>VYXH01006860.1:426028-544728 GCA_013397275.1 Burhinus bistriatus | reverse complement strand
AGAGAGAGATCTGTTCTAAAGATACCAGACATGGGCTGCAATCCAAATAAAACACCCAAAACAACTCCTTAAAACTGAACAACTGGTATATACAAACAGCAAACATGCCCCAGAACTTTTTTTTCTCCTATGTTTACAGAAGTCATAAACCACAGTGTCCTAGCAGTCTGACCAAGGGAAACATGCCTTAGATAATCTTACAGTAGATATGCAACATAACATTAGCCATCTAAGAGATATCAGGGCTAGGAACATTACCACATCTGTGGATTTATGAAGAATATATTTAGGAATATCAAGTTAAAAGAGTTAAAAGAAAATATACGAATAATAAATGGGTCACTGATCCACGTGTAGCTAAGCTTTTATATGAATAACTTAAGAGAAAATGAAAGAAAATAACAAGCAACAAATTGAGTAATTGTAGAGTGATACACATTCCTGACTTGTTAGAGTAATACTGCACTTGCCTTAAAAATATCATTAGGAGGGAGAATCCCACCAACTTCAGATAAATAGCAGAATAAAAGAAACAAGGGGGACCTAAAGTAGTTAAATACCTGAACAGAAAAGTACTGAAACATATGAACATTCATTGAATATATATGAAAATGCAACCCAACATCTGGAGAAGATGTACATATCTTCAACACATGAGGAAACCTGAAAACAAGAGCAAGCAAGCGGCTAGACATTGCGATATTCCAGGCAGAGAGGGAGAGTTGATTTCAAAATTTGATTTGGGAATTGGTAAACGAGCCATTCCCCATGAACAAAACCAGAAAAACCTCACTATAGAGCTCCCCTACGACTTCAGGTGAAATATTAAATTCTAGTCTGAGCATGTAATTTACACACGTATGAAGGTGTTAAGGGAAATAGTGAGGGTGAAACAGGTGGAAGCGAAAAAAAGAGAAGTCATCTCTATACCACTGCAATAAACTAAAATTTTGGAATAGTTTCCAAATGAAAAGATGGAAGCCAGTAATAATATTCAACCTACTGAGAGATGCTGCCATGAACTACTCTTTAGAAAGATACTTGGAGATGTAGAATATCATTGATGTTTAAGAAACACACTACAACACACTACAGAGGAAGTCTCATAAATGACAAAAAACAGAATAAGACTTGCTGTCCACCATCTAGTTTTATGGTTCATTTTTGCAATTCAGCTACTGTAGTACAGAGACCTGTTTCACTTGAGCATATCTATACAGGGATAAACAATCTGCAATCTCATGAAGGCTTTTAATCTCTTATTTTTAGCATCAAAGACTTTGACTCAACATTGGCAGAAAAGCTTTAAAATACTTGTCCTTCATCCCTGAAGTATTTGCAACTCCAGAGTTCTACTTTATTTAGCCCACCATATTGATATTAATTTTCAGTGCTGCAAGTTGGAATGTCAGTGTACATTAACACCTGATCTATAAAGGGAATGCTGAGATCTCACTGGAAGTATTAGTCACTGCGCCCTGGGAATGCAGGGTGTTTGTGTTTGTGTTCTTGGCTCAGATGTCTGAGCTAGACATGCCTCGATTCTTAATGAAACATACACACCATCAGATTCATTATCCAGAAACACTTCAGGATTAGAAACATTCTGCAACTTATTTGACAGGTACTAACCTCCATTATATATTTTTTTCTTTTTGAGGGGCAGGAGGTCAGACCATTCTAGCAAACATACAGTTCCTTGGAGCACATATTCTTTACCTATAGGTGAGTAACCTGTTTCTCCCTTTTTCTCTCTCTCTCTCTTTTTTTTTCTTAAGGAAACCCTTTAGATATTTTTGCTTTTAGATAATTTGGCTTTCTCATTCAGAAATCAGTCTCATCTCAGATTTTTTTAGGTTCATAACTGCAACACATCACAACAAGGGGATTTCTCAGTCTTACTGATAGTTCCCTGGCTAATCCAGAGGGCATTTCTACCAATCCTACTTCTAGACACAGCCCTAGGTAGTACTTCATTGCCTGAACCACTCTGTTTCGTGTGCTTTCACCCACTGGCTACTTAGACCTGTCTATTATAACAGAATTATTGGAGCCACACTTAGGTTCCCCTTTTTATCCCATATTGCTCTTCTATAACTTTATATCCAACCCACCCAAAGCTTCTTTGTCTTTGTTTTACTTTTCTTGGGAATTCCCTCCCCAGAATACATTTCTTCATGAATTCGGTAGGTCTGACTATAAAGGTGTCCTTTTTTGTGCCCCCAGCCCTTTCTGTCATTGTTTTGTTGAAGCAGTGGTCAAGTACCTCCTCCTCTACTTCCAAAGAAAGGTTTTGTTGAGATGGAGATAAAAAATAGAGGTGGTGTATTCTGTGTTGCTGCAGATAGACAGCTACCACAGTTAGCTTGTCGCTAACCTTTTAAGCAAAAAGAGCATTTGTACTTATTTGCTGATGTTTATTATATACAATTAATTGCACAAGAAGTTGCCATAGACTTACACATTATCATAATGAAAACCAGGAAGAAACGGGAAAGAAACACAGTGTAATTAAAGGCAAGGGAAAGGAAAGATACAACATCAGCTACAGTTTCCATGGAAATAAAAAGCTATGAAACCTTTTCTTTAGTGTTTTCAAACAATTCTCTCTATTTAGACAACTGAACCAGGACTTCAGTTATTATACTATTAAAGTGTCTACACCAATTTTTACTCTCTCAAAATATATTCTATTATGTCATGCAGACTTTCTGACCATGGAATTTAAGACAGCTCCTCAAATGAAAAGCACATACTCGTTCTACAAGGTCTCTAACACCAGGAGGTTTTTGAAATTATCAGAGGAAAAAAGTGAACTTTAAGGAGAAAATAAAGAAAATTTACAGTTGCCATGAATGTACTTGCAATAATATGTCGCAAAAAGGTAGAAAACTCCAGGTATCCGCTATCAGTTCAAGAAGGAGATGCATAACAGACCAGTAAATGCCCCTGAAACAATAAACTGTTATACGAACATTCAGGCTCAATCAGCATTCTGTTTGATGATATAATCTACATCTGTTGCTTGTTGAACATGCACTTTGTTGGAATGTAAAAAAAACACTGAAGAGAAGAAGAGGCCTTGTGTTTCGTTACCTCATTTGATATGCTGGAGGTTTTATCCATCTCCATGTTCTCCAGGTGCTAGGAAAAAGTCACATACCACTCCTAGAAAGCCACAAACACACATCCTAAATTATTAAATCTCACTTTAATCATGCTAAGTCAACATTCAGAGAAATATATTTCACTTTCATTTAGTTAGTCTGGAGCACACTACCTATCATTCCTAGAAAATAGCTCTGAGTTCATATTAAGACTCCCGGTAGCTGCAAGTTTAAATATGCAATTCCATACCCACAACAGCACAAACTTAACATTCCATCTTTTTGCATTGTTCAAGTGACACTGCAATTATATATATATATATATATGTATATACACAGAGCCTCACCCATTTCATAAACAGTACAATTTTTATAAATTCAGATGCATACACGAAATTCTTTGCCATATATGAGTAACCTTAAAAGCATTAAGCTTCTCCCACTTTACACCTATGTTAATATTCTGTGTGAAATGATGGAATAGCAGTCTCACTCTTGAACTGGATTCAAAAGGTTAGGCTTCAACAGGTGAGAGAAGCTAAATAAGAAAACTACTCAACATTCATTTTTGCAACCAGCTTAAAATATCTTGGGTTTTTTCTTTTTATTTTTCTTTCAGGATATATTGTTCTTTCCATTATCCAAGTTTCACAGATATTTTTAATGCAGATAGTTTTCGGAAATAATAAAAAAACCCATAAAATATAACTTATGGAGTATAAAGACCTGTAGGCCTCAAAATGTACAGAGTTTTGAAATAAGTGTATATATTTTCAGCTTCAGCATACAACTTTGAGAGAACAGTGAGAAATCAGTCTTTCATTGATTAATTTGACATGAATATGTTACATGGGATTATTCACCACTAAGAGATATGAGACATTTTCCTTACTGACTGACAGCTTAAGTGGATTTCATCCTGTATTACAAGCTACAGAGATCTTGCTTTGGCGTCACAATTAATGACTTGCGAAACTATAACCAATGGTCTTACTTGCACAGAATTTTCCCTGAGTATTTGTCAATATTTGGTACTTTAGATATCTACAATTAAATCTCTGCAGCTTCAAAGGAATTTTAGGTCCTCATCCCTCAGTTCCTCGACCAACACACATCCCCCACCAAAAAACTCTAAAATGGTCTTCGCTATACTTACGAAGAATCTGTTACACAGTATTCAAACTAAAAAATTATTTTTTGTTGAATGTCATAGCAGTACTGGTGTTTAATCTGCTTTTGTGGTAAAGAACAGAATGATTGTTTCCATCTATCTATAGAGCACGGGAGGAGGGAATCCGTTATCACAAAAATGTCTGTTCAAGTGATGCTGTGGGTATATTAGGATGTCCAAAGCAGGTAAATCCTTAATTCACGAAGCAGTGTGTTTAACTTATTTTGCATAACAAAGTTTTGCATATATATATTTGTTAACAGTTACAGAATAATCTTCAAAATACACACTCTTTTTTGGTTTGTTTTTAACACACAAGCGCTATGTCCTTGGATCTTTTCCAAGAATGTAACCTGTAAGCTACTAGCTATTTTCCTCAGCTATCACTGCAGAAATTACTTTGTGCCTTAAGTGAGGGGAGAATGAGAACAAAGAATAAAAGGTGCAGATGGACACTCCTCACAGCAAAAAATTTTGCACAAATGAGCAGATTTGATAAGAATGTTAATTTTGAGTACAGCTGTATGTCTTCTTGAAGGCTACAGGAACAACATAGAGCAGCAATAAACAATTAATGGGCAAATTATTAGCTTGTGCTAAAGGACATACACAGAGTACTGTAGTCTTTTGCATGATTAAAACTTCTGTGAGATTTCATTTTTTTATAACAAGTAATGGAAGAGAATTTTGTAAAACCTCTATTAGAAACTGAGCTTTTGCAAAGCTTGTGGACTTCTATGCTTTAAAACAAAGTGGAGATCAGAGACATAAATCTGTAAAAAAGACACCTGTGAGAACCAGAATTAGAGCTAGAAAGAGCAACAAGCCTGAGATGCAGTGGGGCTAAATCAAATGTGTAAAAAGATAATATAATAATAATAGTTAGGGGAACTGGCACTGTCAGATTTCCCCCTCCACCCCCCACCCCGCACACACATTTAATGTTTCATCTGGATTTGGAATAGTCCTCTGCAAACAAGCAATGCACAGCAGTGTGCTACTATAAAACATCTTTTGGAAGCAACTACTATTTCCGTTACTTTTTTGGACTAATGCAGTCCCTAAATTTCTGTAATGGTAAGCAATTACCAAAGCAACCAACTGATTCTGCTGAAGTAGTCACCAAGGCAAAACTTCTGTGAAAATACAGTAATTGTCAGAGTCCTGTGGTATATGCTTTCAATTGTACACTGTATTCCAGAAGCATGTAGTATATGCTTCCAGAAGATTATAAGAGACCTGCAAATATACTTCCAAGGCCCTAACTAAAGCTGAGGTTGTCATATAAAAAATGGAAAGAAGGATTGACAGATACACGGAAATATATCTGTTTCTAATATATACGGAAAACTGGAAAGATGTAGTAGTCTGACTACGGCCGTATTGGTCTGTCTGTTAGTTCAGGCTACTATTAAAAATAAACAGTGCAAATGCTTTGGAAGAAAGTGGGAAACTTTTGAAGTAAAAGTTGCTGAACTGAAGAGATGAAAGGTCCAGCAAAGAGAAAGGGATGGATTAAATCTGTATTATATTGCTCTCAAATGAACATTAAACACAGAAAGGAAAAGAGAGACTGCTGAAACTCAGGAATTCTCTAACTTAACATTATTTCCAGAAATTTTAGAAGGTTAGTATAAATGTGTGTATTGTTAAAAAAAGATACACCATTTGAATTATTACACTTTCCTTTCCCGTACTAACATTACTAGAGAATACCTACAAAAAAATGTTCTCTCAGCCATAAATGTGTTACATCACACGCTACATGGGACAACAAAGCACTAAGAGTGTTAGAAGTGGGGTGAAAAATAATTGTGAAGATTTAATGGGTAAACAAGAAGTGTTGAATTCTATGTGTTAGACTGTTAGCGTGACACTGATCATGAACAAAAAAGGAGAACAATTAAAGAGTAGTATAATTACTTCCTGTTAGTGAGAGTTTATGGAAATGGATCTTGGGTAATGTCTGTTAGATATTGTTCTCCAATAGTTTCATTATTATCTACTAGAATAACAAACAGCAGCATTTATTTTTAACATTGTGTTTAAGCCTAGAGGTCTCAAATCTTAAAGCACAATTGCTGCTAAGTGGATACACACCTGCATTCTTGTGTATGTAGTCCTTAGTATTTTTATTGATAATGTGGGGGGGAAAAATACCAACAACAAATCAGTAGTGATAAAGCTCAAAGGTGAAACAAAGCTTTGGGAAACAGTTAATAAAGAGAAGCAACGAAGAGCAATCTTGGGGGTTAGTGAGGTTCAAGAAAAAAAAAAAAGCTTTGGTACATCTGGAGAATTTAAATCAGGTAATTATCGGGGATGCAACAGCTGAAAAAGTTTTGGGTAGTCATTCATTAATATCATCAACTACAACATACAGCTGTGATCAAAGACACAATTAACAGCCAAAGATGCCTAAACTGGAATTCTTGAATAAGAGGGGAAAGCTAGTATCTGATGACAGCTATAGGAATACAATCAAAAAGATCATGTCCTGCCTTAGTATTCCAATAAAAGAAAGCTGCTGAGGAATGAGAAGAAGTTTGGAAAAGAGCCACAAGACCGATTAGAAGATTGGTAAACATGTCTTAGAGAGGGGTTCCAGGATTTAAATCTATTTATCTCAGCAAAGAAAAGGTTAAGAGGTGATTTGTTCTAATGATCTAAGTAGCTACATGGGGATTAGTAATGTAATAAAAGCGAGTTATTCCATCTCTTTTAACAAGCACCAGTAACTAGAATATGGATCTAGACAAATATAGAATTGACATTTTTAACCATTAGTAGAGTTACCTATGTGAAAAAACTCCAAAGACCACGGAGAATTCTCTAACTAAATATTTCAACAGAAAGATTAATTAGTATGTATTACCTCTAGCTTATCCCAGAATGGGATAAAACAGTTCTGAGACAATAGAGACGAGACTGCCACCTAGCTTTATTGCTGCTTATACAATCCTCTCAGAGGCAATTACTAATTGTTCCTTAGTTTTTCACTTTCAGCCATTTTAGTCACTATAGAACATTCCTATTAATTGTATTTGCTCTCCAATAGCATTTCAGTATTATTTAGTCTATCTCAGAAATTTCATCTGACGAATATCCATCTATGCATACACACAACACATACATTTTACAGCAAGGATCAAAGAAAACCATAAAGCTTCTGTTTCCACAAAGAAAAAGCTTACATTTAGAAAAAATTTTGACTCAATGAAATATTTTCTCAATGTCTCTCAAATCACGCATTGCAAGATTATTTTTTTTTAAGAAAGCTGCAAAGAAATTTTACAATGGTGCTTTATAAAATAATAAAACACAAAGTACACTTCTATAGTAAATAAAAAGAAAATAATAATTGCATCTAACTTGAGTATACACGCATTTCAGGGTGCTTGCTTGGCATCTTCAAAAGAAAGGGAAGATAAATCCTTTCTTTTAAACCACAAAGAGCTGAAATGGATGCTCACCACAAAAAGATTGCTTATTCACATCCCCATTCATGTTGCCAAGATCATGCATCTTCTGTGATATAGGAAACTCGCACAAATTTGCTAAACTGTATGGCACCTACCTCATCCAGACTTTTTCCTTGTGCAACGCAAGAACAGTCATTCTACTGCCTACATGAATAGCACAACTTAGCATGGAGGTTTCTCCTTCAGCCTAGAAATCAGTTGTTCAGGAGTGAACTAGTCTTTCCAAACCCATAAAAAAACAAAAAAACCAAAACCAACCAAACAAAAAAAGCAGATTTAGCCCCATTTCACATATGGTTTCTACAGCACAGCTCAAAGTCATGTAGAACCTCAGAAAAATAATCAAGGCCTCCCAAGTTTCCTTATGTTTTACCTCTTAGAACACACTTTTTTTACTGTAGATCCACAACTACTGTTAGGTGAAACAGATGTCCACTTAATGCCAAATTCCAGCTAAGCTGTCTCAAATTCTCATGATTACATAGGAAAGCAAAACAAAGAGAACAAGGATCTTTTAAAATGCTGGTAGAAGTCTGTTTGCCAACACCATATGTACTAGTTTTAGTGTATTGTTTACAGAACTTTCGGGGTACCATTCACCTTTAGAATGCAGAAAACATACCAAAACACTCATTTTACTTGGTCTGAAGTCCTGTTTTAAAAGAAGGATTATTAATAATCCATTACTACTAATACTGTTTTATAATAACTTTATTTGTATGACAGGTATTACAGGACACTAGAATAGGTCTGAATGCAATTCTAAGTGTGTCTGCAAAGACAGTTAACTAAGCCGTTGTTCACCAATGCAACACAAAGTCAGCAAAAAAGCAGCATTCTTATCACATTTACAGACAGGGAACTGAATCACCAACAACAGTAAACAGAAAAGTATTAGTTTCGTCTAGATTAAGTCACCAAGAACCCTTACTCAATGAAAAAGCCATATAAGTGTGTACACATCAGCAGACTCAAAAATTTAGAACAGATTTTCTCCACCTAAATCTATGCATTGCTAAACCAATTTTGAGAGGGAAGGAGCAAAACACACACTTGAGAAATTACAAGCACATACTAAGACAATTCATGTAGTTCCTGAATTAATCATACTAAATGATACTTAGAAAGTATGCTATTGTTTTTCTTCCTTTGCAGTTAATTCCAGAACATAATTTGGTACTCTTGTTAAAGAAAAATGTGGTTTATAAAGAGGGAGAAATTTACATTTTCCGATAAAAATAATAAATTTCCTCAAAGGAGATAATGAACTGTTTTCTACGGAAAGGATCCCAATGAACAAGAAAAAGAAGCTCAGAGCCTTCATCACATGTTCTCCTCTTAAACAGGGAAAAGTGAAGACAAAAAAATCTTAGTTGAGAAATTCAGACAGAACATGCAAGAAAAATGTTTGTTAGAGGTTATTAAGCAGTAAGAAAAAAATACTCAGTAGGTCAAGTGGCTGTGTGCAGTACAGATGTAACTGATAAAAGAAACAAACCAGGCTGCAAAACAAGGAAAATGTAAACAAGGTGATTCAATTGGAGGGAAAATACACAATTAGAAAATTAGTGGGTTTTGTAATGTGGACTTTAGTTAAATCTCTGAAGTGATGCACTCATCAACCTTTGACATTTTGCAAAAGTCACCTATATATTCATAATGAGGATTTGTGACATGAGATATTTCAGTATTTCTTTCTTACATTTCAGGATTTAGGTTGAGGGGTTTTTTTAACCTTTTATTTATAAGCAAATCCTGGCCCTCCCCACTGCCATTAGCTGCACACAAACCTCTTCCACAGTGTCAAATTATTGCTCCTTTATCGACTAAAAAAGTGAAGTTAAGCAAATAATAATAAAACATCAATTTGCAGAACAGCTAGTGCAGTTCTGGACAGAGAGAAGGCTACATCAGTAAAAAGGCCTTTCCTTTCATTGGGTGAGGGCTGGACTAAAACCACAGTTTTCAACATCCTAAAGTATTCAAGTAGCCGTGAACAATTGAGACCTCTGCAAACTAAAGCACTCCTATTTTATTTCTCAAAATAGAGAAAAACATATTTATGAACATGTGCTATTTTACAGATGTACATGCAAACATCACAAAAAGAGGACAACAAAATTTGAGATGTAAAGAACTTTCACTGAGGTCATGCTGAATAATATGATGTGTGAATTTGTCTGATAGCACATGAAGAGAATTTTAAATGAAGAAATGTCACATACTGTCTGCTGCAGAGACAAATGCTGTTTGCTGCTTGTTCATTAAGATTTTGCCTGACAACTAATGCTTTCAACATGTAAGGAAGTTAAATAAGGTGAAGGTTTTAAATGCAGACAATTCAAAAGGGTATTTTAAGATCCACATGAATATTGGGGGGGGGGGATCACTATAATTTATATTTAATTTCCTTATATTAATAATTCATTGCCATATCACAATGCAAACGTTATGATAAAAATACTAATCAGTTGACCTCAAAATTCAGCCCAGCAGTTATTAAGTATTCAGAACAATATTTAAGCATGCAGTTTAAGGGTACATACAAATCTGTTTTGTGTCAACAGAAAACTAGGCATATGCTTAAGTGCTCTCCTATGTTAATTAGCATAACACTTTATTTGAGTGGCCTACTCCTATTCTAAATCTAAAAGACAAAAGGAAAAAAAACTAACAAGAAGTTAAAGAATAATGCAAAGAATCCAACTGAAATAAACATGTTCTTACTGCAGTCCTCTAAGTGGGCTAACATGGACCTTGGACGCAAAATCTAGGAAACATCAAGTAGGAGTAGGGAAATGATTTAATAGCAACATCTGGCATTAGTGAGGCTTCTACTGATTCATTTCTCCATGATTCAGAAAGGTTTCTGACAAACTGGAAAGGGTTCAGAAGGGAGTTACAAAAATAGTCTTAAGCCTAGAAAATTATTTGCTGCATAAAATTAAAAGTTAAATCAATTTATTCCAGAGCCAAAAAGGTAATGGGATGATTATAGTATCACATAAAAGTATGTCTACAAGGAGATTTGGTAGCATTGTAATTTTGTTCTGCCCCCCTCCCCACTGATGTGAACCAAAGATATGAAGCCAATTGTAGATATACTTAGATTAAAAATAAGCTGCAAAATTTTAAACAGTAGGCCAGCTAAACACAACAACTGGGACATTTTCTATAACTGAAGATTCTAATACCAATGCTAAAAGAAATATACATTAAACAAAATCTAAGGATTTCATAATTCTCTTGGCTAAATCTTCATAGCTTGTATAACAAGTTATATCACACCAAGTCTAAATCTACAATTGACTATGAGAAAGGATCTAACTGCCTCTTTAGGAATTATTTCCTTAGTTATTGTATCTGCAACTTTGAGCAAACATTGTATTGCAATATATTGAAATTCCACTTTAAGTTCCAAGATTTCAAAGCTAATATTTATCATTAAAAAGCAGTTAGAAGACTTGAAATTTCTTTATAGTTTCTGTGATCTATTGGATGGGACCTGACTTGTGGACATTTAAAAATCTTTAAACATACTTACATGCATTTATTATCTGCTACTTTACCACTTACATTTCATTGTACACTACTTTACATTTACAAACACACACATTGATTTGATTAAATCACATTTTTCTTTGTGCCTTTGAAAAAAACTTAGATAAGAACTATGCAATCTCATACAAACCATTCTCTTTTGGCAAGTGCCTCATGTTTGTCAGCCTTCATGATTTTTTTTTTTTTAAAAAAAAAAAAAAACACATCTGCTGCCCAGAAGGAGAAATAAAAGTACAAAACGACCCTTCAGATTTGAAAACAAGTTGTTACCGTATATATCTCTTCTCATGTTACAAATAATGTCTCAAAAATATCTCTATCACAATCTTGTTACCCTTAATATGCCTATGCTAGGTATGTGTTACTCTACTTTAGTCTATTGGCGTAATGATGTTTTTTTATTATTGCTGACTCCATTAAGAAAAAAATAATTTTGAAAACATTAACAATCTCTTACATGCCTCTGCTGCCACAGCTTCATCCTGATACATTCATGTGTCATCTGCAATGCACTCCGAAAATAAAGGCACAACCAGTCAAAATATTTACATACTTCCTCATGAAATATTTCACACAAAGACTTAACAGGCATAAGTAAGCTATGATGAGTATGTTCACTTATCCTCAGAAAAGTACTTTGAGAATTTCCTGGCATGAAGAAATAAGAAAACTATGCCACACATCAATTTCTGGAATGCAATATAACCCATTAGCCTTCCTTTTTCTTTTTCCTCTGTCCCTCAGAAAAGATAATCAGCTGATATCAACCTTTTTTTTTTTTTTTCCCCTCCACAGAACCCACATACAGTGGCATGACCCAACTCATCAAATAAGCACAAACCTTAGCAGGATCAAGAAGCTGGGTTTTTTTTTCAGTTTGATGGATGATGTAGTTCCCATAGGTCTTTCCTTCATTGCACTTGTTAGACTGGGATCAAAATAAAATCTAACATTCATGTTAGTTATTTTAAATTAGATTCAGCACAGGAAACTAATGGTAGAGAGGGGAAGCACAATACTCGTAGTGGCTTGATACTTTCATCTTCCAGCCCTATAAGTTACAGTATGTTTCTTGCAAAATGAAAAAATTCCGTATGGACAGATCCATATGACTAGGCTACTAAATTAATTTCTGCTCCAAGTAAAGTAGATAGACTGGTACCCAGCAAGAACATGTAGGCTGTTGTTTAAAAAAATAAGCTCTTGTTTAATGACATTTAACTTAGTGGAACAGTTCAAACAGGAATATTTATTTCCTAATTGCCTTGTTCTGCTAAGTGCTCAGCACTCATAACAGCAAAAACTAGCAGCATTCAGGCACCTTTCAGAATCAAGTTCCATCACAGAATATAGATATCAGTTAGTGATACAAATGAAGGGCATAAAGCAAACAAATGAATTCATGTACCATCGGAATTGGTGTACAGAGGTTAAAGAAAATCGATTACTAACAAGTGATACATATGACAAAGGCAGAGGAAGACAACCAGCCCAGAAAATTAATCAGCATATAAATTAATCTTCTTACCCAAGAACAAATTGGAGTCTGAAGTATTGCTTTCAATATACCAGAATGCTAAAACTTTCTGCTGGAAGAATATTAACGTGGTATAGCAGAATTTCTGAACTCCTGAATTACTGAAACAAGGAGAAGGAAAAGAAGTTTCCAGTTTTCTCTAATTCTATTTACCTCATTCTACAGGTTTTATTTAGCTCATTAGAGACAGTAACACCTTTATCTGAATTTTGACTGGCTTGCTCAGCATTAAGACTGAACTTAAGTAGCTGTAAACTTTATAACCATTTATGCACCAAATAAGCTGGTTCCACAATGTTATAAAAGGAGATTTAAAATGAAGAGAGACACGATTACAAAAAGGGTGGTGGTATGTATGAATTAATGTCATAACCTAATAACATTAGGTTATAGTTTATATAAAAATAACCTATATTTTTTCCACTTTCCTTCTGTCTGAAAAGTTCTAGATTTTAGACATTTACTTACACATATTAAAATGCTTTCTCCTCATAACTCATCCTGCATTCTACCAGCTTACGAGTCATATCTTTGAAACAACCTGTTTAGACATTCCTTTGGACAAGCACAACTCAGTCATCCATACAGCCAAACATTTTAAGAAAGTGATTTTTCTCATTTATCTCACTGTCTAATGGACAACTTACTGTATAATCATTTGCTTTGTTGCTAAGGAATATTCCATATTCCACCACACCTTATTTGATCTAACAGGAGTAGCAAAGACTGGAGAGAGTAGTTAATTTCCCACCTTGACCAGACGAACTGTTTTGCAAGCAGGTCATTTCTGAACTGTGAACTAGAGACCATTCCAAAGACTTACAGAGAACCAGCCTAGTAAATTCAAACAGTGCAGCAAAGTATTGGGTTAATTGCAGGAAATGTGTAGCCACGTTATGAGTGCTATGCCAAAACATAGCAAACCCACTAAATCGGGTGAAGCACTAATGGAACTATATAGCATTACAACCAAAGCTGTTCATCTTCCAGCTAAACTCCAGCCTCTGTATCATGCTAGCTTTACTACTGTTTTTCACAATCTCTACCTACCTGGGTGAATAGGTCATCTTTATTTCTTCATTTTTGCCAGTAAAATAAGGATGAATATTTCCCATCTCATTGATGGAGCTGAGGTATTGAGCTTCCTTTAGCCAACCCTTGTGACCTCCCAGTACACGGAGAGCCTTAATCTCTGTATTCCCTTCCATGTCCTTGTCTCTAGAACTTTTATAAGTCTTAAATAAACATTTAGGTCTTCATCTAGAAAAGGCTGTGAATAGACACTGATAAAACTTAGTATCTTATTGGGTAAAGGAAAGAGAAAGCTACCTACCCATCTGCATCAGACCATACTGGAAACAGCTATTTTCACACCCCTTTGTAACTACTAATTTGCCTTTTGTTCCTCAGTTAAATGTGTCCTTCACTTCACTTCTTGGGGAACTCCAAACAGCGACCACTACTACTCCTTTGTGTCTTTTAAACCACACTAATTTGAGTATCCCATTTGTAATCACAGGTTCATAAAAGTAAATGGGAGCAAGCAATTAGTACAGGCAAGTTTTGTTACTGCACTTACATCAGTGATTTCCCACTACTTTTAGTTCTTTATCTAAGAAAATTTCCATAGAACACAAAAATGAAAAAACTTACATTTCAAACTGCTTTGTATAAGATAACTAAACAAAGAGATAGAGCAGCTGGTACCAAACAGGTTACATTCTTCCCTAGAAGTCTTTATAGTCCTTCTAATTTATATAATAACTTTAAGATGTTCTTACAGGCCAACCTGAGAGGTACCCCAACAATACCTAAAAGCACAGTGCTTCCTCAGCTGAGGGGGGAAGTGGGAGCGGTGTCAGTATTATTTAAGCTACTATACATGACAGAGTGAATGTGCCAAGTGGAATGATAGATATGCAACCATATTAACCTGAATAAAATAATTATTCCATTTTGATTTATAAGTAGACTATTGACCAACACAATGAGAATCAAAGTGTGCATTTCCTTCTGCTTAAGAAGGGTGAGCAACTGTTGTTGCATGTTATGAACAATTTCACTCAAGATGGAGGGGTTACTTCACTTCAGTGTGAATCAGAAGCAAGCAAGGTGACAAAGGAACATGTAGCTGCAAGCCTAAGCATCTTCAGGATAAAGTGCAGAACTGAGGTCATAAGTAAGGTCTTGGGTACACTGGCCCCAGGGGACATTGTTTCTCAGTGAGTCAGAACAGATAGTACACAGAGCTCTTACCTCCTGGTTGACCACTTTGGGTTTTTGATTGATGTGCAGATGGGACAGATTTACGTGGCAATTATTTTCTATACCTATTTCTGCTAATCTTGTACTCTACTAGTACAATAGCAGCAAAGATAGCACACTAGTGTTGGGGTCAAGACAGTAAGGCAGGTCTTAGTTTATGTAAAACAGCCAGGAGATGAGAGGTGGGAGAGAATCTTCTCTCTCCCCCAAGCTAGCCCACATACTACTACATCACATATCTAAGAGTCTGTAATAATTTCATATGATCCAAGTAACATGCAACCTATGTTAATATCAGCTGTGAGGAATGCTGTTGAAAGCAGTGAAAATGCTATATACTTAGGGCTTTCCTAGAATGGCTTAACTTCAGAAGCATCAGAGTTCCATAAGTCTATTAAGATTTACTAAGATATTTACTCTTCTTTAGCTATTAAAAGGAAAGATCTCCCTTTGACCTTTCCTTTTATTTGCTTGACATTCTCTTACAATAAAACACCTGAGCCATTCAAAAATAAATGCCGATTTAATGTTTTCTGCTGCCAAACCTTATGATTTACTGTAGATATTTGACAGCATGTTACTTAAACATTTCTTCTTTCAGAAGTACCAACATGTAACCTTAGAGTTAAAAAGAACGAATATTAAGCAGCTACTCTTTGTGTAACTCTGCAGCCATTAAAAAGGCCTCATGAAAAGAAATTACAACACTGGTAAAATTATTTAGTGCTGTACATTGTTTTCAGATCAACAGATTAGTTCTTTAAAGCCCTCCATTTATTCAAAGACAAGAAACTGGAAATAAGCGCATAAGTTTCTTCTTCCTTAGCCATGTTCTTCAGACCTCCCTGGCCTCGACAAGCCTGGTGTAGAATATAAAAATAAACGTACTGAGTCTGACCAAAGATTTGTGTTGTGACTGTAGCCACAGCAGTTCGTAATGGAATGTATACATGCACAAAGCAAGCAACGGGGATATCCTTCATACTGTCTTCCCAGCCTCTAGCTACTTTTGTGGGACTCCACAGATCACATGCGCTTTCTAGGAGTATGACAGAAATGAGGTTTTGATTAAAAAAAGTAACCTTTTTTAAAATTAAGGATCTTTCACACTGTCCATCCCTCTTGTGCAGCTGGCTTAAATTTTATAAAGATGTCAATCACCAAAGTTGTGTTTTGTTACTTTATTGTATAATCCTACAGGAGCAAAATTTTTAAAAATCGCGTATCTTGAATTCATATATTTTAGATTAAATTTTTATCAAAGTTTTGCATTACTCTTATTCATTTCATCTGATTAGATTACCTGTATTAGGGTAAAAAAAAAAAAAAAAGGAAGAAACATGATTCTTTACAAAACCTTTCAGCAGTTTTTATTGTACAGTAAAACTCAACATTCTGTATGTTGCTATAGCTCAAGGAAAATTTAATGTAGTTTGGAGATTTCTGGAAGGAATCTAATCCTGATCATAGCCATATGGAAAAACTAGAGGATGCTCACTTTAGATTTTGTATTAGTCATTATTCTTACATTTGGCTATTACCACCATTTGTCTGGGTGTGATGACAAAATTGCCAGAAATAGGCAGCTTCACACATGGTATGAGATGTCTTGCTAGGATATATTCCTTCTTCTGAGTCGACAGTTACTATTTGTAGAGTTTTAGATCTTGTTTTTACCATTCAACGCAAATGTTTTAAAACGTGCTTGTAGAAGTCCTTTAGGACATAGTCCCACTCTCACAGAAATTAACAGAAAAACTCCTACTGATTTCAGCCCTGTTACCAGAAGAAACCAACCAAAATACCTCCCTTGTATTTTCCCTTTTTGGCCTTTGGGAGTTTTTTCTTTTTTTCTTTTGGCTGTCGGTTACAGCCAAAAATCTATCAAAGAGCAGACACAGACTTCCTGAATCACTCTTTAAAGTTCATACTCCACATCATTCTTACCTTCCTCCCTTCCACCTCCTCTTCCCTTTCATCATCAGCATATTGAAGCACCACTTTCATGCCACGAAGCATTTTCAAATATTGAGACTGATCATAATTTTCTCTTGGATGTGAAAACCACATCTCTTCCACAGTCTTTACCTCAACCACCGTTTTTTTCTTACCAAACCTCCTTTATATGGAAACTAGGTTTTCTTTCTCTCAGCCCATCTGAATAGGGCTGTTATGCATCTGGCAACATCAGCAATGAGTTAAGAAACAGACAAGAAAAGTCCATTTCTGCTCAAAGACATTTAATGTTCAAGGCAGATTCCTAATTCAAGGCAGGCATGGGCACCAGTTAAATACACCAGGATATAAGAAGAAACACAAAGCATTTTTAATTATTTGTTTCAATAATAATGTGACAAGACACGTTACCCTTCTAGCTCTTAGAAAGGCCATGAAAGGAGGTTGAAGGTTGGCACCTTCCAGAGGGCCCACTATTTATCCATACAGTTGGAGAAACAGATGGTGAAAAGAGAGTCATAGAATAAATTCAGTTGGAAGGGACCTCAGGAGGTCATCTGCTCCAAAGCTCTGCTTGATGCTGAGCTAGCTTGTTGTGTAATGAATTCTATTGCTATACCATGAATTATATGATGAATACCCAACCGAAGTTGATGACATCAGATTCCAGTTCTACGGCAGAGAAATAAAAGCCGCCTCCTCAGGATAAAACACATTAAGGAAATAGAGAGTGTTATAATTCTGGCAGGGAAGATTTCCTTTCAAGAAGATTAATTATTCTTAGAATAATTCCAGAAGAAGGAGGAAGAAGGATCCTTGCATTGTCAAACTGAAAGCACTTTACGATCTGTTACCACAGATCCTCTGCTATTCCTACCCTCATTTGATATAACATTAATTTTCAGAATGGGAAGAGAATTTCTGAATGGTTGATTAAGTTTAGGCAGTTCACCTTTATACAAGACCTTTCCATGCAATGGACTTTTCCACTGAAAAGACTCTTATTTCTTTAGCTAGATTAAGACAGGCTTTGTCAGGAATAAGGGGGAAATCTCTATGATAGAGAAGGAAGAAGGAGGGCAAGGGAGGCAATATTCCTCAAAGTTTAGAATGTAAATCTATTCAATAGTTTAGAGCTAGGCTATGCGTTCTTGTGCACCATCAAACTCTTGACCCAGACGCTGGGGTAACTTATAGCTACAGTCTTTCCATACTTACCTAGTTAGTTTTAGCCACCTTACTTCTACCAGACAGTTAGCACAGCCTAAACCAGCAAGTACACAAAGATGTAGGCAGCCCTGAAAAGAAGCTGAAATAATTTACTAAGACTTAAGAAATTTTTCTCCTTTGTGTCGGGGAAGCAATGACTGGCATCTTGTCTCTCTCAGTAGTGTCACATGATAAATACAGTTATCCTTACATGCAACAGAGCCTGAACCTGCTACTTCAGTGTCCTCTCAGCGTACATCCACGAGGGTCAGAATCAAATCCCTGTCCAGAGTGCTGAAAATTACGTTCTGGAAATTACTAAAAGTGTGCTTCTAGCTTACCAGTTCCTTCTAGCTTGAGTCTGAAGCTCTTAATTATTAACATGAATTTAAATACCTACTAAAAAAAGGTGGAAAAAATTTTAGTTTTATATATGAAAGGTTTGGGGTAATTTCTATCTCAGCTTTCTTCCCTTATATGTTCTCCCAGCTATTCAAGCTTTTTGTTCCTTACAGTTGGCTCTGACTACTTTCTACAGTTTCTCTTCATATTCAGCTATGGAACTGCCCTCAAATACATCTCAAGGAACTTGGGATCCATATAGCTACTAACCCTTTATACAAAACACTTTTTTCAGATCTGCACTGAACTAAGAATAAAATAAAATATACTACACAAGTTGCATAATTCAGAAGCTGCCCACGTGGGGAAGATCAAGCGTGACAGACATCTTGCTCTAAAATAATCACATTTTGGGTGGACTAACTACCTACAGGAACTGAAGATCCAGATCTTCACTAACAGGTTCCAACATCTTTTGCTCATACTGCCTCCAGGTGGAACAAGAAATGTACAAGGAACCTTTGTCTCACTGAAAGGTTTTCAGCTGGCTTTGGGGTTTCAATGCAGAAGTAAAAATTCAAACTCAGTTTTCAAGATCTCTAACAAAATAATCAAAACTTTTCTCATACATCCTCTTAGTGTTAGGGATAAGTTACTTAGTATAAGTATTAATATGCTCTGTTATGATGATTAATGTTTTCAGCATATATTACATGCCTTTGAAAGAATTATCGGTACAAGCACCTTAGGATCTATAACAGAAGATTTATAATACAAGAGCCAGTAGAATTTACTGGTATAGCACTTTTAATACGCCATTCCCTCCCCCTGTTGGGTTGTACATTAACAACAAGATAAGGGAGCCAATTCATCTTTTATGCTTCTCTGTTTCTAACATAACACGTTCATTTGAGAACTTCTTAGCTTTTGTTTCTCTTAAGATGTTAATGCTTCCTTCTCATGATTGCAGGCTGTTATTTAATTTGTGCTGACACATCAAAGGAAGATGAAAAATATAAAAGCAAACTTAAGAGTCTATCATCACACTATCCTTTTGGTTGGAAGGAACCTCCTGAGATCATCTAGCCCAACCTCCCTGTTCGATCAGGATCAGCTAGAGCAGGTTGTCCAGAAATTTTTAGGACACAGGCCCTTCATAGCCTGTGTTATACCCATTTTCTCATTTTCTTCAAAATTAAATAGATGTCAATGCCAAAGAAGAGAGAAGAAAGAATTTGGCCTTTATCTCTAACATCTATAGAATAACTTTTCCTGACATTGTGCAAACAGTATCTCAATTTTTAAAAAGCATACCACGAATCATTCTAGACTTTATGAAACACTTCCTTGAAATCTAAAAGGCAGTTTGTTGTTTTCTGGGGCTTTTTTGGGTTGTGGGGTTTTTTTTGGTTTTTTTTTTTTTTTTTTTTTTCCTGGGGGGGTGGAGGGGGATGTTTTTGCCAGATTTAGGCTACTTCTTATATAAACAAAACACTTTCAAAAGTCAGAAAAGCAGACACCAGCCATTCAATGCTTCTCTAAATCAGTTCCTACCATAAGCCTTAGTTTTGTAAGAAATCTTAATAAAACCTACATCATAGTGAAATTTAGGCCTTAAATTTTAATTCAACAACAGCTAAAAACATTAGTTAGAGGTATCAATTTTGCTGGTCTCCTATCTTGCAGATTTCCTATACTTGATGAGCTGAAAATTATATCAAAATAAGATCCATGTAATTTCTATTTCCTGTCCTGAAGAAAAATGACCAAAAAAAAATATACTTTCCTACAGTTAGGTTTTGTTTTGTTGAAGTGTTTAACCTGGGACTATTTAGACAACCACAGAACATTGAATCTGATATCATCCAAAAAGACCACGAGAAATCTCCATCTCAAATTCACCAATTACTTGTTGATGGCATTTTCATGTACTCACTCATAATGGAAAAATGGAAACAGACTACAGAAATTGGGTATTGCAGCATCTAAAATACCGTTTGAAAGGTATGCAAAATAAATTGACAACAAATGCCTAGTATTAGCTGGATAATGCAATAGGTGATAATGACATTTCTGGCAAAAGGTCAGCTCATCTCAAACATCTGTTAGGAATGAAACCATTAAAAACAAAGCAGTTTCATATTGTGGGGGTTTATCCAGACATTTGCTTCTGTTTTGATCTGCTATGGTTTAGACTCCTTGAAC
Source organism: Burhinus bistriatus (assembly GCA_013397275.1). Lineage (NCBI taxonomy): Eukaryota > Metazoa > Chordata > Aves > Charadriiformes > Burhinidae > Burhinus > Burhinus bistriatus. Next base: position 523,893 of record VYXH01006860.1, on the reverse strand, counting down.
TTTATCCTTCAGTTGCCTTGCTTCCTGTTTTTTTTCCTTTACAAAACTTTAGGAAATGTTTAACACTCAAACCCACAGTGACTAACACTTTTGCAAACATTGACCAGTTTTATTTAATTTAAAAGACATGCTGAATTAGTCTGGTTATTGATTAAAAGCAAACCTGGGCTGTTTCATGACTGTAACAATATCCTACCAGAGTATTATGCTGTTTCCTATTTTGTGAACATCTTGCACAGATCAATTTACAATTCCTGTCTTCCTGATTAGTGTCTTCCATTGCCTTGCTCATATCTCCCATAACACCAATTTTCAATTCAGTTCAAGATTCATAACAATTAACCACCCAGGAGCAACTACCCCACCCCAGACTGTAACGTTTAAGTGGAAGAAATAAAAGCTAGTTTTATAATTTAGTCAAACATTTAGAAATATTTCAATAAGAAGCCTCATCAGATGAATTCTAGACTTCAAAATGCCTAAAGTTACCTTCTCCTAAAAATCTCGTGACATTTTTACAAGTCCAGCTCTGGGGGCATGCTTAGTACATAGGCTAGAAGTCAGCAAAAAAAAAAATATTTTATGGACTGAACCTTAAAATCCATTGACTCCAGATATTCTCTAAAGACAAGATGAACAAAATCACGTGCTTCCAATCTTCCCAAAAAGGAGTGACCTTGGATTCTTATAATCAAAAGAGGGAAAGTAACCGCATTTATGCAAAATCTTTATCAGTTAAAATACATTAACAGCACTGGAATGAGAAATTATAGTGCAGAATTCCATCACACATCTTTGGCCTTCACACATATTGCATTTTTTTGCAGTAATCTCAATTCAACTAAAGGGTCCAAGTCCGGGTCCATACCAACCTAATCTGTAGTCTGATTATTGGATTATGTTGGAATATTCCTGGGCTGCGAGAGCTCTACACATGAATAGTCTCAGTATGATGGTGACCAAGAACTCAGGTCTCCTCCTAAATTAATATGATGATTATAAAAATATAACCACTCTTTTTAAATACTTATGTGCTTTCAGAAGCTGACATTCACTCTGAATCCCTATTGGCTGCAAGTGGCTAGCATGTAGCCATGACTTAAGCATCTCTATAGTCCAGACAACATTGGATGTTCAGAAATCCTCATTCAGTATGAAATCACAAAACTCAGGGTTTTTTTTTTCCACTAAATCTCTAAAGACCATAACTCCTTAGCTGGGAAATCTGACATACTCACAATCAACCTGCTAACAGGAGAGGCAGGGTTGGAAAAAGCAGGAAGGCTGACATGCCTCATGATGCCATGTGATGAGAACAGAAATGAATGGCACCACATACTCACATATCATTAACGCTGCTTTGTTTCTCCACCATGGCTTCTCGAGGAGTAAAAACAGCCTGCAAATGAGCTAGAAACAAAGGCAACTGGTAGGAGCTGATTATCATCCCAATCCATGCCTCTTCCAACTCATGCTGGACCTTTAACGTAACCCAGCGCTCAAGGAATATGCTAAATATGGTAGACCAAATCTATCCTGAAATTTTATTCACGTGATCTTCCTACTACCCAGTGCAGAGCTCCTTAATGGAAATGAATTCATTGAAGTGAGATGGACAATGTCCTTACTGTTAAGGCACCGCTATTTGGGGCCTTAATAGTAAGGACAATGGAAAAATTTTGGTAGTTGCAATGAAGTGAAAGTCTTCTGTATATAGTTTTGTCACCTTGTACCTTCTTTTGACACAATCTTGACCTTCTGTATGAAAAATATGGAAATAATATTCCTTTTACCAAAATGTGGTTTGTGTACAAACCTGATCTAGTGGAAGGTATTCCTGATCTAGCGGAAGGTATCCCTGCCCATGGCAGCAGGGCTGGAACTAGATGATCTTTAAGGTTCCTTCCAACCCAAATCATCCTATGATTCTACGTATGGGACTTTTAATCCTTCTTAAAGTAGTCAGGTGTTAGTTAATAGTCAGTAACTTACAAGAAATACCCTATGCCAAACAAAAGTGGCAAGTCTACAGAGCCTGAAGACATTACAAAAATGACGTAAATGAACTGCGGTTTTGAACAAAAGACCCTTTAGTACCAAGCTGAAAAACTATTTTACAGGTGTAACTTTCAGTAAGGGTCAGAAAAATTCATTCATTAGAATTACGGGAGGTAAGAGTTTCTTATAAATATTACAGGACCATTAAAAAGTGTCATGGCTTTAAAATAGGCTTAAATCATATTCATTAATTATTAAGCATTACTCTAGTTCTTCACTGATGTTTTTAATGGAATGAAGTTTCCTCAACTGCAGTAACGTCACTGCTATCTATTTATAGACAACTTGTCTTTAGGTATAGAGGTGCCTTTTCATGTTGGTATCAAAGCAGGTTCTCACTTTGTAGCAAGACTTCTAATCTTAAATGAAAGTAATCCATTACTTGGTGAATGAAAGAGCCAGAACTGAGGGTACCTATGAATTTAATAGCATCCCAGGTGCTCATTCACAATACTATCAATAAAACAAAGTCAGATTTACAGGTTTTTTTCTTAAAGGGAGAATACATTCTCTTTATTTACATTTTAAAAGGTCTAAGATCTGAACAAATGATATCAAAAAAGCAACCTGTTGCTCACTGCTGATCTTTTCTCTTGATTCCTCTAGGCTATTAATATTAAACATTTCCAAGGTCAAGTATAGAGTCCAGCTTTATGAATTTATTAATTTTTTACCTTAAAGAACTGTACTACCTGCCAATCTTAATATACCTCATTACTAATGGTTTGTACCTTTACTGAGAACATTCCATCATACTCCTGATCCCCTTGAAAATATGAAAATGCTGATAATGTAAAAAAAAAAAAAGCCCAAACCAAAAAACCACCTTGCCTCTTTAAAAGTCTGCAACAATGACTACTAGACAATCCGTAGATACTATATACCAATATATACACTAGATGCTAAATAGAAGTGTCATCTGCCTGAGCAAATTATGGATTCCATATCTCACTATTCCTATGCGTGCAGAAGCAGGAATTGCAGCCTCATCTGCCCCACTGCTATGCATTCACAGCAGCTCACAACACACTTTAAAAGTACTACTTTTCAAAAGGGTAGAAAGTCTTCAAAAGGAAATTCTCATTCCAGCACTGCAATTAAAAGAGCGTCTGCTTAAAAGGATCTCAAAGGCACTGCATCATACTGCCTAAGGTTCTCCTCAGCCCCTGAAATGTTACTACTTTCCAGAAAAATCTACTATTAACAAACTTGCCACGATGAAAGGAGATAAAATTTAAAATAGACTCTCCAAGATAATGCATTTACCTAAAAAACCCTAGCAGAATATATCTGTGGTCCTAGACTGAATAGTTCATTCTTCAGGGACAATAAATACAGAGCTGTTACGTAAGAAAGTACATTAGAACAATTCCTCTGGATTATGTACGTATCTAGAGGCTGAACTCTTTTTTTTTTTTTTTCCCCTCAATAGAACACCACAAACAACAACCTGAAAATGAAAAAAATATAACACAGCCACTGCAACATAAGAAGGCGACCACAGCTTCAAAAAAACTGCCAGAGGTAAAGTCTCAGTTCCTTCAGCTTTATGCCATCTTCAGACAAACCAGTTTTCGTTCTGACCTCAGCATTTGTGTGCGTCAGCTCTTCCAGTCCTATTTTTGCTTCACTTCTCTCATCTAACAATATCAGCGTCCTAGAGAGTTCTGCCTGTTAAATTTAACTGTAGTCTCCTTAGTGCCTTAGCTTTTTGTAGTAAAGAATCCTCTACATTATATACAGATATATACTGATCGGGGGTGTAACCATGGGTATCGAACTGCAATAGGACAAATTTCCAATTAAATGTCTGGCTTTAATGTTGTTATTCACACCAATTAAAAATAAAATCACCATAGGATAAATGGTTTATTTCTCTATGTAGAGCCGAACAGTCCACTGCTCTGAGAGCCAAACTAGGCATTATGTACTTTCGTGAACCTCAACTAGTTAGCTTTAAGGGGTTTTTTTGTTTGCTTTTTTTCAAACTGAAGTAGACATTTGAAATGACAATCCAGTATAGGACAAGAGTGCAAAAGCTGGCAAGTGTTTAATTAAGTTAAAATAAAAACCTAGTGGAAACTACACCCAAACTTACAGTTATTATCAAAATCTAAATAGTACTATCCAACAGAAAGGCCAGCTTTTAACCCCAAAAAAGAAATAGAAGTAGGCTGCCTGCTGTCAAGCAATAAAGTCTCCCTAGCTTCCTAATTTATTAATACAGAAATCTTACTAGCAATTACAAGACCCCCTGTCCCTTCTGTTTCCAGTGGCTGTAGGAAACCTCCTACTTCCTCAGATCAGTGCTTGCACCAGGCAACAGAGCTTCCTAAAGGTCCCCTTCACAAGTACACTCAGTTTGTCTGCTGGAGACTCTAATTCATCCACTGGTGAATATTTACACACAATCCCTTTGTAAGTCTTCTAGTGCCAAAAAATATTTCTGCTAGTCAAATAGAAATATGCGTGGACAACAAAGCCTTAGGCAGAATGAGGACAGCAATATACTTTCGACTTCCTCTTAGCCACCATGCTCTTTACTTAGACCATTCCTACCTTTCAGGCTAGAGATTACTGCAGAGTATCATTGCCCTATCAAGTTATCAAGGCCTCTACCTGCTTGCAAAATGCTATAGATCTGACTGAACCCTCTCTTCTTTCAAATGAGGGGAGAGTGTCAACCAGGTTTTACATGATCCTAGAATGTCCCATCATCATGTAGCTCTTGTATGATTGCAGATGGTACTCAAACTGAAGTCCTGCCACACAGACTCAGAGGTAAGTATTTTCCAGTCTGTTACCAGGCTGAAGAGAAGAGATGAGGAGGCAGCCTGGAAATATTCTCCCATCACACATACAGGAAGAGCTCTTTTCAGGGCCAAAACCAGACAGCTTTTCCTGCCCTAGAGTGAACACTGTGGTGCTGCAGCTGCACTTTTATGTGCATTTCAGGGAAGAAAATGGCCCCGTAAAGATAAGCATTTCTCACTTTTCCTTTTAATTCAGGTTCCCTTTAGAAAAAAGATTATGTAGACATTTTCTTTTAAACCAGAGGAAAGACAGGAATCTTAATTGGTCCTTTTAGCCTTTCAATGCAAGCCATATTGCTCAATATAAGAATACATACAAGCAAGAGGCACTGTATTTTTAACTCTAACTGTCACTAAACTCTTCTGGATATCAGTATTTCATGACATCAGTCGCCAAGATTGTGTTGAAGTAAAAACCAAAGTGAACTTTGCTAATAACCATGATTACTGTAATTCTTTTGCTATCTCCAACACACACAGAAGACAGAATCAATATACACATGCAAGTAAGCAAAAATAGTTTATAAAAAATATTTCACTCCTCCTGTAAGTAGCCCTGCCTGAATGGTCCACATACAGCATAACTGAGGATGGGCCTAAAACACCTAATATTGAATGCACATTCCTGAAGCTCTTAAATAAAGCAGAATCAAACTCTGCAACATAATTTTTAGTATCTTGCCACAGTGCTGTTCATTTTCTTTTATAAGGTAACTCTATTCCTATCAGCCAGAAGCCAACTTTATTCTTAGTAAACTTTTCCATGGAAAAGTAAACCAGGCCACTTTCCACACATCAGTGTGGAATTATACATGCAGGGCAACACTACATATAAATAAGAGACTGCAAAACATTGTGTAGAAATCTCTAACTAAATGAATCAAGTCTCTCTTTCCAACTGGAATAAACTCACAGCTCACAAGACATTTTAAGCACCTACTATATAACATCTGATACGGTAAACATCAGCTCAGTTTCAAGTAAATTTTGGCTATGTCAAGTCACAAAGTCACCAGTAACTCTCAACTTTCTAAGTTAGTAACTTCTGAAACCTGAAGTTTTACATCCTATTGAACTTCCGTATGAAGCCTTAAGATTGAAAATGTACAGTTTTCAAAAATCCTGATTTTTCAGTAAATTCTTTGAAAAGAATACTCTGATTATCACACAGCTATCTTGGTAATATCCTGAATGATTATTCATGATGACACCCATCCATGAAACTCATTGTTAACATCATACATATCACAAGTTAGATGGAAATTTTTAAACACTACACAGATTGCCCATTTGTCAGAGTCCAATACTGTCTGACCAGGTTCCTTTAGATATTTCACTCATAGAGGGTATAACGTTTACTATAAAATGTACTTATTTGAAGATAGCTAGTGTTACATAGGATTTCTGTTTTAGCAGGGTGATACAAAATATACTGAAACAACAACACAAATATAAGTTACACTTAGTAAAATACAGCAATCGCAATATACAGTTCAATCACAATACCAGTCTGATTCCCAAGGGTGTGCTTGCCATCACAACCCTGGACATCCCCAGTGGCCAAGAAGGAATATGTGGGTTGAAGCCAGCTCAAGCCCATTGCTCACTTCAAAATACTTGTGCTAGCTCTCTAGTTTTTGTACCCTGTGTCGGGCTGAGACATGTATTCACTCCCGCCATGCTGGTCTGGCTAAGTCAGGGAGATGTTTACACTCTTTTAATGAACTTTTAATGGGAGAAACATTTACACCACCAGCTGATCCACTCAACTGTTGATAGCTGTTTGTCTAAACCAAAGGCCACTCTCCAGTCCCCTTTTGTGGTGAGATAAATTCAGCTTCTTTGTAACTGTGGTCAGTCATACCCTGCATTTTTCCTCAAGTTTCCAAGCTTCATGGGCACATCACCCTTTCCCACCTCCTCTGAGTCTTCTTCCATTTTAGGAATTTATTGGTTAGTCAACATCACTCCATCAAGATATTGATAACAACCATTACAACTACTTCAGTGGAACTTGCAGTTTCAAACTGCAGATGTTTCCATTTGTAATTAGAATGTATGTTTATATGGCCTGTCCTAAATGAAAACAACTGGGAAAGCTCCTAGTGGCTCTATGGTAGCTCAATCCAACTGTACTTCCAGAGTATCACTGTACGATATGAAACGAGAATTAAACATGTTTATAACCTTAAGACCTAATACTCTCCTCCCAACAAGAACAGAAATCCTAATTTATCATAGAATCATATCACAGAATGGTTAGGGTTAAAAGGGACCTTAAAGATCACCTAGTTCTCACGTCCCTGCCATGGGCAGGGACACCTTCCACTAGACCAGGTTGCTCAAAGCCCCATCCAGCCTGGCCTTGAACACCTCCAGGGATGGGGCATCCACAGCTTCCCTGGGCAACCGTTCCAGTGCCTCATCACCCTCAGAATGAAGAATTTCTTCCTGATATCTAATCTAAATCTCCCCTCTTTCAGTTTAAAACCATTACCCCTTGTCCTATCACCACCTGCCCTTGTAAAAAGTCCCTCTCCAGATGTCTTGTAAGCCCCTTTTATGTAGTGGAAGGGGCTTTAAGATCTCCCTGGAGACTTCTCTTCTCCAGGCTGAACAACTCCAACTCTCTCAGCCTGTCTTCATAGGAGGAGTTATCCACAAATATGCCTGTTTCAGGCAACATGCAAAATGCTAGAATTATTTCTTCCCAGGTAGATTTTATTTGGAAATTTACACAATACAAAATTCATGATGCCATTTTGATAACTATGAGATTGTCATAATAAAGCTATAGACTTCATTCAAAATTTTTTTCAGAATTTCCAGTTCAACACTATTTCACAATTGTTGTGCACTTTTGCTAAAATTACAGTGCACTGCAACATCTTTTTTTTTTTTTTTTGTTATAAAATGAAAGTAAGGTGTTTTCAACAGCTTTTAGCAATATCCAAGTAGCTCAAGTATTTAAATTTTTGTATTCCATCCCCAACCGCACCAGTTTATTTAATTTCCTTTTATTTTATTACATTTCACTTTTAATAGATATATGAAAATTCTTATAAAATATTCAATACCTGCATGCCTGAAAAGGTAAAGCCTTGAAAAGCTGATCTTTCACCACACTTTCAGAATTTCCTCACATTGATTGAGGAAATTCTGACATACAAACTACAAACATGTTGGTAGTATTAGAAACATGCATGAAGCAGGTAGGAGAATTAAATTTGAAAGCACACATTTATGAATCTCTACGGGTGAACACCATTTCATCCCCCATAATCTATTTTGAAACAAACAAGTTTCTCTTAAGACAACATTAATTTGCTAATAACAATAGTATCTCAGAATTTCCTCTTAAGAAGACACTTGGAAAAAGCCAAGGTGATTATGTCTTTGCCTGTAGCTGCAAATATGCTAGTGTACTGGATCCAGCTCTTAATCCCTCTTTCCGTACAGACAGATCACAAGCGCCACGCCACGTTTGTTGTACAGTGCTTGCTTCTCTGATTGATGACATCTATTAAGCCATCTGCAGCTCCCCTATTGCCTCTCCACACTTATTCAATTGTTTCTGCTCAGTCAGATCATATGTTTAGCTCTTTCAGGACATCAACTATTTTGCTTTTAACTACATCTACCGCCAGACTACAAAGAACGAACTTCTCACTAAATTCATCATTAAAAACATATGTTAAGGGAAGGGGACACTCTTAAAAATTATGCAAGCTTCCAGTGACTAGGAAAGTTAGATTTCCTGCTTCTAAACAATGCTCTGCCTTTAGAAACATAGACTCTAAGCACACAGACTCTCCGCTAACAGCTGTTTCTCTATAAATTTAATTAAGGACACCTCAAGAAGTTGCACTACAAAGAAAAGCAGTGACTTGACTGATACACAGAAAATAAAAAAAAAATCCAATCCCTATCTTTAGCTCTTCAACTACAGGCTTGCTGCTTACTTATTGTTAACAGGCTAGGAGTTTTTTCTTTTATAAATTAAATTCTTTAGCCACTTGGTCATATTTTTCCAGGAACTCTACTCAGCAGCATCACAGTTCACCTCTCCTTGTGCTACGCTGACTAATCATAAGAATTGTATGAACTACTGTGAAAAGGTGACAAAAACTCTTGAAGTGCTGAGGCTTGGGACATCGAAGAGCACTTGGCTACAATAAACTTAATAACAGAGTGAGCAAGAAAAGTTATTCCAAAGGCTTTCCAGTGCTCAGAGAGAATTAATATTATGAGATGTGGAACCTTTCAAAACAGAATTAAAGTGGAAAATCTTAAATTAGGAATTAAAATTTACAATTTTCTAAAAGTTACTGGCAAGCAACTCTCCCTCTTCACAAAGGACTAAAGAAGCTCCAATAGCACATGGTATTTTCTCCCTCATGATTGTGTAGGTAATTGTATGCTTTTATTTAGTATTTAGACTATAGTTATTTTCATTACTTAGAAGCTACTCAAATGAAGATACCCATGCTTTTGTTATGCATAAATATTGAAGACTGTTTATTTTATTTCATCCAAAGTAGGATATTTTGAAGAAGGCTTTTTTATACACTGAAATACGAAGTAAGATGTATGGAACCCGTTAGAACTTTACTGATTTAATGGCCCAGAATTTATAAAGGAACACTGACTCTTGGTTATGCTTATCTCTTTGATCCTTATCCTCTCACATGAGTAGTTCCCAGTGCTAGAGGAAGGTAAGAACCCTGCACTGGTTACATATGAGATCCTTCGCTTTCCATTAACTGTTAAATTTTCATTGCTGCCATAATTAACACTCTTCTACACAGCTAATAGTTAGTCAAGCCCATTTTAAATCTTAATTAGTATTTAAATCTAGCAGCCACCTATGGCCACATTTCATGTGTAAAAACACAAACGCAATGTTGATCTTCCTATTTTTCTGATGTTTCGAATGATAAGGCATTAGAAACTCCTGGTTAGAGGATAAATTGTGCATTTATGCAGTGTTCTTGCTCTCCTACCCCAGTACTGCTAGCTGGGTGCTTTGGACAACCAAAGTCTTTTTTATATCTTCACAACTAATTAAGAGTCTAATTTTCTCTCAGAGTGTACTTAACTAAACACCAGGCCTGAAGCTACAGGTTCAAGCTCCAGCCAATGAAAGTGAGCCTGAACAGAAAATATACCAATTAAATTTCTACTGAAATGAGGGGTTACACATCAAGTATTGTCAGTTTTGTCGTGACCTTAAAGAGCACATTGTATGCTCTTTTATAATTACCTCTTGTACCTTAAGGGATAACTGTTCTGGTCATGGAGTTAGCAAGCAGCTACTGTATACAGCGTTTCAAGTAATGATTCCTATAGCATAGGAGTTTCTGTAAACTTAAGTATTATTTACTGCTACTGAGATGATTAAAGTTGGTTAAAAAAAAAAAATCTACGTTTCAACATTTCTTTTACATTCAAAACTAAATTTAAGGAATATGATTTTTTAAAAAAATTTCATCTTCTATTTGCAAAAATGTATCCATTTCAGAAGCATTCCCTTTAGAATTCTAAACTCCCAACACAAAAAGGAGATATTTCTTTTTAGACAAGAAAGGGTATCAACCAATATCCAACAACTAGTCTTAGCCTTTTAAGCTTTAAGAAAAATGAGACATCAACTGTAAGAAAAGTCATGGGGGAAAAAACTGAAAGGACTAAATGTTTGAAAAATAAAATCCAAGAGAAAGAATACCAAAATTTCAAAAACAAGAAGTTTCCCAAATTTTTTTTTTTTTTATAAATATACATATACACACACACAAAGATCAAGTCTGTTGATTCATATGCAAATTTGACTCACTGGCTATGGAGTTATGCTTAACCTTGCTCTTATATTTTTTGGCACCTTAAATATTGAATTCTTTCCTAGGCAGTGGCATGATTTCAACAGTTGTAGATAAAGCATAAAACATGCTACTTCCTTGTGAAAAGCTGCCTGGACTCGTCTTTCTTTGGTCCTTTTATATCACCTACACTGTGGGAACAAAAGAGGGAAACTCTCTACATAGCGTACAGCACCAAGCTAGCTGATGTTTTCTTCCTCTTACATACCACAGTGAAAAGCAGCTCCGTGTCCACCCACCTTCAGCCAATTTCTTACCAACCATAGCCTAGGCAAGATTTTTTGTCCTGCAGTTTCATGTGAGTTTAGGATTAATTGGCATGGTGTCCTTCAATAATATAACATAGTGACTATTTAGAGACCATTTTTAATGTACAGAATCATAAAGAATACTTACAAGTCTTACTACACAAGTGCTGAGCACAAGTTAAAAAAATCCACAGTGTTACAACGGAGGGGAAAAAAAAAAAAAAAAAGAAAAGGAGTCAATTTTACAAATTTGAGCCACTAAATCTTTGTTTCAGCTTGGAAACATGTTGTTGCTGAAGGCCAAAATTTAGAAGCACACTTCAGAAATCTGCCTTACTATAACTAAAAGGAAAAAATCAGTCTCACAAAACTGCTTAAATGTCAGTGAAGCAGGACCTCAACAGCCAAACCCTTTCTACTATAAGGCACAATTTCTTACCCTCTGACAAAGTGCAGTGATTGTTATAGCAGAGGTTTCATTTTAAATACCCTTTTCAAGAAGTCTCAGGGCTTTTTCTTCTAGATGAACTACTACTAAACTAAATTGCAGCCTTGCTAGAAAATTACCTTTTCCAGCAACTCTACATTACTTAGAGAAAATCTACTCTGTACTAAAACACAGTTCTAAAATACACACAAAAAAACCTATTCACCATAAAAAAATGTAGCCTACTTACTTATCTCCATTTTGCTGTTCTTTTGCAGTAAACTACCATTGCATGCAGACAGTGTAATTTCCCAATTTCTGTCTTCCACTGGAGATTTCAACCAGGTGCAAGAAAATAATGATGCTTCATGAAAAACATGTGTGCACTGTAGAGCAGCAGTGGGACTTGCAGGCAACTAGAATCTATTGCAACAGAGTAACAAAAAGAATCACATGTAAAATTAAAATAATAATTTCTGTGCTCATTACTTTTATTATAGTTATTTAATATATACTCTCTACATAAGAACAAAATTTTATTATCACTGTTGAGATGAAATTGTGTTCAAAGTATTGTTCACAATACATAGAGCTACCATTAAATTACTAATCATTTTAAGTCAAAATATTTCTTATGAAGTTGTCTAAACATACATATATACACATACAGATTTCTAAAAACATACAGAAACTTCATTTTCACAAGGAAGCACCCCCTAAAAAAAAAAACAAACAACACTAAAACAAAAACTGTTTGGAAACAGGAATTTATAGCTTCTAATTCGTGTTTAATAAGGAGTTTCAAGCAACTCTATTATTAACATTCTTTATCTGATTCTACAAATAAAGGTTCTTTTGTGTTAGAATATTTTGCTAGACTTTAACATTTCAAAGCAGACCAATTTGTGAATTAAGTTCTTGAAACAGATACTTTTCATGTCTAGGAATAGAACAAAATGAAGAACTGCAGTACCCAATTGCAAAAGATCTGTCAACAATTCTTTTATAAAGTCCCATTCTCAAGAGGCTACAATTATCACAGCATGACATTTTTTCAGGGAAATAATTTTGCCCTAGATGGCTTTCTGGCTTATAGTTTTGAGGTTAGGTTTTTTCCTCTCTTTAAATGAATAATGACAGTTCCCATATCTGTAAGAGGAAAATTACACATTACTTTACAACTTGCACTTCTCTCAACAACCTGAAAAGAGAGGACCTTACACTCGGTCTAGATTTCACTCATTTCAGCTTCTCTGATATTTGAACTGAAAGCTTCGCATTAACACACTCTCATAAGATCTAATAATAAAATGTAGAGGTAGACTCTGATATCATTCTTTGCTTTGAAGATTCATCTGTGGCTTAGATCATCAAAAAAAAAAATAAATCTGGCTTTAAAGTAACTCTTCTAAGCTAATTAAATGACCCTTTTTCTTCCATGTGTGCATATACTCTCTCAAAATATAAATGCCAGTAATGCAAAATACCCACTGTTTGGGGAGAGAAACAAATGCTGGTTCACCCACTATTTCATGGCTTGAATCAAAATTCCCTCTAGACAAAGGCAAGTCATTAGCACATTAGCATTCTAAATCACCAATGAGAGAATGGCAAGGCTTTCCTGTTTCATGTTGTGAAAACTATTTTTATAGAATTCTGCAAAGGGCAAAAATAATAATTGATTTTAAGTTGCTTGCTATTCTTGGAAACTCGAAATAAACTGACATATTAATGGAGATATACAACATTTTCAATGCTTCTGAAAGTTCCTATTTTGTAATTTTAGTTCATCCTGTTATACCTCAGAGTTTTGCCACATATTCTTTAGAGAAAATAGAGTTTTGAAAGAGTGGCGTGTAGCAAATGCTAGAAATACTCTTACTCAGCTATGTTTTTCTTCATATTAGGAAGAAAAAAAGGAATACGAATATGAATTGTTTACATTGTTGAACTGTTGTACTTCTTTGCAAACTTAGCTCTTCAGACAATTTGGGACTGGAGCACATGACAGGTTTAAAGAACTACCATTTCTAGTAACTTCCTTAACTCAGATCTTTTCTGTACACTGCAGTCAAATTAACCCTTCCCATACTTCCCATTCTCAAGGTCTTTTTAATATGTAACAGCCATGAAGCCATTTTTTCTTTCTATTTCCTCCTGAATCATAAGTGCACTTGGCAAAAACTCAAAGCATACACGGCTGCTGACACTTCATACACTGGCAGAGAAGGTGAGGGTTGAATCACTCTAACACTTAGGAATTGATTTGGAATAGCTCTTACAGATTTGGAAAAAGCTACTCGCTCTCCTAGCTACAGAAATGTTGTACTACATCGTTATAGACTGAAAGAGATACAGACATACAATTTACGAAGAAAGCTATTGTACTTCATTGTACACTCTATTCCCTGAGCCTTGGCAGCAAAGAAGGAGTTGAACCTCCTTTGTGGGAGGACGATTATTGAATTGTGCACCTGGCATGCACAAGACCTTTCTGTCCTTCATTGATTGCTGTGGGCATCAGAAATGAATGAAGTAGGGGAAGACAGATTGTTCTAATACTGTTTCCCAGCAGATAAGCACCAAGCCAGGGCACGCTTTCCTGGCTTGAGATAGACCTTCAGGTATCTTTTGAATTCTGGAAGCAGTTTATTTATACTCAAAACTCTTAAAATAAATACTTCCTCACTTTCAACTGTCTCAGAGTAACTACATCTCTCTTTCTGTAACAAAGCAGTAAGTTCAATGTCTTGCCCAGGGCCATAAACTTCTCCCTCTAGCTCAGGAGCTTTACAAACCTCCTGCTTTAACTATTATCTTGAATGACTTCTCCCCCCCGCCCAGTCCCCTGCTGAGTCCCCACCTCCCCCCTCCTTTCACTGCTCATACCTTTCATCTTTCCCAGGGGCATCTCCTAACACCAAACACCTGGGTCTCAGCCAGCTGGGAGAAGAGCTCTGCCTAGCCCACTCCTTAGGGCTTCCAGTCACAGGCCTGAAAGAAACAAGCAGTTGAGAATGCTTCCAATTACCTATGGCAATATTCATCAGCTGTATCTAAAGATTAAGCAGCTAAGAAACAAAAAGCTCTGGGGATTCACGAGCAGTTCAGAATACTAAAAAACGGGCTCCAGCCATAGAGAAAAGAAACTAAACAAGCAAACAGAATTTATAAATGTGTTTTCTCAGATGACAGGAAAAATGGTCTTTAGCTCATTTCCTGCCTACTGCCGGAAAAGGATTAGTAGACATTTAGGTTTTTGTTTTATTATTGATTTTTAAATGGCCTTCATTCAGAAAAGAAGCTGTTCATGAAAAAAGTTATCTCTTCATGGGGTTTCCCTTTTTTACATAAAATAATTTTTTTAAAATTATTTTAAACAATGGTTTTCAGATTTATTTTCACCATGTAATCAGTTCTTTTATTTGACTTCTTTCATCTAGTTGTATATCAGTAATTTTGCCCCTGAATATAATGTGAAAAAGGAGCACTTTTCAGGTGTTGCATTTTTCTTTTATAGATTTGGACATCAAATCCTGTGGAGGATTTTTTTTCCCCAAACCACATTCAGAGTGCTTCATGTCAATTTTACTAACTTATGTCAACAACGTTTATCTGACCCAAACACCAAGGAAAGCTGTCTTCAGAGCATCTAGTTCCATCAAGACTCATTCTTGAATCAGGTCCTCATGTAGCATTATTCTGTAATTTAAAAATGAGGAGGAACAAGCCTGCGTTGCAGAGCTCCCAAGTTAAACTCAAAATTTAACCGATTCAATTACTTTAGCTTTTTGCAGCTAGGGATTTTTTCCACCATAGAAAACTGAGATATACTAAGGATATTATTTCACTTTTCTTAATTAGATATGGACAGTTTCATTTAAATGTTGTGCTTTGCTCTTCATGGTTTAGAACTGGTCAGCTAAGTTGCAAAGTATTTAATCTGCCTGTTAACAAACAGTAAATTGTAAAAGAAAAATGTAGACACCCGTGTCTGCACGAGTCTTTTTGTTCATTTGCCTAACTAGTTACTGTCTGAAGAAAATTCATTCCTCATACTTGAGTGAAAAAAAGCACTGTTCAGATTGCAAGGAGAGATACATGTATTACTGTGGTGAGAATACCTAAACTATTCATACACTGTCTTTGTAAAGTACCTGTCATTGTACTCTATTAACACCTCCATGAAAGGGTTGCCACAAAATTACTTTATAACTAGAATCACAGTAATTCTTTGTGGAGAGTGGTGATATTCAACTACGATACAGACTGACTCACTACTCAGAATTCTCTTCAATGTTTCTCATTTTCTTTAAATATTATCTACCTTGGCTGTGATAACCACATCAAAACATGCTTTCAACAATTACATTTAAGCACACAGCTGTTGAGTTTTACTACCACTATGGCTATGATGGTGGTAAAGAATACTTTCTAGAAAAAAATATCATGTAATGACTCATATTGAATTGCTAATAATACGGAAATCAAAATGAGGTCAATTGTCCTGTCACAATCAAGGTTACAAACCCTTTAAATCTCATTTTTTTCAGTTAACTAAGCCTCTCATTAAAGGCATTTAGCCTTCCATCTGGTTTTGAGTGTTTTTTTTTAAATAAAAATCCAAATAAAACACCATTTTTTCAGGACATAATTTTGAACAGCATCTTACAAGCTGGTCCTGGTACAACATTCCCTTCTAGAAGGTAGCACAAATCTAGCTGACAAAAATGCTTCCTTGCAATTCAGCACAACAAACACAGGACAGTTTCAGTTATACTCTTCTATTATGTGCTTTTTCAAGTCCTCATAGCATGCAACACAGCAAAACCAGATTTGTTGATGGCCAAGGATCTGAGTAGCAGTAATACCTTTACTTGTTTTGTTAATCATGTCTCAGNCATGTTTAGCCGGCTGTCCACCAGTGGCTATTAATTTTGTTTTGATATTTCTTCTCTAGCTAGATTTTAGATTATGGCTGCATTGTTAAACAACTTCTCATTATCTGTCAAATATTTTTGCTATATCCACAAAAAATGGGAAGAAAATGAAAATAAATACTGCTTACCCCCCAAAATATTACTTAATTAATTTCACTGCATGCCACAGAAGTCTTTGTAACCAGCATGTCTTGCAGAGCATAAAAGTTGATTTATTGCCTAGTGTTTAGCCACAAAAAAAGAGGTCGAGTGCCTGTGCAGCTCTATTTGTGAGTCATGGTACAATTTCTGTCCCCCTTTGTTTGACCTAGACTATTGAGTCCTCTATGCTGACTCAGCAGCTTTGACCAAGATATTGAAGAAATGGAAATGGAAGTACCTGTGTCAGCCTGACTTGCCATGCAACTACCACCTGCAGTACAGACTGACAATGGGACAGGAAACACTCTTTATCCTTAAATAATCTTCTAGGGATCAGGTATATGAATGTGAAGTGTTGGCCTGGTAGGCACTGAGAATTTCTGCTGTCTGATAGACTACTCAGACCTTCAGTTACTTCTATCCATACATGTGTGACTACATTGATCATGTGATGGACATAGAGGAACTTGTACCAGTGGGAAAGGAGTTAGGGAACGTGTTTACTAGCAGGGCTCTTTGAATCT
The DNA here is from genome assembly GCA_013397275.1 of Burhinus bistriatus. Lineage (NCBI taxonomy): Eukaryota > Metazoa > Chordata > Aves > Charadriiformes > Burhinidae > Burhinus > Burhinus bistriatus. The sequence goes on along the minus strand of VYXH01006860.1, from coordinate 506,866 downwards.
CCCTAGGTGGCATGCCTCGATGCTGGAGGCAGCATAACCCTGTCGTGATACTAGAGACAGAAACAATTGTGAGAAGCTTACTTTGTATAGGTACATCATGGAAGTGACCTATTCCTTGAAGCCCTTCCTTTTCCTTCTGGTAATCAAAGACATTCTCTTGCATGTCACTCAATTATCTGTTGCTTGTTGTTCATAACATATTTTGGCATTCTTAATTATAATAACATACATTTTTATCTTGAGATCTAATCGGTTTTCGTTATTACAATATGCAAACATACCTGTTTATACAATAAATACTTTTTATTCAATTACAGAAATTAGAAGCTGTTAATAACTTCCAATTAATTGTAATTGATACTATCATAATTTTACCATCTTACATCAAAATTATCAATACATCAGAAAACATGGAAAATAATTAAATTTGGACAAGATGAGGGAAGTATACCGTGAGGGTCTTGAAAATATAATATGTTAAACAAAAAGATATTAAGTATATTGAGTGTTCCCCCCTCCCTGTAGTCAAAGCATGAACCTTATCCAAAGGTTACCAAAAATTAACCTGTAATAATTTCCATCATTTTAGCTGATTATTCGGCAACAGCATATAAAATGAACCAGATTGGTGAATAATCCTAACAACACAAGAGTGGAAAGAGCTTTTTAAGTATTATTGTAACATTTGACTGATAATGCTTCCATATGGAAAGTGTCTCCGCACTTAGAAAACATTTGAAGACAAATACGGTCAGATAAACAGTACTTGAGAAAGGAACCCTGACATCTTCCATGGTACCCTGCAGAAAAGTCCTGAAAAGCTCATTCCTGAAAACCATTTCAACAGAGCACAAATGTGATACTGACGCCAGCTTAGCAAAGACAGCACAAAGAACAAAAACCTGGGTTACTGAAAGGGCTTTGTGAACTTGTATAACACTGCAGATTTAACAGAATCATCTTCAAAAGGTGACGAATACTGAGTCTGTCACCATGCAAACTCTATGACATATGGCCAATAGATTGTTGGTAAATATTTAATAAAATGAAACATTAGTCTCTGACGTAAAACCTCTACTATTACAAAGAGGCAAAGGTACAGCAACAAAGCACGTGTGCTGTTTTGACAATGGTGCTGTGTTTCAGGTTGCCTGTATCTGCAGACTAAAATTAAAACTCAGTCTGTTACCACAGTGTAATACAACTCAGCAAAAGAGGCCTCTGTAGATTTCCTTTTTAGTTAAACCTGGCTTCTACGGTTCAACAGCTTGACAGCAGTGTAAAAGTATATTGTTTTTGCTGGAACATGTGTCCTTCAAGTCATTACCATTCCTACTTTAAAATCTTTACAGTAGAGTTTGGGTGTTGGGTTTGTTTGGTTTTTCCCTTTGTTAATATTTTATACTTTGTATCAGGTCTAAGATGCACATGTAGCACCGGATTGGTGCTTCTAAATTAACAGAAAACTATAAAACACATCTCAATTTGCTAGTCACAATTGCTTATGTGATAGAAGTCTAGATTTTATAGACAACCGATTAACCTTTTCCTTTGGAGCTGTGATTTAAAATCAGAATTACTAGTAAAAATTGTTTGGCAGCTTCAATTCCACTTGAACTCCAGAAAATAACATATTTGGCAGCTCCATTCATGACTGGTATGAATTGCCAGAATGCAAAATGCCTGCGTTCAGATATACCATGCCAGAGTTATGTGCAATATTGCCAATCTGAATCCTAAAATCATGGATGGTTTTAAAAATCTTTACTTTTAAGAATAATGAACATTGAGGTGGTTTCCTTTTCCCAAGTTTTCCTATTTTTGCACGCTTAGGGTCACATTTATTTCAACACATTCTAATTTTGGACTGAAAATAAATGTAATTTCTTCATTCAAAATTTCAAAATTTGAAATCAATGTGATTTCTTCCATGAAAACGAAAACACAAAGGCCATTTCCTGATTTCTGCAGCTGAGTTTTTAAGATACCAAGTTGTCTGACAAAAGTTAAAAAGTGGTACAAGATAAAAAGAACCACGATACAACATCCATTATAAAGACTGCCAATTGGCAACATTGTACATGGAAAGTATAAACAGTGCTTGCCAAATTTCTGTGATGGAATTAATCAGCCATCAGAAATGTTTGTCTCAGCCCATTTGCTGCAACTAATTTACTTTCCTCTAGAAGCAGTAACTTACTGCTGTACAGGCCTACTACAGACAATTCCGCACTTGAATGGATAAATATATGAATGGATATGCTGGATAAATTGCAGGGTCAGTATGTTTGTCTCAAAAACTTTTATCCAATAACACTTTTTTTTTTTTTGACAAATTAATCAAAGAACCTCACATTTTACTATCAACATTACAGATTAAATATTTCTGAAATGTTAGAATTCTCCTTGTCCAGCAAAGAAGAGACAGATTTTTTTTTTTCTTCCATTAAAAAAAAAGCAACAGTCTTTTTAAAAATAAATTCACCCCACAGGGCAACAACATTTTTTCAGGGTAGCCTAATCCCAAAACTGCAATTATGCCTCTTTGTATAATATTATAATCCTTAAACACTCCACACAGTGCTATGTTGCTGTAAGTTATTTTCTGGTCAACTTACTTATTTCAGCGCCTCATTACTCATAGTCAAAATTTCAGCCGAATTAAGAACAAACACATATGTAACACTGGAAAAAAAATCCTGGCGTCAGTTCAAATTAGTAATAACATTTTGAACATTTGTTATTTAAGTTTGTTTAATTCCTACGATCTTAAAGTGTGTAACAAGGCAATTTGTCCTTTGCATCATCATGAGATCTTCCATTAACCAATCATGTATCAAGAAAACATGAAAAAGTTATATTAGAATAGCATCTGTTAAAGTGTTTAAAGTTCTGCAGCTAGTAAAGCTGATACTGAAAGCAAACAGAGTCCACTAGATGGCATAAAGCAATAAATATCATGATAAAAAACATAATGAAACCCCTGATTGCCATTGTGGTATTTACTGATTTATGATAAAAATTACACAAGGAGAGAACAAATTTCTGTTTACCCAAATACTAATAAATATTTATACTTATTTTATTCTACACACAAAGTATTATAGAGGGGAATGTTGAGGACACAAGCTTACATAAGGAAGTCAGGTAATATTAATATGGAGGTTATAAATACAACCTTAACTCCACCCTTTGAGATTACACAGTCTAGTACAACATTACTCCATAATCACAAAATACTTCAAAAATAATACAAGACAATAATTTAGGTTTTTGTATGTAGATTTCTTCACAAAAAGGAAAGTAGCAGTTTTCAACTGGTGGGTTTTTTTTAAATATTCAAAGTGACTATGCCTCATTTTTGCTAACAACTCTTAACAAGACATCTTTAAGATCAACTCCTGGCCTAGAAAATTTCTCCAGCCCTCAGGAACCTCTCCCAGTCCTCACGACCTTTCAAAGATAATTAAGGTGTCCTTGCAAGGACATCAGCCTCCTCCCTCAGCACTCATGAGTGCATCCATCAGGTCCCGCGGACTTGTGTACATCCATTGTGTTTACATGTGCCTTGATTTTATCCTTCTCTACCAAAGGTAAGTCTTCCTTTGCTCAAGAGTTTCCTGCTGGTCTCTGGGGGCCTGGGATTCCTGAGGGCAAAACTCTAGCAGTAAAGACCAAGGAGAAGGCAGCACTGAGTACCTCCGCCTGTTCCATGTCTTTTGTCACCAGGTCTCCTGCCCTGTTCCACAGAGGGCTCACATTTTCCCTAATCTTCCCTTCTCTGATAATATAGCTAAAGAAGCCCTTCACACCAGATTAAATTCCAAGTGAGCTTTGGCTTTCCTAACCCTGTTCCTGCACACTCAAAGGAATGAGAAAAAGAAAACCAATTCTTAATATAACTAGATTAAACTAGTGTGTTGGGCTTTTTTTTCCCTTTTATTTATTTTCTATTTTCTTTTAAACTTGTAACTTTGTTTATTCTGAATGTTATGAACAAATGCTTTTATGTGCATTTAATCTTATCCAGGTTCAGTCTAATGTGATTTAAGATAACTATGTAACAGCATCCCTCACCTCAGGTCATGACAACTCTATAAAGTAAGACCCTGGGGCACTTTAACAGTAGCCTCAGCTCTCCAGCCCATCCTCCACTGTTTCCAAAACGTGGGTTTACAGCTGAGCTCCTCAGGCCAAGAAGCAGTCACTGCAAGAGTCAGGAGGAGCAAAAAGTTTCAATAGTGTTTATATCAAAGTCTCTCTGGCAGGCAGGAAGTTGTTGGGACACTGCAGGAGTCACAGATGTCAGGTGGATATTCCGCGCTTGTGAGGTATACTGTTTGGCTTCACTGAGATATCTGTTTTCTATATACATTGCCTTGGTTCAGCACTTTTTATACCTATATACTATTGTTTTCTATTTTATTGATACTATCTGTAACAGTGGTAGAGCCAATACAGAGCCTGGTCCAGAAATAGGGACCAGGATGCTCATGAAAATGTTTGCTTACCAGGCTGGTGCTAAGTGAAAACTTCATATTGTTTGAAGACTTTTTCAGTGTGCAGCTTCATGTCTACTTTTAAATGGTTTCTGTAGCTGAACCTGACAGTTACAAAGCCATGGACTTCCAAAGACAAATTTCTTTCCAGGAAGCTGGGACAGCTTTTTGATCAAAGCTAAATTATCCTTTTCCCTATACAAATATATATACTCCATATATACACACACACACTCTCACATTCCGTATGCTTCATATATCTATATTATTCAAATATGTATATGTATTAAAATATGTATGTGTATATTCAAATATGCTTACATAGACATGTTTACACATATATATATATTCATATCCTGGTGCACAGGAGGAATCAAAGATCGGTAAATATATTTAAAATCCAAGAAAATGTCCTTTTCAGAAAGTGGGAAAAATCCTTTTGCATAAAGGAATAGTATGAAGCAGACAATTTCTCCTCAGCGTAGTGTGTCCTGGTAGTTATAAGCTCTTCTCTTCACCTATTCAACTAGACTGTTCCATAAATCGGAGCTTGTCTCTAGGTGGTAACCAACAGACCCCAGAATTAGGTGTTAATTACTGGTAGCAGTCAAATTGTTACATGATTTCAGACAGAAAGTAGAATAGACTCACAAAATGCCTTCTATGTCTTTGTTTCTTTTGCTGTCACGTTTCTAGTTGTGTAGAAGCACCAAGCTTTGGTATGTCATTTTTCACTGCTGTTCAATTAGCTGTTCTATATACTCTACAAAGCCATTCCCTGTGTGCTTTCTCTATCTGCTTCCTTGTATGCTGCATGTATACATTCCCTTCCCTGTATATATACATTCCTTGTATGCTTTCTCTGCATGCTTTCACATGCTTGCTCCTCATTACTTTATGCTGAAGTGTTCTTTTACATGTTACTTAAAACTTTTCAGCAAAGAGACATTAAAGACATGGCAACAGCATGACTTTTCTTGTGAAGAATGAGTCAGATTTGGTACCTTTGTGTTAGTCATTCAGGCTTAGTTTTTATAAATGCCCCAATCACCATGACAGATTATTTTTTTCAATACTTTCTTGATCTCTACTTACACAACTTCAAAATGAATTTAAGCTTCTGAGAAGTGTCAGTCTCTTTGACTAATTAAATTAAAGCCTATTTGAAATTGAATATTTTGGGGCCGTAAACTTTTTAAAAATAATTATCATTATGAAAAAATAACACATGGCTGAGTTGTCATTGTTCTGTCTCTAATGTGCTGACCTCAAAGATTGTGTCTATGCAAGCAAATTATTATATAGTGAAACATGGCTTTTCACAACTGCATATCCATAAGCCAGTCCAGTTATGAGCAGCTGTGCAACATACATTTATGAGACATAAAAGTGTTAGAGTGTGTATAATTTTTTCCTTCTCATATCATTCTAAAACAAAAGCTGCTTTGCAGCTAATTGAATGCAAAGGAAAAAGCAGATGTTACTTTATTTAATTACCTGGTTTAATCTTTACTGAGAAATATGTTATCTTATTAAAATCTTACTGGTATACTAGATGATTCCCACCCTGTCTGTACTGATATCCCACTATAGCCTGAAGTTGTTTCAAGGGTTTGTTTTGCTTAGATTGTATATTTTAATACTTAAGCAGCAGGTTCATTTATTAGTAGAAAAAACATGTTTGGCATTTCAACTTTAAAATTGAAATTCACTCTGATACAACTAGAATGCCGATTTTGCAGCACAAGAAGGCTGAAAATAATTTTTAAATATCCCCGTAAAAGATAGGGTACGTGAGGAAGCCAAAACCTTAGTAAGTTCAATCATTTGTATGCTACACTAACTGGGGACATGTGCAACACAAGGATGAGAGAGACTGCAAGACAAAGCCAGTCTTTCTGCGTTTCTACAAAAATAAGAATTGATACAATCAAAAATAGCCCCAGAAAAGTCACCTGTCCATTATGTACACATGCCGACCATTAAAGAAAAGGTTTTGTTCTCTGCCAGAATGGAATACCTTTAAACATATGCTCATGAGCTTGATAAATTAGGCTAGAACTGTAAAGTATGTCATAAAATAGAATTCTAACTCCATCAGAAATTCTGAAATCTTTCTAAAACTCCTTAAAAAGAATTGAAGTTTGGAGTTTTTTTTAATGTCAATCTGAAAATGACTTTTATCAAATATTCCTAAAGCTCCTGGAAGAAACAGGTCAACTTAGAGAACTTGCATATTGGGAAGCCTGGGGATCCTGGAATCTGAGAAAGCTGGAGACAGTGTAGTCTATATACAGGCTTCCCTGAAACCTCATTATCACATAGCAATTTTTGTGAGGTATTTCATATAAATATCACCAGTGGATCAGATTCGATACTGAATGTACAGACGCTGCTATGACTTTTCAATTTTATAAAATTAAGTAGTAAATCACCCACTCCTTTAAAGTACTCTAACAAATCAAAATGAAAGTAGCTCTGAGTTCATTTAGATAGTAAAGAAGCAAGAATTAATATTCGACACTGAAATATCCTCCCATACCTTAAACAATAAACCTGTATCCCTATGCACCTCTCAATATATTCTACTTTATAAAGGTCTGCACCTGCCCTGCTATGCCAACCTTATCATAGAATCACAAAATAGTTTGGGTTGGAAGGCACCTTGAAAGGTCATCTAGTCCAGCCCCCCTCCACCTTCTCATGAAATTATCAGTGCTATCCACAGCTGTAGGACTGGCAGTAGACACTGAGGTCGTGCTTTTGTGACATTATGTTTGAAAACTGAAAGACAAAACTACAAAGTGTATGCCACCTTCTCATTCTCCCTCTTTGCTCTACATTATTCTGCTTTATTGCCTGTCTTTACTGTACAGAGCTTTATAGCTCTGACTGTGTGGTCTCATGACACAAAAAGGATGAATGAGGACCAAGTTGAAACATCTAGCAGTTCCTGGGGCTGCTGCTGAGATAGGTTTTAAAGCCTTTAAGAAAACAAATTTAAAATTAATATGAAAAGTGGAGATAAGTTGACAATATACAACCATCCTGAACTCTCGAACTTACTCATCTGCCTTCTGTAATTCTCACATATAAAATTTCTCTTTTCCTTTAATACACTAACCAATGCTACTTCACCAGATCCACACAAGCCAAAACTTCTGATTTCCCTCAGTTGTGGCCTTGGGATTAACAATTAACAAAAAAAGAAAAAAACCCAGAAATTCTCAATAACAATTCCAGCTCACCAAAGAATAGCTTGATGGGCAGCATATAAGCCATTACTACAGACATGTATTTACTTTTCTGTTTTTTCAAGCACATTGATCATAATACTGTTTCTTAAGAACAAAATCAAACTCAAGACATGAAAATATCATGTATCACCTGTCTACCTTCATTTGATTCACTTTTATCAGTAAATCTATATACCCTACAACAGCTTTCAGCAAAAGCTTTCTTTTCAGGATATTGATACTGGTTTTACAAAAGATCAGACCCATAACCCTAGTTCTGTCTTTCAGGTACATATGCCTTATAAGCATTGCTGGGGTCAAATTGGCCATGTCTGGTTCAATAAATTAATAACATTAATTTTAGCTCTTTGCAAGTTTCCTAAGCTGAAAGAAAAAGAATATTGGGGAAGTACTCTATTTTTCATATTTAAAATTTTATAAACCTCTCTTTCTGCACAAAAAGCAGAGCATCTACATATGCCATATTAATACAACAATACCGCACATTAAACTATTCTGAAAATTGAAAAATCAACAGTTAGACAAACAAATAGAATGTAGCACAGAAAAAAGATTATGAATATATAACTCCAATATATAATATGGCATAGAAAATACTTAAAAATACATATCATAGCTATCATCATAGTTTGCTTCACATTTGGCATAGCTATCACCGTAGTTTGCTTCACATTTGGCGTATTTACATGGGCTGAAACTTTGATTTGTGGTCAAGAGTCAAGAGATCTACTTGAAATAAATAGATTTTTTACCATCTCTTGCTTTCCACAATAGGACATACTTGACACATGTCAGAATGACATAATGGAAGCTATATTGTAATACAATGTAGCACTGATCAATTAAGAGAGCTTGACTTATATCACAATGCATTACTAAACTGACACCACAACAAACGTCGTGATTTTTTGGCACTAAAACACCTTCCTGGTAGAGCTGTTGGACAGTGCAGATGTAAGAGCATAAAAATTATTCGTATAAAATAGGTAAGACAGTTATTTGACCTTCTCCATGATGCTGGCCAAAGATAAAGCATTGCAAAGGACTGCGGGGAAGAAGACACACTACAGTTTAGCAGTGCCCATTCATATATATCACATAGATGAACTACTTTCAATCAGGGACTAAGTTGAACACTGAGTTGCTACAGAAGTTGAAGATGCTAATGAAGTGCCAAGTCATCGCAGTATCAAAACTCAGAGAACTCATTCATGTCTCTGGTGAAAATTATTCTGTTTGGAATAACTAGATAGATTACATTTTCAAGGGTGTCCGTGTTGAAATCTCCCTTCATTTCAGTACCCATCAGCTGTGTTTGAAATATCTCACTGTACAAGTATTTATTAAGTTCTTGGGATAGACAACTGCTCCCTAAAATGGGGAATTGTGCTGTGGAAACAGAGAATAGCAGTATTTGTTTACACTTGCTACAAACCATTTTGTTAATCTTGAGCAAACATTGTTACTAATGTGATCACAGTCTGCCAAATGAAGCACTACATCCAGCCTCATTAGGTAAAACCCAGTTTCTTCTTCAGGCAGTACAATGAACAACTTCATTTGTTGCCAGGTTACTCCATCTCTAATTTCTTTTGCCAAAGGAAGTTGGAATTGGCATACATCTGAAGATGCCACAATGAAAATGGGTTGGCACATTTTTGTTGAGAAATTGCTCCTCTTTTATGATGAATTTACAAGTCAACACAGTGAGTAGTGGCTTGAAACTGAAATGTTTCTGCCTGTAACTGATATGTGGCTTCTCAGGATACTCCAAGAAACAACCTCGCCCCACTGAAGTGCACACCTTAAGAATAGAGGGGAATATAGACAATCTTCTGAGATTTCAATTAAATTTCTCCTACTGAATTGATAGGATTAATTAAAAGCACTAATTCTTAATGGCCACAGTCCCCATCAGAACAGTATTCTGGTAAAGTCATAAAAGATCCAGCCCATTCCAGTGGTATTAGTGGTACCAGAAAAGAACCTTTGAAAACCGTTACTTTCAAAAAAACTTGTAAGTCTAGGAAAGCATGTAAAACTTTGGATTGAGAGGCAATCTTTGGCAAAATGTTACATTTTAGTTTGACTCTATTTTTCTACTGACACTATTTTTGGTACAAAGAGTTCTTTCTATTGCAGAAGAATATCTCAGACCTTTGTCCTTGCCAGACAGTAGTAGAGAAAACCGCCCGCCCCCTGCCCGCCCCCCCCCCCGCCTGTATTTTTTTAAACTTAACAAACTGGGAACATACAGCAGGGATATGAGTAAGCAGGCAACAAAGGTATGTTTTCAACTTCCTAAAGGTACACCAACTAAATCTACTTCATTAAAAGCGAGATGTTCCTTTATATTCTTCCTCCCTATCCTGGCCACTGGCAAAGTTGCATTATTATCCTATGAGTCATTCTTTCTTCAAAATATCTCTCTGGGTAGTACTTGTTAATTAAACTTTCTCATCCTCTCTTTCTCTCTCTCTCTTACAGTTGTTGGCAACAGTCTTGTATTCTCTTTTTTGAATAGACATCTATATGTAATCTCCCATTATTAGAGTAGTAGGAAGGAACTGACTATCTTTTCCATGTGTGCCTGTTGAGCATACAATTACTAATTATATCAAGTATGCCTTGTGAGTGCTACTGGTGATTTAAATAGTACATTTTCTTCGTCTCTTTAGGACAATGTCATCTATTGTACAATGTTTCTGTCTGATTCTTTGGTGGCATTTTAGCTAGTGAACTTGAAAAGTTCTTCAGTTTCATAAAGAAAAATGTGGAACATCTGTCCTTTTTCTGTAGATGTGACTCTGCAGTAGCTAAAACAGCCTGCTGTTCAGAAATGCAGACTAGGAAATAAAATGTCATTTGAATACATGTGGTAAGAATAGCCTAGTGGCAGTGCCGTAGCCAAAACCAATACTCATCAGAGTTGTACCTAGTAAAATCATATGTACTGATTTATTAATTTCATTTTTTGTGAAATTATAGGAAAATGTTTTTCATGAAAAATAGGAGGTTTCACTCCCAACCATACAAACGTATCAGTCTGTCCTACAAAATACATACAGAAGTAACGGCATGAATGAATCACCTGAGTACAAATGAAGGGACAATAGAGATGGTATTTATGCTTAGTGAAACAAATTCACAGGGTGGCTCTCTAGACGTCCAAGAAGTTACAGCTTATGTCCTTATCCATAGTCATTTAGTGCACAGTTCTGAACAGAGTAAGAGCTCTAGCTTTAAGCATATAGCAGGATAGAGAAGGTAAAACATGAGTGAAGAGTAGTTGATGTCTTGGAAGAGCAAGGTAAGCAGAGAGAAAGCCTGAACAAAGTAACACCTAAGTATCTTCAACTGAAATCAGACCTCCACCATGGAGACTACTGTAGAAATGAACAATTAGAGAGAATGAGAAGTCTGCAATTAGGACTGAACAGGAAGGTATAAAAATTCAGCAACTGATTTAACCTAGGACAAGAAAATCCTGAAGCAAATCCAGGAAAAGAACCTACCTCTTGGAAAATCAGACCCTATCCAGAAAATTAGACCCCATCCAGACCCCATCCAGAAAACAATCCCTTTTATAAGCAGAGACAAAGCAACAGAGATTGCTGCACTCTGGGTAGCCATGACTCTGCCTTAAAGCTGATTTGGTAAATGCTTCAAAGTCCCTTTGAGACCTATGTTTCTATGGATTCAACAGTAAGATAAAGATAAGGAGAACGGGCCATTATATGTGCGATGTTTGATCTTTTTACTTCTGTCATGTATGAACATCAAAAGCATTTGTTGGGACTGCAGTTGTCAAATTGAAAGCCAGCATGTGAAAACAGCTGTCTATCCTCAGCACCAACAAACATGAATAGATCTGTCATCATAATTACAGCTCAGAGCTGGATTGTCTTCAAATACCAACAACAGTCTGCACTGTGAGCGATGTCAAATAAGCCTGACTCAACTGGTTTAGGATCCATTTTGCTAGAAAGCGTAATGACAGCCTTTCTCTTCTATGAAAGGTTGCAAAACTTTCTGTGTAAGGACGTCTTATCTCTCATGTTAAATATTTCATGACTTGCTAAAAGACTTGCTAAAATCAAAAAATGATTTACACATTTAATAAAACAATTATGCAGTTTATTTATGTGCATATATTTTAACTTGATTACACTCCAACAGTCTTGTTTCCGTATTACAGCAGTAACTGTCTTCTGATATTGCTTTATGGATCTCTCACAAATGTTTATTTAGATACATACAGTAGCTCAAGGGGTTTATAATCGTATACTGAGATTTTCATCCCAAAAGAGCTGTACATTGGCAAGAAGTGCCTGAGAGATACTTGAAAATACCTCCTGATTTACCAGTGGCCTAGGAAAAAAAAATTATTTGGGAATCTTATTAAGAATAAAACTCTATAATGTAAATATCACACTGTCAGCATAGCTGGTCAGCAGATTTAGCATGAATGTTACACTTCTCTGTACATCATTGACAATATGAAAAGGAAACAGGCTTCTTTGTGGAAAAGAGCTAGAGACAGTCATCTCCCCTGGGACACAGAAGAAGAAGGAACCAAAAATGTGACTATCTGAATCAATTCCCAGTCTCTCTTCTGCACCAAACCTGTGCAACTGACTGTGGTGGTGCAACCGCCCCCCGGCCACTCTCAGGCCTCTCGATACTTGGCGTGATTCCCTCCCCACCTGGGCCACATAATAAGACCATGACCAGAACAATACACAATGGTCTAACATCAAAGGAAGAAAGGGTGGAGAGCAATGGACTAGAACACTACGGCGACACCTTAGTGTACTTGNGCTGACTCAAAAGGTCGTGCGATATTAAGAGATCTTTGATCTCAGCAGTTACAAACTGCAGTGTGTGCGTGTTTGTGTAAGTGTGTGTGTGTGTGCGCGCGCTCATATGCTTTGTTTATATGTACATACATTAATCTGAACTCTGTGCTTTGCTCTCATATGTATACTTACTGGTTTGGGATACCTTATAGTAAGTTAGTGTGAATCTTGTCATCGAATCTGTAATCAAGTCTCTGTTCATTTATTTAGTTAAATCACTTTGCAAATCTTTAAATCAGTTGATGGTTAAGTGCTGCTAAAACTCAATCTCTTGATCTGCCTCAAATCACAAATAAAACTGAACTGCTGCTAAATCATAACTGAGTCTGATACTTCCATCCCGCGACACTGACCTGTGTACTAACTTTGGTAAGGAAAGCAGATTACAGTCTTCTGATGCACGGATTATAACCTGCCATTTTGAAATTACAACTTCTAATATTTGTTCTCTAAGGATACAATTTCTCTTGAGTCTGGATATTGCCAAACAGTCAATGCTCAATAACAGGCAAGCCAAGATACTCGGCTTTCCCATCATGCATTACTCCTACATTCCTGAGTTATATTAATTATCATAACAGTCTAACATACAATCAAAGTATAAAAGCATTCCAGTAAAGTAAAATCATTAAGCAACTTGTATTACAGGTCACCGATACTATTATCCATATAAATCAAACTGGCTGTATGGAGGCAAAGACTTCTGCCTCTCAAAATCTTGGACAGGCCTATGCCAACCTCATGAAGTTCAATAAGGCCAAGTGCAAGGCCCTGCATGTGGGTCGAGGCAATCACATGCACAAATATAGGCTGGGCGGAGAATGGATTGAGAGCAGCCCTGAGGGGGTGTTGGTAGAGCCAGCAATGGGCGCTCACAGCCCAGAAGGCCAACCGCATCCTGGGCTGCATCAAAAGAAGTGTGGCCAGCAGGTTGAGGGAGGTGATTCTGCCCCTCTACTCTGCTCTGGTGAGACCTCACCTGGAGTACTGCATCCAGCTTTGGAGTCCTCAGCACAAGAAGGACATGGACCTGTTGGAGCGGGTCCAGAGTAGGGCCATGAAGATGATCAGAGGATTAGAACACCTCTGCTGTGAGGACAGGCTGAGAGAGTTGGGGTTGTTCAGCCCGCAGAAAAGAAGGCTCCAGGGAGACCTTATAGCAGCCTTCCAGTATCTGAAAGGGGACTACAGGAAAGTTGGAGAGGGACTTTTTACAAGGGCATGTAGTGATAGGACAAAGGGTAATGGCTTCAAACTGGAAGAGGGGAGATTTAGATTAGATCTCAGGAAGAAATTCTTTACTGTGGGGGTAGTGAGGCACTGACATAGGTTGCCCAGGGAAGTTGTGGAGGCCCAGTCCCTGGAAGTGTTCAAGGCCAGGTTGGACGGGGCTTTGAGCAATCTGGTCTAGTAGGAGGTGTCCTTGCCCATGGCAAGGGGGTTGGAACTAGATGATCTTTAAGGTCCTTTCCAACCTAAACCATTCTATGACTTTATGATCTTCTAGCCTGAGAGTTTGCACATATTTGACATGAAGTTTTGTTAAATGCGCACTTTCATGGCAAATGGTGGTATTTTTAACGTGGAAAGTATACTACTTTTGAATTACTATATGGACTCATAATCTAAAAGAAGAAGCCATCTTTCTAAAATAAGCAAGCAGCAGAGAAGGAGGAGAATGTAAGAAAGAGAAAGGGAGGGAGGCTATAGTTGGCTGGTAATTTAGTAAAAGAATAAACTAGAGGAATTTCAAGTTCACCATCCCAGGACCTAGATACTAAACCCCTTGCTAGATTTGAGTTTATACTTGAAGTGAACGATATAAAAAAGGTGCAGTCACAGAATCTTACAATCATTCAGGTCAGCAGCTCTTTTGGCCTATCCTCCTGCTCAAAGTCCAAGGCATATCTCTTAGTTTGATCCTATTTTTAGGCATGTGCATACTCCTGAAAACATGATGTTCTGTTGAAATTTTTATTAGAAAATATGTTTTCATTTTATTCTGAATACTTTTGCATTTAAAATCATCGAAACAGCTCACTGAAAGAATCTGTAGAGGTCTTAAAAGTCAGACATTATGCAGTAACACACTTCAGTTGAAAACTACTGGTAACAAACTGATAGTTACAAATGGAGTAAATGGGGGACACTGACTGAAATAAAATCTGGTGATGGTGATCTTTCCATCCCTCTCTCTCTGGTGAACCCAGCTGTATATGTACACTTGGTCCCTGGATATGGGAACCAAAGACACGTAGGAAAGATGCTGGCAACTTCATTTCACTTGTATGAAACAGGTAGAAGGTTTCTGCCTCTGCTCCATGACTCTCAGAATAAGACGATCACCGTTTGGTGTTTGCAACTACAAATATAGCTGCACACACAGAGACACACATACACATTATGTTGCATAATGTAACATAGTAAACATGGCATAAGTCATTAGCTTAAATTCAGTTGGCCGTTAAAGATGCAAGTGAACATACAGTGAAGATCTGAATCTAAATATAGTTCATTGGTGCTATTCAGAAGTGACTTTCACAGATTTTTGTAGTCACAGTGGATATATACCTACCCTGTAGACTGTATCAAAGAATTAACTGGTGCTTCTAACCACTGAGAAAAAAATGCTATACCACTATACAAAAAGGAATAGAAGCAGTGTGAGAATATGCACACTAGTTGACAATTTGAATCATGAAATAATTAATTGTTATTATTGTTATATTACTAATTCTTGTTTAAGCTGCCATCATTCTACTTCACAATAAAGATCAGTAAGATGACAGGAGTTAATTCACATTTCTAAGGGCCATTTTTTGCTCTGGGAAATCTGGGATCTCTGAAATATAAACCAAAATATAATCTCAGCATGGTTTACACACTTTCTTTTTCAAGGTTTCTTCATAATTTATAGGTTAGAAACAGAGAATCCACTTGTAACAGTTCAGCATCTACTTCCAACTGACGATGCAAACCATGGAAAGGGAAGAATGATGTTTTCTATGAAACATTAAGTCCCTGTGTATGTTTAGGGTACCCTAGAACCATGGTAATTGAGGGAAAGTGATTAATTTTTAGGCTTGTATTCCAGATTAGAGAACTTGCATTTCAAAGAGGCATTCCTGTATAATACAGTATTGTTCCCTATCACTAAGTTTTGCAGAATCTCTTTCAAATTTCACACAGGCGTATGTGAGGAATGTGCAAGGAACAGAAAATAAAATACACTATCACAGATCTCCAGTGATGATCTCAAAATCAAAAAGTATCATGTTATTTGTAGGCATGAAGCTTAGCTAAGGGAAGACCTTTGAGAATCAAAAAAGCTGTTATTTGAGATATAATAGGCCACAATCTCCACTCCTGACTATGCAACCCAGCAAGAACAGATAGATATCCTCAAGAAAGAACTTCCAAAACCCACTCATCTTTTGTGTCAGCTTGTAGAGAGAAAGGAAGAGAGAGGATATGTTTCAATTCCATCCTGACTAGATAGAGAATACGTCTGTAACAGTTGCTAACATTTCTTAGATATTCTCTTTAATCACATGCACAACAATGTAATTAAAGGTGCAAAAACACCAAAAAATTAAAGGCTTGTCTAAAGAAGTGGTGATTCACAAAGAATTGAATACACAAAACCTGGTTTGAGTCTGAGTCATGTGGAGCTCAGTGTACTACTGATTTTTGCCAAAGGCAATTGTAATAATGTTGAAAAAGATTAAAATTTTAAATATGATTAAACTCATTAAGAACTTATTTTGAAGCTTAAGTGGATGTGACAGTAGAGAAGAGGCTTGGATGCAACTGTGAATCATGCCAGTTTCACTTTGAAAAACTGCTCTCCAAACACTTGAGTTGTACTCTATGGTTAGGAAAATGAGCTAAACCGGTTTCCAAATGCAGTATGCCTGTAAAAGTGAGAAAGTTCACTGACCCATAAATGCTGTTTGTTATTGCGCCTTTGCAAATCCTATCTCCTGCCAACCGTGTAATAACCTGAGACTGTATTTCAAACTGATAGGGAATGAAAGTGAGGAGGAATGGTTGGACAAATTAAATATGAAGCTTTTCAGTTTAAAAAGTTGTCAGAAGCTTGTCAATAGGGATTTAAATATGTGGGATGAGCCACATTCTGGAAACGTCATTTTCGCATCACTTTCTATACAGCTTATTTAGATTATACAACTTCTAGGTATTTATATATAGATGTGAGGATTCCTACTTACATAAAATAGAACATAATTAGAAAAGGAGAGAAATGGATCGCTTCTTATTTGTAAGAAATACCATTGTGACTCTCGATTAGAGTTTCTACTTCCTCTGAGAGAGCTCATGAGCTCTGGTCTTCACCTAAACAATTCTAGTTTTCCCGCTTTTTGGTACAAAGCTTGTGATTATTCAGAATTATTCTTCTCCCCAGTGCTCCTGAAGGAGCAGAACCTACAAGTTGTCCTTAGCTAAAATACTCTGCACTTGCCTGTAATATCTACAACTGCATTTGAGGCTTCCACTAATAAAGTTGGTCACAGTCACTTATTTTCAAAAAGATTTAAAACAAGATATCTATTTCCTCACACTATTGACAAAGAAAATCTTTTTTAAACAAAGCTTAGAAATAACCAGTTACTTTCCTAAGCCACACACAGTAAAAGAGGTAGTATCGTAAAACAACTCAATCAATTTTGTCCCCCCGTGTAAAGTCCATGAACACGTCTATTAACAAGGACTCATCATTTTTTGTAGGGCTTTGTTTTCTCAGGGAACTGAAATTCCAACAATTTCAAGAGTTTCTCTGGAATGCTCATTATTTTTTCATTACTTATACAGATCAGAAAAATTCACCAAATCATCAAAAAGATGAGTTTGTTCTTTTGACATTAATATTTCTTCTAGAAACAAAATCAGAACATATGCAGTGCTCCTCACATTTAATACTTTGAATTCTCGATATACTTGCAAACTTGTTATTCTGTCCTTTCAAGTCTGACCTTAATAATTATTACTAGGGGGTAGCCTTCATTTTCACTAAGTATATTAGTGAATCTCTCAGCAGGTGAAACATCCCTTTTCGGAAGCCCAGCCCCAATTATATGAACCATTTTAATACTATATACATTCACAGGGTTGTTATTTTTTATTAATGAACCCTAAATTAATAGGGCAACAGTTCCACAACACAGAATCATAGAATCATTTTAGTTGGTAGAGACCTTTAAGATCATGAAGTCCAACCATTAACATAGCACTGCCAAGTTACCACTAAACCATGTCCCTCAGCACTACATCTACACGTCTTTTAAATACCTCCAGTGCTAGTGATTCATCCACTTCCCTGAGCAGCCTGTTCCAATGCTTGATAAGCCTTTCTGTGAAGAAATTTTTCCTAATATCCAATCTAAACCTCCCCCGGTGCAACTTGAGGCCATTTCCTCTTGTCCTATTGCTTGTTACTTGGGAGAAGAGACCAACCCCCACCTCTCTACAACCTCCTTTCAGGTAGTTGTAGAAAGCAGTAAAGTCTCCCCTCAGCCTCCTTTTCTCCAGGCTAAACAACCCCAGTTCCCTCAGCTGCTCCTCATAAGACTTGTGGTCTAGACCCCTCACCAGCTTGTGCTCACCCCCTCAAATATTTATAGAGCCAAAACTTTGGCTAGCATTGAACTGAAAAATACAAAATTTATAAATTTTTTTTCAAGGTAAATTGTTTTAAATTTCTAGCCCTGAGACTTCTCAAACTCTAAAGACTTTATATTTATACATTCTTTGTTCAGGGATCATTATACCATTCCTAAAGAGTTCTGATCTAACAAAGTGTGGTGAAAAAAGTGTGGTTAACAATTAACTGTTTTGTATAACACCAGGGAAACTTTTGCATTAAACTGGGTAGGTTTTGATCTTATTAATGGCTATCCTTTCATGGTTTTCATCGGAAATCGGATAAACACTAAGGCAAAAGAGCATATCCAGCAATCATATATCCAGATGATTTTAAATGACAAGACCTAATGTAAGACAGAATGTTATTAGTACTTTAGTCAATTTTTTCTAGCTCAGTTCAGCTTTACCTGTAGTTAGTGTCCCATGTGCTTCAGCATGTCACAATGGACTTTCAGTGAAGGAATGAAATATGATTAACTTTAAGCATGTATCGCTGAATTGGGGCTTGAAAATACCAATATAAATCAAAGATTAATAGTTCTGTCCAATTCTCTCTGGGATGGTACTTTCAAGGAAAATGTTCAAACTAGTGTACTTTAACTAAATATCTATTTAACCTCTAATAAATATCAATTTGCTATATAGAATGGACTTCAAAACAGAATATCGTACTAATGCCAAACAATTTGTACACACCTGCAAAGGAAATTTTCTACTTTCATACACAGTTCCATTCAGTGCTAATATCTTAAAATTGACCTGATGCAAATAGACTTCTTTTTGAAGGCTTCATTTAGCTCTGCAACAAGCCCCAGGTTTCCCAAATATCTTAAGGACAAAAAAACACCATTTGCCAATATATATTAAAAAGAAAACTTTTTTTCTTTAATGGGAAAAATCAGTGCTAAAACAATTGACTATTTCTGAATCACAGAATATTATAGTAGCAACATGCTTATGAATAAAACACTATTTATTGTCCCCTCCAGAATTTTCCTCTGGTGACAGCAAGCTTTGAAAAGAAAGTATTCTCTTCAACTTCCCAGATGCATTCCTACACCTACATGCTTCTCCCCAGTCAAAATTACTTATGATAAGTGCAATTACTCAGTATTCTTCTGCATTTTACTGGGGAAGGGCTGGAAATAGAAGAAACTGCTTGGAGTGAAACTATTTCTTAGCAGTTACATATAATTATATAATAAATCCTGAACTACCCAGTTTGAGGAGTCATATGTGCATTGCCTGCCAAAATCTGATCTGTATTCAGAAACAAGACATTCCTGTACCCCGGGCCTCTGAAGAGTGAGGGGCTGCTAGTTGGGGGTGGTTCTTCACTTTTGCTTTGTGTAAAATATAATCAAAACAGTAATAATCAAAACTAATGATTTAAGAGCTACCATGGTACTAATATATAATGTGCATACACAGGTTTTCTATTTGTTGCACCCAGGACTGTTTATTTTACACAAATTCTCTGATTAATTCCAGTCGACAATTTATCCTGAAAGCAGATATAGCACCCAGTCTCTTTACTTCAAGTGAATGTTCTTAGTACTGTACTAAGCAGTCTCCTTTTTGAATACTTATTCTCTCTCATTGTCTCTCACAACAAAACAGACCTTCAATTAGAGGTCATTGGCATGATGTGGGAGAATGATATTGTCCAAAAGAGACAATAGCCAAGTTCTGCCTTCCTGCTTTCTAGAAGCTGGACATCTAAATCTGAAGTAAAAATTACACCCAGAAAACTTTCTACCTGAATGAGTGCACCAAACAACAGACTTATTTATAGGTGAGGATTATCAGTTAAAGGAAAAGCTGTGAAAACAGCTCAGTTCATTGAAAGAAAATGGCTAGCATTTTACTGTTTGTATATTTTTTCACTGTATAATCTTCCTTGAAGCCCTGAGAGAAATGCCTCTAAGAGGAAGGAGATTTCAGAACCTACTCTGTCCTCCATTTTTTTCTTGTGCTATGATGCAAAATATAGCTTTCTGCATTCCATTTATACCTAAAGATTAGGGGCTACATTCTTTAAATGCGTAAATACTTCTCTATTTTGGTTCCCATTCTGTAAATAAGTCTGTCTTTCTTTTACTTTTTATCTTTTCTGATTCCACCTACATAATTTCTTTGGGTCAGGTATTGACCATTACTACACATTCATAGCAATGCATTTATAGGCACTGCTACAACACAGATAATAAAATAACAAATAATAAACAGTTGTCAGGGAATGAATGATGTTCTGTAAAGATACCAAAGCCTTCCTGATCAGTCACAAAGCCTGAATCATCTTCATATTAAATCTGACATTCTCCTGCCCATTGTAGTGAAGGATTCGGTTTTTTAACCTGCTCTCCAGTTCAACACAGAGCTTAGGAAGGGTATGCAGCACATGATAACTGCGATAAAAATAAGAAGGTGGAATACATCAATGAAATCAGAAGCAAAAGTAACTCATGGCGCTGATTCCCGTCATAAATGCCAACAACTCAAAAAGTTGCAGTTCATGAGTTTGTAAAAAAAAGTTGTCTATTCCACAAGCTGTTTTGGCCCCTACCTCATGGCTGCATGACAGTAATTTAGTAATTCTTGATGTGAAAGTTTGTCAGATGCATATTCCAGGCAATACCTCCTCCCCCTCGTTGAATCACACAGGCTGTGTCCTAATCAAATTATATTTTTGAAGTGTTTCCTCACTGAATCCCACAAGATTGTTTCTCATATTTTCCCCCACACCTGCTTTTTAAACTAACTATCCTCAGGCTGCCAGCAGAGCCTTCTTTCTTCTCTCTCTCCCCCCACCCCCCAACTTTCCTTTTTTTGGAGGGGGGGAGGCAGGGAGGAAGAGTCACGGAGTTACGTTTGTCATTTTTCAGTCCTTCACAATCTGCCCTGTCAGCTGATAATATCTAAAAATATCAGGAAGACCAATGCTTTCTTCTGTCATTTCAGGCTTATATCCACATTTTTTTTCATACAGCTGAGAAGGAGGAGGTGTCACCTATTAATGGCAGGAAAAGCCTTGTGTTCAGATCTGTTGTGTCGTGTTAGTTGGACTGTCACTGACCCTCCCTAATATTTATGAGGAGGCTCATTGATTTCTTCCAGCAAATACAACTGGATGCTCCCCCTCACAGGCCAGGGACAGAAAGCTTGCCGGACAGCAGCACAGTGGCGACATGGAATATTTCACATAAGCTGCTGCCATTTGCTTCATCGTCATTACTCAGTAATTATACACACGAACAAAACATTATGTCCTTGGCTGCCCACCGGTTACCCCTGCTTATCACAAGCCAGTTACATCATACCCTGTTTTTTATTTACAATGGACTCACTGTTGTCTTTTGAATTATTTCCAGTTGTATTGCAAGAGTTCTTCTCTGTGCATTGTAATGACCATGTACCACCTGTTTCCTCACAAGCTGACTTGCAAGGAGACATTTATTTCACTTTTGTTCAATCATTTGCTAAAACAGGCCTCATTGCTGGGCTACAGCCTAGTGCTTTTCAGAACTTTTTCTAATGTTCCAGCAATACAAAGCAGCTGATAACAGCTGGCTACCCAGATCTGCATCCTCAGTCCTCCCATAGTTCCTGGTACAAAAGTACAAGGGGAGACAGGGATACAGGAAGACATGATCAGGGAAGGCTGAAATGCAGCTGTAGGGGTAACAGCCTTGTGGGATTCAGTACACAAACACTTATATGTGTAATTTGAGTACCACCACATTGAACATAGTGGAGAGAAGGTATTGCCTGGCCTCTGGAACCATGCAGCAGAGGGAACAGGTGAGCCACATACAAGTTAAGGTAAAGTTAGGATTGCTATAATAATACTTGGGCTTGAACTATTTTCCAGAAGGTCTCATAACCTGGGAAAATCAAAGACAGTCTCCATGGACTACTGCCCTAGCATAGCACTGATCACAACCGGTCTCCCAGTAAACATGCCTAAAACCACCTATTGCTACTGAGGGCTGGTTTGCAGGTGCCACTTCAGCTCAAGCTGGTTCTACCTCCTCCTCTTTCTCCTCACAAATTAGTATTGCTTAGTAAAGACATACCATACAAATGATAGACCATATTGTGCCAAGGAAGCACGAATTCTTAGCTCTTGCACTCACAATCTTAGCAATCAGTGTGTCAGACACGAGCTGAAAAACTTTTCTTTCCTAAGCACAAATACCAACAAGTTATCTGAAAACCCTAATTGTCATGGATCGCATGAAAACAATCCCATTCTATTGGCACAAGTAAACTACCTCTCTGTGACAAAGACAATGCAAATAAAGGAAGACAGACGTGCATTGCACAGAGGACACTGAAAAGGGACTGGCAGCTCCATTGAAAACTTTGCATATTCTTTATCAGTTACTTAAAAACAAGCTGTGCACAAACTGAAGCAGCCTGGGGATTTAATTGCCACATTTATTTTTAAAAGAATCTCCATCTAAGATGACATATGAGACACAACACAATATCAATCATTATTTCAAGTCAAAGGAACTAGATTTTAATAGGAATTGGTAAGGGGAAGATGGAAAGGGGTTTTGAACAGATTCTGAAGTGTTTTTGCAATATATACATGGCAAAAAGCCTATGATAAATCTGACATAATTAGGTATATTCATTCCTATCCGGCATATTGACTAGGAATCAAAATCTCCAGTGGCCTTCACTGGATGCATTCTGTATCTCCAGTGCACTTCCCTTCCTTCATGTTCTACAGGTGTAGACTGCAGACTCTGGGTTTAGGCCTGAGCGATGCAATTATACAGGGACTATAAAACCTGCCTCACCATGGGATGGCAAACATTTGGCATAGGGGAAAACCCATACATTCATCTTGATGGCACGTCAAACTGAATGTGAAGGGAAGGGAAAGTTACTGAGACTGATCAGTTCACCAGCTAGATTACATTAGAACTGCTGAAATAGTGACAGGCAAGAAAGTGGTGTCAGGCATATTAGGTGGATGCTAAAAGAACCAGTTAGGCATAACCACCCTAGATATACAGAGTCTATGAGAGGACCCAACAGCAGGGACAGAAGCAGAGAAGAGGGGAATAGATATTAGGGAGGCTAGACAAAGATGGGAAACTAGCTGTTTAAGTTACTGTTCATTGCCAGTAATAGGAAACACGTCACCTAGTCTATTGAAATTGCACCACAACTAACAGACAGACAGATAATTTGGAGAGATACTGACACTACTTGGGCAGGTCAGCTTGGAGAAAAATCTGTGCATATCTTAAAAAGAAAATAATAAAATCATATGATTAAAAGATTCATAGGTCTAGTTTCATTAACAAACAGTAAGTGAGAAACGACAGAAGAGAGAATCTCTGAAGAATGTGTGAGTGTACCCAACAACAGAAATTAATAAGTGGAACATCAACTTGACTAAGAAACTAGGAAAAAACCTAAGATAAGGCAAATTGTATAAAATCCTTATATAGAGGGTTTTTTCCTCCACTGCTACCACCCACCTCCCTACGTCACTAGTCACTACAGATATCATCATTTTTTTCTTAACCATTCCACATTAAGCTACAAGTATGTATACTCCATAGCCCTCATCTGAACATATATGTCCAGCCAAAGCTATTATAGAATACATGGGGAAGAGCAAATACTGAGAAGGTACTACTGTGTAGAAATCAGGATTAAAAAATGTGTGCTCTTGTCTCACACTTGCCATATTCAGTCCACTCTACTATGCTGCCTCACTCTGAATTATTACATCATTCTATCTACCCTTGAGGCAAGTTATCTCATTGAATTAACATTTGCATATTTATATCTCATCTAAAAATACCTGTAAACATATGTATATAAATACCATATCCCACCTGCCCATCAGCCCCAGTCACCTCCCACCTCCTGCTCACTAATAGCACAGTCCTGCATCACCTCCCACTCAGCTAAGCGATCCTGTGCTAGTTGCTTTCGACATACTCACAGCTATATATATTTATGAGCACGATAAAACCCTTCTGCAAAGTAAAGATAACATCTTTTTTGCAAGAGTTACAATGCATTTCAGAGTCACTGTGATGCTCTGGGATTTTTTTTACACTGTATTATGTGCTACATTTACATATACGTGTATGTCTTCGGAATTCATCTAGTTTGAAAAAGTATGTACCACTAAGACTAAAAAAATACCTACAATCAACCCTGTTTATGTAGGCAAAAGTATTTTTCCTAGCACAATAATTAAATCTTGATAATTCTGAATTACCAGTAGATCTTACAAAAAAGTAAACACAATTATGCTTTATTATATAGAGGTAGATTTCTCAGAGCAACTCTATTCTACTGTGGATAGAGTCTTTTGATTACTTGTATTCTATACATTCTGTATCAGTGGCTAAATAAAACCATGGTTAGGAATTCCTAGTGTTACTATGCCATCAATCCATTCCTAGTACAGTGCAGATATGTTCCAAATCTATCACAGAATGATTTTCACACAATGCAAATTTTCAGTTTTCTCTTGCTTTTCTTGTGAGGCTCTTCAATTGTGTGGTATTTGATCTCACTGTAAAGAGTATTTCATGATTCAAGCTGATTTTTGTTGCTTAATTTCATCCAACCTTCTAAAATAAGTTTCCATATCTTGGTATTTGCCCTTTTCAAGTGCATGTTAACAAATATAACCTTTTTGCTCCATATTTTTTATTTGGCCAAGTTATACATAGCAATTTCTTTTCATGGTCAGTCAATTGCCTTAATCTCTAACTTGTCTCTAGTGGGTTGAATTTGGACTTAATGCATTCAGGTTTAGGGTATTCCTTCAATTCAGAGAGTTACACTTTCCTGTTCTTGTGGATTTAAAAGAAGCTCATGGTTCACGAGGTATAGCTGCAAATATGAAAAAAAGTCTATAAAACTCCCAGTGCAAGTTAGACTTGAGATCCTCTTAGAAAAGTTTGCAAATGCATGTGGGCTACAACATTTCTATATTACATGGATTTACTTGGTGCAAAATTTTGCTGTTTATAAGGAGTTTAACAAACTCCCTAGGATTGATGGAATGGTAATTGCTACTTGCCTGATTCGCTGTCACATGAACACTATGATTAAGAAATGGTCTTGCTCTCACTCAAGTCTTAAATACTTTTTTTTATCCCACCAGTACATAAGGAGTACCCAGAATATTTCTGGAGGGTCAAAATTCAAGCTCTGGACTGAAATTTTCAGAGAATTAGACATTTATGTATACCTGCTAAGTGGTACCTTTTGGTTTTTGGTGGGGGGAGGGAGAAACTTCCTCCTCCTGTAGACATTCCTCTGCAGCAGTCTTACTGGCAGCTTATGATGTGACATACAGCATATTCTAGGCAGGAATGACTCCTTACAAGAACAACTTCTCTTGGCAAGCAAAAGAAAAGTATACCTAAACTTTTAATACTCTATACCTAATAACTTTAAAATATTTAAATGTTTTCTGAGAACAAGACTGTGGTTATACCAGTATCTCTCCATCCCCAAAGAGTCAGCAATAGTGTTCAGCTGAACATTAGACAGCTAGATTTTAAAATCACCAATTAGTTGTGTTACCATATTACTCACCAAAAACTTGTTTCCAACCACTGAGTCTCTAATAAAGCTTTTGTTTCATTGGGATTTTTAGGTGTCAAGCTTTTAGGTATCAGAAATTACCAAGAAAGCAAACAAAAATATAATGTGATTCCAAAAATACCATTCCTATCTCCAGTAAAAGAAAAAATATCCATTCAGGTCCTTATTTTAATCTTCTTCCCCACTTCTCCTTAAAGATCAACTAATCTGTACACTTCCATGTGTAGGGGTCCAAGTACAGGCCTACAGGATACCAGACCTGATAAAACCAGTACATTTTCTGAAGATCTGAGCCTGAATCTTAATACAGATTGTCTTATGAAGTGGCATGAAAACAAAGTAGACATTCCAACGTAGGAGGCAAAAAAGTCTAGGAAAGCATTTTAATTATGTTTATGCTTTTCAGTGAGCATAATAATAAGTACAGACAAGCAAGTAGGCAGCAACAAAACCCATGGGGATTATTTGTAAACTGCTGTAAAGTTAAACTAATTAATTAAGTGCAATTGATATTCAGTTGCATTATCCTCAATAGGACAGAAGCAGGATTTAGTTAACATGGACATTGGTTTGAACTGTATTTCTGCATCAAAGGATCAAGACCTCTCTTAAAAATTAAAAGAAGTAGTTTCTCCAAACAAAGGAATTATTGCAATGTGAATAGTAAATAATGGCATTTTCTTGAATTTTAGGCAAAAAAAATATGTTTCTTCAGCTTTAGGCAAAGGGTTCACTTTAAACAACTTTCCATATTTCACTGGCTATAATTGTCAAAAGTGGAAAAGGTAGGTTTCACAAAGTATAGCTGAAGACAAAACCAAGGAAGCCATTCTGTTAAAGGGGAGAATTACTTTTGCCACATTGCAAAACAGGCAATTTTCTGTTGAAAGCATTTTGCACTTTTCCTTGGCACCACAAAGTTCTTGTATGTCCCAGAACATTTCCACTGCTTAGAAAGCATCATAGCAAATTACCAGAAATGCTGAATGCATTGCATAGTGGCCCTTTCCCTAAAGTTGTTACAGAATGTTGTAGAATAGAGTGTACCAGACTACTATAAGAACATACACAATCCTTGAGTTTTTTCAACAGTCGATGTCAACATTAACGAATTCCCCTAGCTCAGGAAGAGAAACATAATCACCACTTTGCAAGAAACAAAGGCGCCATACTCATACTCAGAATTTAGTCACTGGAAATTAATGGAAGCCTATGCGTATCAACTGACAAGAAATCTGCAGTCATTCTCATTTCTTCTTTATACCTTTGTTCTGAACTCCACGCTATGCCCACTTTTGCATTTCTCAGTTGCCATCCTTTAAAAGACACACTGAATGCCAAGTTTAAGCTTATACATATCAAGAAGTTCTGTCCATAAAGGATAGTGGGAGTTCCATCTGTAAGTCTTCGCAAACTACTGTGGTAATCATTGCTAATCACCCATGTTTCCAATGTATTCAATATAAATAATTCCACAAACAACATTTGCAAAGTTCTGACATGTGGCAAATGTTCAGTAGCTATGTTTAGCACATGCTGGATAATCCAAGTTCTTCATACACATTAAATTAGCAATTTTGACTCATGATACAGAGAGAAAGACAAAAAAGATTTTTATAATCTATTTCAACTATAAGAGGAAAAATGTGTGTCATGCAAGAGTGATCAAAACTTATAGGAAGACGTGCTTCCTTCATATAACAAGCAAAATACATTTTCTAGTTTTGTACTACCAGTGTTATTACTAGAGCTTTTCTGTTGTTCAGCACAGAGGAATCCTTAGGTAGTGTATAGCTGCTACACAGTTGTTCCTACAGCATCCTCTCCTCAGCCAATATTCTGAGTACTGAAGCTGTAGAAAGGAAACACGAGTTGATATCCAGCTGTCAGAATAGTCCCTTAGGGAAAGAGCAGACCTGCTTAATGTTGTTCCTTATGAAGACTTCCATACTTTCTCTAAACTTCTGCAGCTTTTATTAGCAGAAATTCTGGTATTCACTCCCTTTGGAGAGGAAATCCTCAGTTGTTTCTCTTAGAAAAAGTATCATGGTTATATTTATCTCCTTTGGAGAAAGTAGAGTGATCGGAAAATGGAATATCTTCCTAGTAAAAACTCAGACTTTTGTTGCATAAATTTGAATATTTTATTTGCTAATGCTACTACAGTGCCTTCTGTTTCCCAGCTTAGATGTTATCTCCTCTTATGCAATGCAGCCACTCATAAACATTAGAAGACCAGTGTATGAAGACAACGGTCACCTGCCACTGGTCAGAGGAACTCTAGTCCAAGGAAAAGTTAGCTAAGGGCAGCAAATTATCTCCTTGAGACTCACATAAAAATTAGAAGTGGCCACAACTAAAATATTTGCCTGAAATGCTGTGCGTATTCTTTCATTTTTTTTGCAAAAGAAAAGTAAAAATCGCAGATAAAAGTCTGCAACTTTCTGTAAAAATCTACGCGGTGAAACAGCTTTAGTATTTTAAGATCCAGGTGAATACTAATTATGTTATTACCATGATTACTAGCATGGCATTTGACAAAAGAAACCGGGTCATTAAGGAGAATACTTACTCAGGATCAACCATTGAAGGGGTGACTAAATGCAAAGCTGAACCAAGCAGTCAGAAGCATCAGTGAGGGACAGAAAGTTGGGGAGAGGATAAGACTGTAGAAGCCACAATTCTGATCAACCTTAACAGCTATGGAACCACATCATAAACTTTGCCTCTTGAAACAACCACCTTCACTCTGCTCACTGTGGCAACTTTTGTTGCTGTGTTGTCACTTCCCCCCTCACCCCAGCCCAAATAACACATTTCTTCTGAATGACGAAGCAGCATTATTCCAAAAAGGTCTCTGCCCTTAGTCCTCTGAAAAGCTTTCAGCTTGATCTTTCCTTTGTCCAGCTTCTAGGCAGGTGTTTAGATGAACACAAATGCTCAGAAGAGATGCAAAACACACAAAATTAGCATTCCTCATCAGTATACATATACATATTATCACAAGATTCTGACTAGGTGACAACAAGCAGGCAGAAACATAGCTGGGTAATACTACATCAAGGTAACTTTTTGTTCTGCAGTGTGGCAACTTGAATGTTCTATAAAAGATTTGCTTTCATTTGTGTGTTTATTTGGATATCCTTTCAGTTCCTTGTGTCTAATATAAAATGCAGATTCATTCCAGGGGTATTCAGCCATGGTAGAAATTCCACAGATTCCCCTCTCTTGCAGGATCTTACAGTGTTAGTAAACATAACAGACAACCAATCAGTCAGGCTACAGTAACACACACATCTCCAGAAGGCAGTGAGAAAGCCTTAAATAAAACATAGTACCAGCCTTCAGTAGAGTGCATTGAGACAAACGCCAGGGATGTGAAAGGTGTCGCTGGGATTACCAATGACGTGCTAATGGTTGTTCAAGCAATCTCTGTGCCTCCTTCTCTCTGACTCACTGTCTCCCTTTGGAGGCTCCTCTCACGTCATTAAGGGACTGAGGGTTATTCACAGATCACTGACTAAACGCAAGCTTTAGCTTCCCGCCTGCATTCCCCTGGTCATATGAACAGGACTGAGGTCACTGCCAAGCAGCCTTTGAGCTTTTTATCAATAGACCCAATGAAAAACCGAACAAAACAAACAACAAAAACTTGAGTACCTTCTGCTCTCCTGTTTCTATCTTCCACCACCCACTCCCTCAAAATCAGGACTTGCCTTTCTGTTTTTTGCTGTTTTCCCCAAAGGGTTAAAAATTCCCCTGATTACAGCAGAAGTTTTTTTATGGTTTCTGACACTTTCCAGAGGCTTCTTACTAATAATGAAAGATGAAATACATACATATATATAAAGCTCCCAAGTTTTATATGACAACCCAGCTTTGGGATAATTACTAGAGAAATCTTTTGTTACTACTAGAAAAAAACGAGCCACAAGTCAACCTAAGCATTTACTTATACATCTGTTTCTAATTACATTTTACAGTGTGCTGTGATGCTCTTTCACATGCTTTTTATTCCACCACTTCAGCAGGAAGGGCTGCAGGCACTGCCAGTGCAATGTCTTTGACTCAAGCCCCTTCCAAGTTGCTATTATCAGTCACTCAAGTGCTATACTGTTGCTGATTTTTTAAATTGGATTCCATGAGTTAGTCATCATTTTCAGTGTAACTGTTAGGTTAAGGCATTACATCCCCAAATGAGACAGGCACAACATAGTACAGCCCCAATGCAGGTATTGTTGTATTGTTTTAACGGTGCCTTCGACCGACCACAGTGGGGTTTTTTCCCCTTTCCATGTGGAAATATTCTGTACTACAAAAAGTGTATTTATACTAAGGTAACTGCAATAATACTATGGGAATGTAATGAGTACAATTAGAATCTACATAGCAAAGAGTATAACATTTGTGTGCAGAAAAAAAGCTCAATAAGAGAAGATTATTCTATAAAGGATGACAAAAATGAAGGACTCAAATCTTATGTCTTCAATGAACATAACAAGCTGTCAAACTGGCTTCAGCACATACAAGCAAATACATCACAGGTGCATGAGTGTGACCCACTCATAGGGCTTTTACACATCATCTTCCTCACAACCTCATGCATAGTTATCTCTATATCACCTTCTCCCCATTTTACTTATTTTCCTTCTGTTGCTGTTATCCAGGTACTAGTTTTTCATCTGTAATCCTCACCAGGTGTTGCAATATTCCAACAGCCAAGATGGTACCTTTTTCCACCTGCAGCCCTCAAACAGAAGCGAAGCAGCAGATTCACTTCATCACCCTCTGGTATTCCCAGATTGCTCAGCTAATTCATCACAAAAGCCTATTCCATCACACTTGATATCCCAAAACAAGATTATTAGTTTTCTCCAGAGATAACAATTTCTGTTGCTTGCCAGGAACCTTTGTTTCAGGAGGCTCAAGCCTCTATTGTGCATAGCCACTTCACATCATAACAGTAGAAAGGGTTGGAATAAGGCGCTACAGACTCAAAAATCAGGGAGATCCTGAAAAATAGGAAGGGTAAGGATAGTAACAGACTTAATCTGCTTAAGCCTCTTTGTCTGCTAACACTGAAATGGAGATGGTAACCTAGAGATGAGACAGTCAGCAGAAAAAACACTCTGGACTTTAACATGTTAAACCACTAGAGCAAAAATTTCCAGATTGTATTTCTTAGCACCCCAGCACAGCCCATTAAATGTAGCTGTGGCAATGAAGCAGACTGGGGAGGATTCTATTTTTCATCTCCTCCCAAGCACTCCGCGGAAGGAAAATACCACGCCAAGTTCGCAGTTTACATTTTGTGACAGGGTGATGCTCTTAAAAATTAGTTGTACCCTCCACTGAAAGTATAGTTTTCTGCTGTCATGACTAAATCTCCTGAAATAACAAGTCAGTTTATTTTCACACCCTACAGTTCTCTGTGGTAAAGAAATTCCAATTTATTTTTGTCTCTCTTCCTATTTTCAACATTTGTGACACTTCTGCTTTATAAGATAAACATTTGAAAAGGAAGACGACTCCGCACTACAGAAATGCACTTTTATCATGCTGGCTTTTAAAAGAAAAGTTCAGTTCAGAAATGGGGGAGAAATCACATCATCAGAAAATGACTTTGGATAGTCCTGTATATGAATTATTCATGTTCTGTTTTATAGTCCCCTTTATTCTCCAAGAAATATCAAATGATTCAGCAAGCCTATGATTTTCTGTGTTAATCAGATGTCTGACACTATACTCAGACCTGATGATGGGCCAAACGAGAAAGGACTTCTTTATGTGAGCTAACTCCAAAGACTCTTGACAAATCCCACTCAGTTGCATGTCTTCATGTAATAAGATGTTCAAATGCAACTTAATTATATTAGTGAGAATGGAAAATTCCATCTAATAATTTATAGCCTGACCGCTAAGACATCAAGAAAGTAGCCTGGCTGATAGTTCCACCAGAACTATTATGTACGAAATAAACTATAGCTTTCAATTCTTTTTGAAAAAAATAGATACTGTTTCCCTATTTTATTTACTTCTTTCAAATCTATTAATACAGCTATCATAGCCTATGGTTTCTTTTTCCAAGACATTTCACACATCATCACTATTTGTAGTCAAGGACAAGGATATACACACATGCCTTATACAGACACATATTTAAATATATAATGGTTAGGTTATCTTTCTAAATATTCAGAAAAACAATCTAGACAACTTTCTGTTTCATTTAATTATTATCATCTCACCTGCTGAGGGTCCCATTATGTGATGTTTTACAAATCCATCAGTAATACTGAAAGACAGAAAAATACAGCATATTTGTCAAGAACAACATAGAAAATCTGTAGCATGGCCTATATAGAACTGTATATGGTCTATATAGCCAACACTGAGTCAGGATCTTCCAAACCCCTCATCTTTGGATCATTCTTTCTCTCTCATTTTGGTGGTTACAAGAACGCTTATTACCACATCTGCCAGTACTTGAAACAAATTCTTTAGTTCTGTTAGTAACAAGTTATAAGTAATAGTAAGCCTTAACCACCTACAGAAGAATTGTTATTCTTACCAACAGAGGCACAAAATCAGCTATAAACTATAATTCTTTCCATGGATTTTTTTTCCTGTGCCACACAGGAAGGTTTTTCAATAACCAAAGCAAAACAAAAACAACATCCCCATCTCAGAATAAGAAGAAAGTTCAAAGTTATAGCTCCACTAATCTAAAGCTCACCACAGTCAAGGAAAGATGTTCTGCTCCAGCCCAGCTCATACTGTACTCTTCTGTCTGTTTTCCTTACAGCTGATCAAGCAGCAGCCAGCTGAACCCAAGCACCATTTTGATAACAGCACGATTTTATACTTGCTCAGCTGTAACACGAAGCTGTAACCTTGAGTATGTCTACACAGGAAGTTAGACTAGTAAACCTGCATAATCAGCTTAAAATTCATGGTCTAGGTTTTAGGACAATAAAAACATGTCCTCAACTAAGCAGGGTGCTTTTCTAATGCTGATGTTTAAATTAACATTTTTATATGGTGTAACTTCTGAGATAGGTATGACAGATCATGCACATTTTGAAATTCCATTGAAAAAAAAAAGGATATACCTCCCTTTGGTCTGATTTTAAGCCATATTACAGTATTTGTAATTTCCTATATCCTATGTAAGATAAAACAGTAATATAAGGACCTAGCTATAGCTGAAAAATAGTAAATAACTAACAAGCAATGACAGGTTACTGCAAGGAAAAAAACTGTCCAGTAAGATTACCAGCTAGGGTTTCACTGTTGCTGCCTACTGAGAATAACTGTTGTGATTAAACAATTTTTTCACATTAGAATTGAAAAAATTAGGCTATAAAATGCAAGATTAAAAAAAAGAAATAAAACATTTTTTGCATTATTTTTAATAACACGGGCTAGTCAAGTCTTCAAGGTCTCAGTGAAGATTCAATTTGATTTCTTCATTATGGCCTTCATGCACCATCAACGTGCTTAGGAAAATAAAAAGAATTTAAATCAATTAACATTGAATTTCTAACTAACACTTAAAATCTAACTAACCCACAAAGCAAGCAGGATTATGAGGGCAACATATGACAGATATATGGAGTGACTGAACTAAGCAGATTATACATCCACCCACACACAAGGGGTGGAAGACGAAGACATGGAATGCAATGTGGCAAGAGTAAGCCTTGATACGCTAGACTCGACTGTGCATCTCTCAAGTGTAGCTTTCTTGTTTTGCATCTGAGGCGCTACTCCAGGAATGAGAAGAGCAGGAAAACAAGGCACTCCAAGAATAAAAGCCAACCCATCACATAATAAATATTGTGTCTTCATTTTTGACTCCAGCTTTTTCCTGTTAGGTGGTTGAGCTGCACACAGCAGCTGCTCTAGGACTATCCTAAATTGTAAAGCCTCAACTGTAGGCAGAGTAAAGAGTATAAGGAACTAAAATACAGTCAAAAGCAATCAATTCCTTGCTTGACTTGCACAGTTGGTACAACAGTTGTGTTGCATTAGTTACTGATTCACTGTTGGCTGGAGGGCACCATGGTCTTGGATAAAGCTGACTGAACAAGGAAGTATGCTGTAGAACAAAAGTTTGCATCAGTGGCTGTTCAGTGTGCCTGACAGCACTAATAACCTTTCAGTAGTTTGTTATAGATTAAGAAGATGCACAGCATAGCATCATTATAGCATCATCACTTCTGAGCAAAACAAATAAATGATTAAATAAGTTAGTAGTGGCAATTGTGAAGAGGAATGATGACAACTTAGCAGCGTATGACAAAGAACATAAAATACACATACAACATGTATTTTCTTTAATCTTTTGAAACAATCACTTCAATACTAGCTATATTATGTTAATTAATGATACTAGAGCTCACAGCTATGGCTTTTCTTGGCAAATTGTATGAAACAGATGTCTGAGCCTGAAGACACTGGCTTCTATTTTTCCCCAAAATAGTGAGCTGTTAGCATTCTTTCTGCTGCTAACATATTGAAATCCGCTGCCATTTTCTCTCCTGTTGTCTCAATGTTAAATCAGAAAATACATCATTCGTTGGGTGAGAGGGGGTAGATGTATTAGTCCAAACTGAGAAAAGAAAAAAAAAATAATAGAGACATGAATAGACTCCTTTCATGGCATTGGCACGCCCCAAGGAATATTATACTGGCGGAGAGGTTGCTGAAAGTATTTTCAGCAACTGATGAGGAAAAAAGAATAGCGCGTAGAAAGTGCATATAACAGGGTTAGGAATACCTCAGAAGGGATGTTCTGTTCCATGTTTTGTTAGTTTCTTTTGCTACTGCTAAAGTTACTTGGAAATCGAAAGCTTGTATTCCAAAATTTTGATATGGCAAAGATTTCACTTGGGAATATCCTAAAGAAATCTTCTGACTTTCATTCCATATAGTTCCGATTTCCTCCTCACATTTTTATTTATGAAAACACTTAAGATATTTGTATTTTCCAGAAATCTATTCTCTTTATTGAGATTTGGTGCATGTGAAAAAGCAAAATATGACAATTGTAATTTGTGTATCAGATCTAATAATGATAAGTCCTTGATTTTATTCAAAGGCTTAGGATCTGTGAAGAAAGGATTGAAAAATGCTGCAAGAAAGGTAGGAGGAAGTGTAGATGACTTGAAGATAAAAACAGCTGGGTAGTATACATTAAAGCCTTTTACTATAATGTTGAAAAAAAATCCATAAATAATTGTTTAGGAGGAGGAAAAATTATTTAATTTACTAATTATATTTTTCCAAGTAAAAAGAATAATCACCAATGAAACGTCTGCTTTAGTCCTCCCAATTTGACTC
Organism: Burhinus bistriatus; assembly: GCA_013397275.1. Classification (NCBI taxonomy): domain Eukaryota; kingdom Metazoa; phylum Chordata; class Aves; order Charadriiformes; family Burhinidae; genus Burhinus; species Burhinus bistriatus. The sequence continues at coordinate 471,643 of VYXH01006860.1, read as the reverse complement.
CTGAAATGGTTAATTCTGTGACCTCTACCCACAGCCTACTGGCAGTAACACCCTGTCCTGTACGGCTGCTACCATATTAGGTCTGTAAATGGCAAGCTATATGTCCTTGATGAAAAACATGTTCAACAACTTCACACGCTAGTCGACTGAAGGGATCAATCATAACAAGAAACAACCATGAAATCACTGTAAAAGAGCCAAATCTCAATGGACATTCCTCAACCATTTCCTAGTTCAGGTCTGAGAACATTCAGCGTACAAACTGTGCTATCAGTATATGTTCCCCATTCAATTTTTATCATGCTTTTCCAGATACAATAAGGAGCATGAGGTTGGTAAGCCCTTACCTCCCTATCAGTTACCACGGAGAGGGCATGCATAACACGGCCTTCTTGTTATTGAAATTCTTAAATGTGTTTAAGGAGGAACTTTTTAGGTATGTCTCAAAATCCACTGTCAGACAAGCGATGATACAGATCACTATGTCCCAGAATATGTCATTGTCCTGCTAGAAAAGCCTAATAAACAAAACACGTCAGCAAAACAAGACTTATCTGTAGTACTGAAGAGACGCTCTCAATTATGTTGGCCAAAAAGAAGTAAGTTTGGGATAGAATTAATTTTCTTCATAGTAGCTAGCATGGGGCTATGTTTCGGATTTGTGCTGAAAACAGTGTTGATAATACAGGGATATTTTCATTATTGTTGAGCAGCGCTCACACAGAGTCAAGGTCTTTTCTGCTCCTCACACCAGCCCACCAGCGAGTAGGCTGGGAGTGCACAAGAAGTTGGGAGGGGACAGCTGACCCCAACTGACCAAAGGGACATATCATACCATATGATGTCTTGCTCAGCAATAAAAGCTGGGGGAAGAAGGAGGAAGGCGGCATGTTCAGAGTGATGACATTTGTCTTCCCAAGTTACTATTCTGTGTGATGGAGCCCAGCTTTCCAGGAGATGGCTCAACACCTGCCTGCCAATTGGAAGCAGTGAATTAATTCCTTATTTTGCTTTGCTTGCGCGTGTGGCTTTTGCTGTACCTATTAAACTGTCTTTACCTCAACCCACAAATTTTCTTACTTTTACCCTTCCGATTCTCTCCCCCATCCCACTGGGGGAGAGTGAGTGAGCAGCTGTGTGGTGCTTAGTTGTCGTCTTCAGTCAAACCACGACAGTTTGTTTTTAAAAGTCTGCAAACTTGACATGCTATCTTTATAACACTAAGCTGTTAGAACCATGGTCTATTGTTTTATCTTAGATTTGCCATATTGATCTTTACAAGGCAGATAAATATTTTCAAGGAGAAATATTTCCAGTTATAGAATATGCCAGGCAGTGACTACTTGGAAAAACTAAAGCCAACTTCTATGTTTTGTAGAACTTTGGCAAAACTGTTCAGTGATACTGCATTCAATTCTGGGAATTTTGAATTACAAAGCTAAAGAAAAATATAATTAACTCAGAGAAGACTGAGAAAAGAGGTGGGGAAAAAATAAAAGGAAAAAACGCAACAGGTACATTTTGGTGAAAAATAGGAGGAGGTCTAAAAAAATGAGTTGCCTGATAAGTTTCTTCAGATGTTTGAGTGGTATAGTTAATAAACAGGACTATTTAACATTGGAAATTGTGTAATTCTGAGTAATCTAGTGAACTTTATAAATCCCAAAAGAGGCAAGAGATTAGGGAAAAAAAAAAACAACTAGTACTCAAATCCACCAAGGACAACTGACTTCAATCGCAAAAAACTGCTTCTAGGTAATGCACAAGGTTAGAATGCAGCAGCTCTGGACTCACTTATAAGGTCTGTTATACATATTATCAGCAAGCCTAGGAGCAGCTCATCTCTCATTGCTTCAGTCGTGCTTTACTAAAATGGGGATATTGGTATGGCCACTTTCTCAATCTTTGTTTTATCTATTTAAACTATAAACCCTTCAGGGGAAAAATTACTTCATGCTATGTGTTCATGCAGTACCTTGCACAGTGGGATCCTAATTTCAGTTGATCTCTCCAATTGTTGCCATAATACAAATAATAAATGATAATATATTAGTCCACCAAAGAACAGCCCTCCAGTTTAATAAATGTAAATCCTCACTTGAGATAGTTAAATCTACTCTGGACTTAGAAATAGAAAGTATATTTCAGGGAATAATCCTGTTCCAGTAGGGGCATAGCTGACCTATTTTTATCTCAAGCTCCATGAATCACAGAAGTTAAAATGGACGTATTACAGTATCAAATGTCTATTTTGAATGATATAATAGAAGGAGAAATCTTTTGAAGTTCCTTTTCTTTCAGGCACAGCACTCTACATATTAAGCACAATGTAAGGTGCTTATCTTTGAAATATGGAATAAAAGCTGTTGACCTTTTAAACATAAAATCTTGGTGAGCTTTGGTATGGCTTGGTCTAATTATACTATAATGGATAGAAGGTAATCTCTTATGTATGCTGTCTAGACACATCATCTCTTATCAGAAATCTCAGGGAAAAAATTGGACCTATAGCAAAGCAGTGATGTAGCAATCTTTGTTGAAAGACCAGGATACCATGGCTTCATAACAGACAACAAGAGATGCATGACATTGCTAAGCAACGCTATGAGCTAGTGAGGTTTTCTCTGGCTTCATATGGTGTTGTAGTTAAGGAAGTAAGAGCAGGAAAAGAAAGACAAAAACAACAAAATGAACTGAAGAGTGTAAGAAAGAAAGCAAAAGAACAAATGGAAAAGCAAGAAAAAAAGGTGTGAATTAATAAAGTAATTGTAGCATATCAACACTGCTACTCTAGGAAAGCGACAGTATTACCACTTTCTAATTAAAAAGTCATAAAACCCAATATGTTTACCAATGGATTTCTCCAGCTAAACTTTCCTCATCCTATTTTCCTTTAAAGTTTATAATCACATATGGATTGGAAAATGCTTCTTAAAGTAGACTATGCTTTAAAGGAAATCACCATTTGTTAAAGCTCTTCTCCTGCAGATAGGCTAGAGAATGTTTGAAAACTAAACAAGTGGGCTCAAAAGTGATTGACAGAAGGTTTAAGCATTTCAAAGAATATAACAATCTGATAAATGGTAAAAACGTTCCCTTCAACAGCTTGACAAGTTATTTGCACTCTAGAAAGCAGAGCTGTTCATTTGTCTCCATCTTTTCTCTTTGTAAGGTTAATTCTCAGATGATGACAACAGGTTTGTCTCCATGACTAAACACTACTGTTTTCTACCTTTTTTAATAGAAATATTCACTACTGCTCATCTAATCTCCATGCAGCCAGTGCTGTTAAAAGTCTTGCCACCAAGAAAACCCGGCAGATAACTTTTCAAAGTATGGCTTGAATTTTTCCTGAATATAATCAAATCCATGCTCATGTGCAAAAGAATCGAGTCTAGAACAAAGGTATCATACCAGCATGCTTTCGATCTAATTATAAAAGGGCATAAGTTACACTTTCTAAATAAAGTCTTCCAATTCTCTTCCCCTACTCAGATTATTCTTCAGTTCTTTCTAAGGTCTCTAACTCTCTTGCGCAACTTTTGTCTTCTGACAAAGAAATTACATTTGGTAAAAGATTAATGAACAATCCCAATCCATCTCTCATTCAATACTGAGGAGGTGTATTGTCACCTTGTCTACATACACCTCCTTTCAGGGAAATACATTCTGACCTTGTTTTTCCTGGATTACTTCCCAGATAAACTAAAGCTCTCACACAAACAACAGAATTGCTATCTCTTAACTCCTCAAGGAGAGTAGGAGAGATCCTTTGCAACATCTTGATCATATGATGCAAAAGCTGATGTTCAGTCTTTCTCATTGTGATCTAAAATAGTTAAAAGGACCATTTAAAATTAACAATTTAATATCTCATTATAACAACCATTAGGTGTCCATGATCATTGCACCAGTGAAAACAGAACAACGTCCCACTTACCATTAGTCCCCCAGTTGACAAACATTTTTCTAAAAATAAACAACTTAGCTATTTAAATCTGTTTGACACAGAATATGAGTCTGAAACTTTGTATGCTACTTTAATTCAAGTAAGTCTAATTCCTAGTTTCCTACTGTTTTGTAAACACAGGGCAAGAACCACATGACATTAACTCCCTCAAGAAAGAGCATCAGGTACAGACTAAATAAGCCACTATTTCAGTGTCACTATACTGTTTTCTACCAGATTCATTAACAGGAGCAAAAGTAATCTTGGTAAACAAGCAATAATTATAAACAGACTCTGGGTTGCAAACCTGTAAAATAGTACTACTGCTGAAGTTGTCACTTCCTGACTATTATTTTTGTGTGGGAAGACTGTTTTTCTCCACAGTTTTCTAAGAATTTTCAGTCTTTGAGTGCCTACAATGAGTAGCTTATTTCGCAGTGTCTGTCAGCCCAGAAGTTGTTTAATTATTCTTTCCATCTTAATGAAAACATGCTCCTTATCTTGACGCTAATGGCTAAAAAATATGTTCTGTTAGACTAAGAACTCTCTACTTGCATATCTGGCATGGTTATTCAGGATTTTAAACACGATGTATTTGGAGAAGCTTTTACTTTCTGGGTAGAATGACCCCCAGTCCTACCCTTTTTTGTGCCTCAATTTTAAATCTCGTCTCTCACTCATACTGAGGGACATCAGGGAATTATTTTTTAATGAAGTCCAGGAATTACATAAGAAACTTTTGAAATATTTTAGCTGCTTTGATAAAGGTACTCTTGATTCAGCTCGGGGAATGAGAAGTGTTTTTCGACCACAAGAGGGAGCCCATATTGTTCCGTTATGTGCAACAGCAATGTGTGGAGGCACACACGATAATTTGCTTTAAATCCATTTGGTATAGAAATGAAAGGTCATCAGATATATTTTAAAAAGCAAGATAAGTGCAGATGCAAGTTTGAATTCAAATCAATCTTAATTAAAGACTTTTCAATGAAAACAGAATTGTTCCAGATTTTGTTCAACAAAATAAAATTCCACATTTTTAACTATTTTTTTGAAGGTAAAAAGATTTATGTCCGCTACTCTTCTATGAGTAACTCCATAGTTTCAGTTAGACCATTTATGGGATGACAGATCTCTACCGTGATGAATGATAGCTGCAAAATTCATCCTAGCTCTATACATAATAACAATATACAAATGCTAATATTCCTACAACAAATCTCAGATTCCCCATCAAGCTCTACCATGTATAAACTGCAGTAGTAGCAACAGAGCCCTTTGAAGGCTTAGAATACTCTTGAGCCTCTTACCATCAAAATGGAATAATTACCAAAAGAGCAATGTGAAGAAAGAAAATGAGCTTGGTCTGAAGACAGCAAGCATCAGTTGCTGTGTCTGCAGCCAATAAAGACCGACTCCAGTGCAGCCCAGAGAAGGATGCTCCAGAGAGCTGTGAAAGATTCTGGAAACACATGAGAAGTAAATTACATCACCAAAATGTGTCCTCCTCCATGCTTGGACTGTTTTCCCGAAGATCATTTTCTAATCTTTAGGCCTGTTAAGTTCTAAATGTCTTGAACTATGAGGCTTTTATCAGTTCCCATGTTCTCCAAACTCCATAGTTAAAAATGTTTGAGATATTTTCTGGCACTCAGTCTTCTCTTTATTGTTTCTATTTTCATCTCATTACTTATAGGTCTACATATCTTGACAAACACAGAATCACAGAATCACAGAATCACATAATCACAGGGGTTGGAAGGGACCTCTGAAAATCATGTAGTCCAACCCCTCTGCCAAAGCAGCGTTGCCTAGAGCAGGTTGCACAGGATGCCATCCAGGTGGGTTTTGAATGTCTCCAGAGTCGGAGACTCCACCACCTCTCTGGGCAGCCTGCTCCAGTGCTCTGCCACCCTCAAAGTCAAGAAGTGACTCCTCATGTTTAGATGGAACTTCCTATGGTCAAGTTTGTGCCCGTTACCTCTTGTCCTATCACTGGGCACCACTGAAAAAAAGACTGGTCCCATCCTCCTGGCACCCTCCCTTTAAGTATTTGTAAGCAGTGATGAGATCCCCCTCTCAGTCTTCTCTTCTCCAGACTAAAAAGACCCAAGTCTCTCAGCCCTTCCTCATAAGAAACATGTTCCAGCCCCGTAATCATCTTTGTAGCCCTCTGCTGTACCCTCTCCAGCAGTTCCCTGTCCTTCTTGACCCGGGGAGCCCAGAACTGGACACAGTATGCCAGATGCGGCCTCACCAGGGCAGAGTAGAGGGGGAGGATAACCTCCTGCGACCTGCTTGCCACACACCTCTTGATGCACCCCAGGATGCCATTGGCCTTCTTGGCCACAAGGGCACATTGCTGCCTCATGGTCATCCTGTTGTCCACCAGGACTCCCAGGTCCCTTGCCACAGAGCTGCTTTCCAGCTGTACTGGTGCATGGGGTTATTCCTCCCCAGGTACAGGCCCCTACACTTGCCCTTGTTGAACTTCATGAGGTTTCTCTCTGCCCAACTCTCCAGCCTGTCCAGGTCACGCTGAATGGCACCACAGCCTTCCGGTGTGTCAGCCACCCCTCCCAGTTTTGTGTTACCAGCAAACTTGCTGGTGGTTCACTCTACCCCTTCATCCAGGTCATTGATGAATATGTTGAACAGGACTGGACCCAGTAGTGACCCCTGGGGAACACCACTTGTTACAGACCTCCAACTAGACTCTGTGCCACTGATGACAACCCTCTGAGCTCTATCTGCCAGCCAGTTTTCAGTCCACCCCACCGTCCATTCATCCAACTCACACTTCCTAAGCTTGTCTATGAGGATGCTGTGGGACACAATGTCAAAAGCCTTGCTGAAGTCAAGGTAGACAACATCCACTGCCCTTCCCTCATCTACCCATCCAGTCATGCCATCGTAGAAGGCTATCAGATTAGTCAGACATGACTTCCCCTTGGTGAATCCATGTTGGCTACTTCTGATAACCTTCTTTTCCTCCAGGTGCTTTGAGATGACACCCAGAACGAGCTGTTCCATCCTCTTTTCAGGGATGGAGGTGAGGCTGACTGGCCTGTAGTTTCCCGGGTCCTCCTTCTTGCCCTTTTTGAAGACTGGAGTGACATTGGCTTTCCTCCAGTCTGCAGGCACCTCGCCTATTCTCCAGGACCTTTCAAAGATGATGGAGAGTGGCCCAGCAATGACATCTGCCAGCTCCCTCAGCACTCATGGCCCTTTCAATCATTATTAGAGTTTTCAACAGGGATTATTTATAAAGAAGAAAAAAATCTGAGAGGTATTGTTTTCTGTGCAGATCTGGTTCAATGTTATTTAAACATTATATATTGGTGCATGTTCTACTTTGAAAAACAGAAAAATAACAAGACTGGTCTACTGTGCTGACAGACTCAGCCACAAGTTGTTCCAATATCTCACTAAAACATAACAAAGTTGTAATTCCCAAAACATATATGTAGATCATTAGTGGTTTAAACTAAGTGATGTTTATTGATTTTAAAAGACCACTCCTTTCTGCACATAGCACTTGGCATGTTCACCCACAATCCATTTTGCCCCCAATAACTTCCCTGAATAAAAGTCTACCACCTCCAAATTCATACTATTATCACTACTAAATTAAAAAAATATTAAAGGCTTGCAGGTGTGTAACTCCATGCAGATGGCATTGAATGCATCTTATTTGTGCAGAATATTTTGCTACATTGTAAATCTATACATACTACCTGGTTTTATTGCAATATAAATGTCATTAAACTCCTCAACATATTTCTCAGTGTTGTGTGCTAATTTACATGTAAATTCTGTTCATGTGTCTTCTCAGTCAACTGCATAAAATCAGATTTGCCTTTGTTTTATTACAATGTAAAACACCATTTGTAGCTTAATAAAAGTGAAGCATACATTTTAAATAAAAAAGAAAAGAAAACAAAGAATAAAATAGCATAGAAGTCTCCACTCTCTCCTCACTGCAAATTAAAACAGCAGTTGAGGAGGAAAAAGAGAAGAGAAAAATCTTATTAAGGGTAATGCTATACACATTTATGTAATAAAAGTATGTCTGACCTTTTGCAGTCCCCAAAATTGCCAGCTACTGTAAGGCTTTCCATAAACTGCCTGCCAAATTGACAGAAAAACTGGCCACTTTCCTACAGTTCACATCTGTGTTCAGTTTGCACGCGGTAAGAAGAACGTAAGACATTGAGAATATTTAATTTGCGCCAATCTGTGACATTAATTCCAGTGAGAAAGCTACTTCATCAGGGGAAAGGAATGAAACAGGTGACCAGTACTCTTGATAAGGAATATTTTATTAATAATAGATCACTTGAGTACAGAGCTTACTTCTCCATATTTAAGTCAGTTAAGTCACTTCACGATGTCTGACAGTGACATCAGAGAGTAAGCGACACCTCTGTCTTTGTATTGTCCAGAGGCTTGAATCCCAGTCCAAATGTGGAAAACATTTGCAAGGCTTGGATCCACTATTAATGAGCATTTAATGACACCAGCAAACCACAATATGAGCCGGCAAAAGAAGCAGCCTTTTCTAAGGAAAAGAGTAATACTACAGTAGTCTACTTTGGAGACTGAACTTCGTAATTTGTTTATGTGCGAGATCTTCATTACAAGACATGATCTTGCAAAAATCTTAATTGTTTAATGAATGCATTTGTGTTAGCTCAGCAGACCTTTTTCTACAGCTACACAGCAGCAAAGCAGCAGCTCAACTCATCCTCTGAGGCTGCCATGATATTCCTCGTTTTCCCTGGGACACAGCTGCTTTAAACAACTACCACCACAGCCTTTTATGCCTTCTCAGAGCTCCCAATTCAAAACAAACTATTTGAGTAGTCTCGTGACTCCCTAATCCTCAGCACATCTAGCATTAAATGTGAGTTTATGATCTTGTGCAAGTAAAAATGCGTGCTGAATTTAGGTAACTGCTGACTCAGAACTAAGAAGTCATGTCATGGGTGTTACAAAGATGTAAACTATCTATACATGATTCAAAACCCTCCACATAGCCAAAAGAGCCATGTAAAAATGTTTAAAACATTCCTTTAATGTTTTACCTCATGACCTTAACCATTGCTATCTCTACAAACACCACATTTACTCTAAAATGTTTCCCAAATCTAACACAAAACTCGAATAGAATACATCCTGTTCTTGATACACATTCTTAAAAGATATAACAACAATAAATGCAAAAGCACTGAATTACAATAGAATACTCTCTTGAAAAATGTGGGGTTTATTATTGCATCGAAAATAAATTAAAGGTAGCTCTTTTCTATGGAAAGTAAAGAAGTATTTTTCAGCAATATTCACTGGAAAATAATTCAAACATGAACATGTCTGCAAACATGGGCTTTCATTAAATACTTTTTAAAAAATCCTAGTTCTGTCTTTAATAGTTTGAATGTTCTCAAATAAACTTTGGCAGAGAAAAAAGAGAATGTCCATATTTGCCCTTAATTCAAACAATATCTGTATATTCTCTCTCCCATTATTTTAATGCTATTCCAGGCTACTGTTTAATTAAGGAGAGAGTATCTCATACATGAACATAGTCAGGATATCACTAAAAGATATGCAAGTTTTTCTGTGTGTCTTTAATGGAGAAAATATAAGAAACATCGTTAGCATTTACAGTTTGAGGACTTTATGCTCAACAAGAATGCTAGGCTACAAATGTTTTTATAGCAATTTAAATATTCCAAGGTAGGATTAATTTCCATGCCTTGTTTATTTTCCCTAAGGTTAGCCTCTAGTGTTACTATTTTGGCAAAGATTTTTTCTTCTTTCGTCTCCATAAAAAAACCCAACAACCAATGCCTCTGAAAAAGAAGTGGGAATATCCATTTGTCTTTTGTGGGCTTCTAATTAGGCAGAGGATAGAATCAAAGCATGTCAGCGACAGCAAACTTAATGCAGCACACCAAGAAGCCAGACATGAAGAGTCTGCCACACATCTAAAGAAAAGGAAGAGAACAACCACAGTTATTTTACCAGTTATGCAAACACAGATATTTTCCAACTTTTATTTCTCCAATAGAATGGTCCTGTTCCCACAATAAACCTAATTACGTATCTCGGAAATACAAATCGGGTCACATTTGCTGTGAGTCTCAAATAGACTGCAACATGAAACTGTTTGAACGTCAACTTTTTTCCTCTTGGTGGTGTATATCTCTACATATCCTTGTTCTGTTCCAGTGCTGAAGTAGAAGTGGTGTGAAAACAAACAAAATTAGTTCATTTCTGACTCTGTAGTTTTAGTCTGCACTTGGCCAAAGTTTGAGGATTTTTGCTTTGTCTGATTGGGGGAGCTTACCCTCTATAAAGAAAATGTTGCTGCCAATTAATAACCAGGACAAAACTTCACAAAAGGAGTTGGGTCAAAGCAAAACTTTGCATTACATGGCATTTATTCTCATCTCCTTCAGCTAATTCTAAGATCTTATAGGGCACTCCAGACTCAAATATTTGGCATGGAAGGACAAAGAAAGAATTGAATTTGACCTACAAGCATTTTCCAAACTCACTCGTGTCCTCACTCTTGACTTATTGCTCTCCCTGTATTAAAGTATTCTCATCTAGTTTTCACATAAACTACTGCACACAGTTGCACCTGCAAGCTGGTCAGTGCGGAATTTAGAAAGCCACAAAAAAGGAGACTACTGCCAACATTTGTGACAGTTTTTAAATGCCATAACAGTATGAGACAAGAGAAGCAGATTGCCATGTTAGGCAGGAAAGCAAATAAGTCTCAGGGGAGTATTTGACAAATATTAACCTTACTGAATTGGACTACCAAAATGTACTTTTTAAGATGCTATTAGTTGTTTCACTGAAGATTTGCATTTATGATATAGATACTATACTATACATAACTTAGTTCATACCTAAACCAGCTAAAAAGTAATTAGCAAGACTATACCCAATAAATAAAAATACAAATTAAAATTGAAGTGACTCCTGGCATGTGAACAAACAATGTAAAAAAGTAGGCTTTCTAGGCTCATATAGTAGAAACAGCAGCACTGCCTTCTTGACACAGCCAGCAAAGTGCTCTGGAGTTATTTGTTCTTAGCATGGGACAGCATCTGTCTCTGTGTTCATTCATGCTGTAGTCCTTTCTACTGACATAACCTGTGAGGTGAATCTAGGGACAGTATGGCTTCCAGATGTAGAGAGGCCCTTCACAGACTAAGGATAAAATGTAAACTTAGCAAAGAAAAAAGATGTTTTTGAAAAGGTTGCGCTGCATGAATTTGGTTCAGTTGCATTCACTCAGACAGGGCTGCTTCACAAAAGGACCACTTGCAAAAAGTGTATCTGAAATTATATGATGCATGTCTTACATAGGGGGTGGCACATGCCAGCAAGTGACTGCTCATCTTTATCACTTTCAGATATATTGTTGATAGACTTGGCACTACATCTACTAAAATTCCCTTCGGAAAGCTAATTATCAGACTTTGCTGGACATGTTTGAGAAAGTTTCCAAGGCTTTGGTTGTTCTAATCTTGGACTTCACGCCTGTCTATGTTCCACAGGTTCATCAGCTGGAGACCATACTTGAAACAAGTCATGTTGTCACTGTGACAAATCATCATCTTTACACATTTGCATCACATTTATGTTTTTAGCCTTACCCTAACGCACTCATTTAAAATCAACTGCAATCTTTTCAAACATGATGTTATTCATGTGCATAATTATTTAGAGGATCAGGTCCCTGGAGTTCTCAATGTATTTCTCAGCAACTTCCACAAGGTTTGGGTTGCTGTTTTGTAAATGATTATATTTTATGTGCACTTAAAGGCATAGAGAACATTTTGGAAGAAACAAAACTTTTTTTAATGAATATTCACTATTTTTATACTGAAAAATATCTCTTACTGGAGAAACTTTCACTTAGCCAAACTCATTGCATGCTGATTAAAAGAAAGTGCTTTGCATCACTTTCTGTATGTAATTACATACATACTGGTCAGAAATTATGCTCATAGAGAAATTAACAATTATCTACCTACAGGATGAATACTTAACATATGATAAAATTGACTTACTTACTATGAATCACCATAGAAGAAATACGCAAACACATTCAGATGGACTGAAATGTGTAGTGCTGCCAAAATGGATAAATCAATGCTTCGGTAATTATTTTAACAATGACACTTCAGCATAAACATTTATCAGAAAAAATGCAACATGCAATTTCATTCTATGAAAGCTTAGTGTAACAGCTACTTAAAGAAGATAAATGGAAGGTGGCTTAAGGGAAGTCATGTTAGGTCCAAGACTCAATCTTGGACAAAAGCCTTTGCAAAAGTTATTCTCTATGACTAAATGTGAAGCACTATGAGGTTTCTACGTTTCAAACTCTTTCAGTTTGTGGGAATCACCAGCAATTTCAAGCCAGCTGAAACTGGATGTTGCACAGGTTTGGATTGTAACTACCTGCCTGCTTTACTTTTGCTCTGTATAAACAGTGCACTGCCTGACTAGTGATCCCCTGGACACCTCAAAGCAATCTATTTCTTTTGGTCACTCTTAAGTTTTAGAAATATTTTTGACATAAATGTTAATGAGAGGTAGGGGAATTATTTTTTAAGTGTAGTGCATTTCAGCAGGCCTGCTTGTAATTTCAAAGGGTGTCTACACTTAAATAATTTGCTGTGTTAGGACCTATATCAGAATCACCTATCTAATTACTGTTGCTTCACAAAGAGTTCTGTCACAAACCCAGCAGACTAAACATTGCCTCCAGTCTATTAGTCTACCAGTTACTATAACACTTCTGCGCAATACACTGAGATAGAATTTATATCTAGAGATGGGGCTAGCTCCCTCATAATTTTAAGTTTTAGCTTTTCAGATAACTGTCAGGAGAGATGTTGCTTAGCCAGTGAAGTATACTTGTCCTGAAAAACTATCAAATGCATTGCCCAGCGGGGTCTTTTCCAAGAGTTTCATTCTTCTTTTTTCTCTTAATTCAAATAGTTCTTATCACTAGACACGCAGGATGCGCCCAAATGAGTACAAACAGAAGCCAGATGTAGAAGATTCTTTTCTTGATAAGCCATTGAATGTTTAGTTAGGTCCTTAACTCTGTCTTACTCTCCTGTGTAACCCTAGATGCAGAGCTTGAGTAGCTCATGTGTAAAATAGAACAATACGTCCCTGTCTCAGCACGTAGTGTATGCACGTTCACTTCAAAGAAGGAACTGTCTTCCATTCAAAGCCCTCCTCTCCCTGTATTCATACTGAACTAACAGTCTTAAAGAAAGTATGTCAACAACATTCACTAGGCATATTGCATTACACAGCACTAAAGTGAGGTTCAAACCTCAGTCACTAATGCATATATGGCTTTAATGAGCTTTTCTTCAGGAGGTCAGAATTATTATTCTCATGTCACAGATGGAAAACGAAGATGAGGAAAGGGCATATGATCTCCTTTATAAGATGACTCAGTGTGTTACTGGCAAACTTGGGTACTAACTCAGGAGTTTTTTGGATAGCACTCAGTACTCTGTTGTAGGCAGCACTGATTCTGATCATGTGAAGAATAGACTTATCCCCAAACTCCCCAAACCCAAGACTCAGTGCTTCCCTAACACAGAGTTCTAGCAAGGGGCACTTACATCACAGGATAAGAGTGACTAATAACGAAAATTCTGAAATGACAAAAATAGACTTTGTAGTAGTAAAGAAAGTCAATCTATATTTTAACATTTGTGCATTCTACTTGAGACATTTCTAAAAATAATCTCCTTCTTACTATTGTCATTGCTTTTCTTGACTCATGGGATGCCAAGATGGAAATAATGATAACTAACAAGCTTCAGCTGTGATGGTGCCTTTAATTATTGACGCATGGTTCTTACTTCCCAAAGCTCACAGCCAAAATTAACTATGAAAATGTATCTTTAACAATAGATAAAGTACAGGAATGGCACTGGCACATTAGGATTCCTTTATATTCAGAAGAGTAAAACTCAAAATGCTTAAAATTAAGGACTGCAGTCACAATATTTGTTTGCTTCCTGGTATTCCTCTTACAAAGACAGAAACAAATGAGAACATTCATGATTTCACAATTCTACCATCAAATGCTTTGCAGACACCTTTGACTATAAGCTTGAGTGGGAGTAAACTGAAGAAGTACTTAAATAGCAATACCAAACTTAACAGCTCAGCAAAGTGTGAACATTCTTTAATTTTGATCCAATAGTCAAATCACAGCCAAGATAATAGCACAATGGGTTTATTTTGTATTCATTTAAGGTTTTACACCAGTACTGGAACAAAGCCACTTACAGTACTCTACCATAAACACACTCTTTCTCCCTTAATCTCAATGTTCACCTCTCCCAGCTCTCTAAATTTCCAGACAGAAAGGCAGAACTTTCATTAGATGCTAAGGATAAGGCCCCATGAATGTCCACCTTGTCCACCAGTTTCCTGTCAAAGACACAGTGATGCTGTGGTTGCAAACAAAAGAGCTGATCCACAGAAAATAATGTATTGAGAAGGAAAGCAAGGAAAGAAGAAAAAAAAAAAAAGAAAAAAGGAAAGCAAACCCCTTGTCTTTACTCAGGTTCCAGAGTGCCCGCTAGCTTGGTATGCAAACAGTAAAGGCAGCTTTCCTTTGAAGTCAAGCCTGCTGCTTCATGGTGGCTGTCCATGAATTGTCATTTCACAGCAGGATTCCAGGCACATAACCACTAAGAATATGCCATGTAGTAAACTATAAACACATATTTATATAGGGCACAAATAGGGATTTGGAGCACAGCATCATTAAATAAATTCAGCGGAACATTAATAGTCTACTTAAGGGGGGGAAAAAAAAAAAAACCCAAAAAAGAAATTTCTACAGAGGTCCTGAGGAAAATATTTGCCAAAAATCAGCCTTCATGCAAATCAATTATCTTATGACACTAATATGATAGATAAAGCAAATTACTTTTTCTCAATCTGTTACAAATTTGATATATAGTAACAAGTTAATTACCTTTCTCAAGAGAAAATGGTGAAAACATCAGGCCATAAAAAAAGTCAAAATCGTGTCACATTTTTTGCATTCACAACTCAGCACATTTGTGTATTGTTGTATTACATAACAGCTTCCTTTAATGTATCAGTACAATGCTAATGATTAATTCATACCAAAACTAAAAGACACTCAGTTGGAAAAAAGTGTGTGTAATTATTTTTGTATTGCATATACACAAGATTACAATAGATTAAAAAAAAAGAAAAAACAGGCTTCATTTGTTGAGAATGTACTACTCTAGCTCTATTTAATGAATTAGTAATTAAAAATTCTAGCAAAAGTGCAGTGTTATGTTTTACTGTTTCAGACAATATTTTAGACTATGGACAAGACGATGTAATATTACAACACAAACATCTTGAATGTATGCAGATATTAAATAGGAAATACACATTCATTTTTTACATTATTTGGTTCCATTCCTTCACTTGTTTTTCTCCACATTATTGGAATAGTATCAGATCTATGTTTGAGTTTTTCTCACCCAGAATATATTCATTTATGGGATCATAATTATTTCCATGGCAACCAACCTTCATGTGAGAGATTCACGACATGTGAGCTTAATGACAGGTGAATAGGCCCTGAAAACATTAGTGGTGTTGAGACAG
Organism: Burhinus bistriatus; assembly: GCA_013397275.1. Taxonomy (NCBI): domain Eukaryota; kingdom Metazoa; phylum Chordata; class Aves; order Charadriiformes; family Burhinidae; genus Burhinus; species Burhinus bistriatus. The sequence goes on along the minus strand of VYXH01006860.1, from coordinate 455,994 downwards.
AGAGGATGGTATAGATCTGTCTAGTCCTCTAACCAAAAATTGCTGTGAAATTCTCTAAAAAGTGGCTTTGGTAAACTGAGGAATAAAAGGTACTTCTCTCATGTTCATTATTCACATAATAATAAGTCAAAGCATGATACACGAGAACAGAAAACATTGCCCAGTTTATATACAGAATATAAAGGAACTTGACATTTTCTATACTTTTGTGTGGTGTCATTTTAGTCAGCATTAAAGATCAGGTTGCCTGTAAAACCACTTTACGCACATGGAAGTCACACGAGCGTTTCAGGTGAAGCTACCTTCAGCGAGCATCGTGGTCTCTCAGTGCACAGGGCCCTGGCCGGCACACGATGCCTGCCCGCCTCTCCCAGGCCACACCGAAAACAGGGAAAATTGGTATATTCTAGCTACTTTTGAAACCCACACTTCTCCTTTGGTCACTTTTATTTATCTGGGGCCTGCCTAGGAGTGTAAGCACTAGAAGCCAAGGGCAAACCCTGGACAGCACTGACAACACTTTGAGCACAAGGGAGCTCTTCTGGAAAAAGTGGTAATGCTACAAACTAAAATAAACCTGGAGGACAGCTTCTAAATTAGTACCACTGACAAGGCAGATGCATAAAATATTCAAATTAATAGCCAATAAATAGAAAGGAGGGTGCTACACTGTTAAATATCTAAAGAAATTAATTTACCCTTAACACGCCTGTCATGGTGCATGAGTGTGGCTCCACACAGAAACAAGCCTTTCCCAAGGGGGGCTTGGGGGGGGAATTATAATAAAATAATTTGAAAATAGTACCTTGAATTATTGTGACAACGTTACCACCAAAGCGCTGTAATGGTTCCTCAGGAGGAACCCTCCTCAGCAGCAGCAGCAGCACTGAACAAGGCTGTGTGCAGCCAGTGCTGGGCAGCGAGGCCCCACAAAGATGGCGCCCAGCCAGCCGTCCCTCAGCAGCGGGCCCTGCCCAAGCAACGGGCCCGGCGGCACCAGCGCTCCCTGCGGCTCCCCCAGGGGCTGTCCACCATCTTGCAGCTCCCAGGCTGCCCGGTTTTGTTCAAGGGGGCTGGGCTGCCTCATTTGATCCCCCTGCCTAACTAGGCCTAACTCTGAGTCTGGCCCGGAGCACGGAGGAAAACAGGCAGGGCCGTCACTCTCCTTCACCCCACGTCGCGTGCTCTGCGACCACGGTGTTTGGGATATGGTATTCACCAGAACTACAGAAAATGAATATAAGTAAGCAAATAAGGCAAGACAAATAATTTGTTCAAATCAGAAGGATGAACAAAAATATGCTGTTTCAAAGGAATATATGCATTAAAAAATGAGCAAAATGTTTTCTTTATTTTAAATTTTTTGTTATTGGTGAAGATTAATTGGCCAGCAGGTTGAGAGAAGTGATGGCGAGACCCCCCTAAAGTACTGCGTCCAGCTCTGGGGCCCCCAACATAAGAAGGACACGGACCTGTTGGAGCAGGTCCAGAGGAGGGCCATGAAGATGATCAGAGGGCTGGAGCACCTCTGCTGTGAGGACAGGCTGAGAGAGTTGGGGGTGTTCAGCCTGGAGAAGAGAAGGCTCTGGGGAGACCTTATAGGCCCTTCCAGTACCTAAGAGAGCCCACAGGAAAGGTGGAGAGGGACACTTTATCAGGGAGTGTAGTGATAGGATGAGGGGTAACGATTTGAAACTGAAAGAGGGGAGATTTAGATTAGATCTCAGGAAGAAATCCTTTACTGTGAGGGTGGTGAGGCACTGGAACAGGTTGCCCAGGGAAGTTGTGGAGGCCCCATCCCTGGAGGTGTTCAAGGCTGCGTTGGATGGGACTTTTAAGCAACCTGGTCTAGTGGGAGGTGTCCCTGCCCATGGCAGGGGGTTGCAACTAGATGATCTTTAAGGTCCCTTCCAACTCTAACCATTCCATGATTTGCTGAAGAGCGTATTTACCCATAGGAGCATGCAGCTGTTGAAAAGAAATATTATTTTCAGCATTTTTTTTGTCTTCAGAACCAGAAGCCTGGGATAAGCACCACAAAACAGGGAAACTGTTTCAAGAGCTAAATGTTGAACTCAATTATTATACTTTTGCAATTGCCCTTTTTCTTTGTAACGCACTGGAAGCCAAACAAGCCCTGACACAAACAGCCCCAGTCTCAGTTCAGTTACTAACAGCGCCCTGTTACAAGTCTAGGCCCCATATATTGAACTGTCTTACAAGAAACTGGGAGAAGTTGATATCAATTTATAGCACCTTGGTTTAATAAAGATCAAGTTTTCAAAAGCATGGGTTGACCTAACCCTAGTCTCAAACTGGACAGTATCAAGCTGTTGCTAAATATTCATGAAGTTTTCCCAAACATACAAACACAATTTTCATTCCAGTGGCACAAACCAAAGGCATTCACTTTCCCTAATACATAAAAGGGAAAAAAACCTTATAGTAATTCCCTTTTAAATAAGCAACTAAACTCTAAAATGAAGTCACTGTTTTCCTTCAGCATTTTCCATCCAGCCATAGACACAGGTACCAACACATTTAATTAGACAGAAGGCAAAGAGGATAAAGAGACAGATAAAATAAAATGAATAGTTTTCAATTTTTTAAAAAACTTTGCTTGTCTTATGCCTGTAGAAGGTGAAAATATGTAAAAAGAAAATATGCAGAAGGTGAAAGATATGTAAAAAGAAAGAAGCTGTTTAGCATCCACCCCAACAACATGGGGAAATTACATGTTTCTTCTGGAAGAGGTATTTTAGCACAGTAGGATGTTCTTATGTTGTGACAAGATAATGTGTGTGTAAAGCACTCCTATAATTTAGCTGTCACACAGATGCACCTACTCAAGAGCATGTGTGTCAATGGAGAATTAGCTTTGATCTGTAAAATATATCAGATGGTTTCCATTCCTTACACTGAATCAACTCAGTTTGATAAGAAATTAATCTGACCATCTTTCTTATAGCCATTGTCAGAGTGTTTAATCTCTGGTACTGATGCTGTTGACTGCATGGAGCTGTTTACAGGGTAAAATGCTAATGCCAACATGGATAAAAATCACATTTTAATGTTTTTTATCTTGGCACTTCCCCTTTAGAGCATCCTAGACATTTAAGGGCCATCAGGGTAACACACTATCCAGCAAATTTTTCTGGGAAGAAAAAAAAAATGCAGTATTTAATATTAGGACTAATAGATACAAAACTTTGGAACTGAGAATTACATTTTCTGTAGCTTTTGTAATTTCAGCATTAGAGATTCAGATGTGAAAACAGAATTATTTTTATAGCTATGCTTGCCAACACTACAAAGACTGACTTACACCTACTGTAGTTTAAGCTGTTTAAGTTTAATACCACAGCTGGTACTAAGTTTTTTCACTATAATCATTCTTCCAAATACAACTTAGCTTCAGCCTGGGCTCTAGGTTCTTCACCATGTGATTCTTCAGACAACACACAAACAAACAGAAAGCAAAAGTGACTCCGATTTCCAGGAATCAGATCATGAAGAAAGGAAAATAATATGTGCATGCTGTAAACCTAGGGTGAAAATTTTCATCTATTTTGAGGAGTCGGTATGCTTTGAAACTGATGATTGCTTTGAGGGACTGAGATCTGGGAGCTGCCTCCTACTTTCCTCACTTACCTCTTGCACATGCTCACTCAGACGCACAAAATACTTCTAAGAAATTCCAACGTTCTTTCTACACTGAGCATGCTTCATCTCCAAAGTTTGGCTGCTGCTGCAATTCATCTGTAACTTTTCATTTGGCATGTGGGAAAAAAAGCTAAATATCAGATCAGAAAAACACAAATCAGCTTAAATAAGGCCTTCATCTCAAGTATTCCTCTCTGCCATATACATCATAGTGCTCCAAAGTCTTACCTCTAGGCACAGACAAGTGCTTAATTAAGAACCTCGTGGCAGAGATTGCCTACAGTCATTTAATGCAGCACAAAAAAGAGGACCCAGCATGACAAATGAAAATCACTCCCATACTTGTTCTTAAGTTAAGCACATTACATGTTTGGCTCTTCCCATCTCTGACCATTTTACTGTTTCTAAAGACTACTTTTACAGAATGAAAACATCTGTTTTGAGCAATCTATAAGTCTTTACTGCCAGTACTCCACTTCTATAAATAAATATGCCTATATGCTAACATAATAGATAAGGTAATACTAGTGAAGGAAAATAAACAAAAGAGAAAACCTGCACGTAGAGATACGCTGTTTCAGCATCCAGTGAAACTCATGTGATAGGGCAGAGGAAGATGAAGTGGTGGTAGTAATTTTTAAACCTCTCAACTGATGGAGTAGGAGTATAGAGAAGAACAGGAACTGTGGTGAACAACCAGAAGGAAGTCATTTGGACAGGAGACAAGGAAGAGAACAACTGAGTCTCCTCTATGTCTATCCATGGCTGTATATATATGTGTGAGGCTATTAGTTGTACTACTAAACAACAGTTACATCTCTGAACATCAAAATGAATCTAATTCCCATATTTGCACTACCTTCCAAAAATTATTCTTAGACATGAAGAGGACACAGTTAGTTAATTACACACATTAGTTAGTTACGGTTGTAGATTCACCCAGACCAGGGAAGGTAGAGCAATATTTCACAATCCAGCCCGTAAGATTTTTTGCAAAGCCACAGGAATCAACAGCTTTGTTACCAAGCATTCACTCGGAGAATCAGCTCTTCTCTGGCGTTCCCAAGGCAGCTCACCTCTCTTTTCCCAGTGATACCAGCTTCTGTTAACTGCTTATCTGCTTTCCCTCAAGAACCTGTGTACATTCTTCCTCACATTGCAATAGGAACACCCTCCCTCCTGCAACCTCCTAGGCCTCTTTCAAGCCCCCCTTCACCGCAAAGTCCCACTTTGAAGCCAGTACCATCAGCTAATGATGATCAGGTAGGTGGCAGACTGCAGAGGCTGTCGGTGGTTGGTTGACAGCAGTTCTCTCCCTCCTGGGAGGAAATAACTATTTCAATTTTCCTCTCTTCTCTTTATCTATAACCCTCATGCCCTCTCCCTGCAAAGATTAGGGGGGAAATAACAAACCAAACCAGAATAAAAATCCTGACTTACTTTATTCTTCCCCAAGTTCCACAGAAACTATTCCTCTCTTGCTCAGGTATTTGGGTTTTGGGGATGGGGTTTTTTTGGTTGTTTGTTTTTTGGCTGGTTGTTTGTTTGTTTTTTTAATATCATCATGCTTCAGTGGTTTGTCTTCACTGCCTTCTCAAATGATTCTTCTGAGATCTTGGACTTCAGAGACACACTATCATTTTACTATACACTTACGTAAAATACAGTAGAGGGGATTTCATCTTGATCTGTATTCTTGGCTGCAATTGTTGGACTGCAAAAGGACTAGTAGTAATTGGTGTACGCAAAACTAAACTCGAGTAGGACGAGATTTGTTGTGGGAAAGAAAGTACCAAAGTGGAATGCAGACCTGGTAAAGGCAGCATATTTTGCTTAACCCTGAACAAAAAAAGAGATGGCCAAAAAAGTGTATATGCACTTTTGGGCCCATTGAATATGTAGCATTTCTATCTGCAAAAGTTTATTATATACAAGCTGTAGGTTTGTTTCTGGCTAGAAAAACAGAAATTTGCAAAGCCAGAATGTGAGTAGGCAGAAAAATTTAATAGATCTGTCCTCAGAATACATTGAGAAAGAAACTTGTATACCTTGTCATATAAAGAGTTTAATGGCTTCCAGATACAAAGTGTTGTCCAATAATCAAACAGAATTAAAGTGCAATTAATTACACAGTTTGAAATGAATATGTTAGTTACTTGATGGTACCATTTCTATCCCTAATAGACTTCAAGCTGTATAACCAAATTAGAAATTGGAACCACAGCGCAGCATGACTTGCTATATGCACAGATAATAGACCGTGGCCATTAACAGCCTTTAATGGTTTGCACACCAAGAATCCATTGAAGAAAGGTCTACAACAACTATCTGAATAACGTACTACAGTGAGGATGAAAACAGGCATTCCCTACTGCCTGATGGAAAGGTAAGTGCAGTACTTGAAGAAATAACTCATAGGGCAAGAAAAACTAGGCTAACTACCAAAGTATAGAAAACATCAAATAAGCAGTGTTTATTTGATGTAGGTTTGAAGTGACCATCCACAAAAGGAACCAGTCATTATTTTGCTCCAGAATGCAAAGTTTGTTGATTAATTTTAGTTGTGTTAAGTAAAATAACACACACACACACAGACGGCTGTTTTAGAGTCAGTAGAGAGTAAATAATTGTGTTGAAATCTCCAAATGTTTCACAGCATCTGAAGTGCAGAGAAATGATAGAGTGTCTCCCTCCAGCTTCCTTAAAGTAACACATACAGACTACACAGAAAAGCTCTGCAGGACAAGGGAAAGGAATGAACTTCTGGCCACCATTTGAGACCCTTTCAACAGGCTGCCACTTCTGTGCAACCAGAAAGCAACATTCTGTTACTCATCACACAATTTATTTATTACTGTCATAAAATAGGATTTGAAGGGTTTAGGATTTGATGGAGATACATACCACAAATCTTTTAAAAGCAGCAATGTGGTCTATAAATTTGCTTTACTTCTAGAGCTTTTCTAAAAATAACACACAAACACCACCTTAATATAACTTTTTGAGCTTGCTACTTGTCTTTGCCTTCAAAACAAAAGTTTTGTGGACAGTAAGTGCATTAGAAATACTAGTTTACTGTTTTAGAAAAAGGGTAGATCTCTATCAAATGAGCAAAAATGTGAATCAACTACATCAAAGTATATTTTTATACCTAAAATTTACATAGACAACAGTACAGATTTCACAATATTGTCATAGTACCACAAATTATATATAAATGAATGACAACACAACCATCCATTCCCAAAAGCTGATACTGGGAAATGCAAAAAAAAAAAGATCTTCAGTAATCTTCTAGGCAAATTATTGAGGAATCAGTTAGGCAGTCTGAAGTCATTCTTCATTAAGCATAATTAATTGCAAATTCTGTGATACTCATAAGCAACATTAGCTAGTAAAATAAAACCGCTTTGAAAGAAACTTCTCTTCAGTGTCTAGTGTTATGCTAGACATACCTGCAGTGCCAGCTACTTTAATAATCATAAGCTGACCTTAACTCATCACACCATAATAGAATTATAATACAATATACACATTATAATAATATATATACACACAGATTAAAATAATAATATAATACACAAATTAAAAGCCAGAGGTTTCCTTCTGAGAATTACCTTAATAAAATTACCTATGTATTGTTTTTATCCCCTATATACATCATATACAAACATTATATCATACACATGGCTTGTACTCAAGTCTTTATGCCCTGTGTTTGTGTAAATAACCTTTACTTATGACAGTTATCACTAGATAAATCAGTTCTTAGACTGTAAAAGAAAAATATTAAAAAATATATTCATCTACAAAGTCAAGCTGATGGAAAACACAAAATGGAGAATTAAGGACTGCCATTCTTCCCCCTAAGCCTCTGCTTGGCAGCAGTGCACACTGTCCTGTGGGAGCTACTGCTTGGATTTGATTATACAACCAACAAAAATTGCAACCACTTTAGAGTTAAGATTTATAGATGCTAAGACACTGGCCCACCTTGGTAAGATCTGTCATTGCTGTGCATTCTTCTGTGCGGCAAATGCAGCTGGCTTGCCTCTCCCCCTCAGCATGAAAATACAGAATTGACTCATAGCAGTGTTGCTTGCTGAAGCACTGCTGGTTACTTCATTACAAAGGGATTTCCTAAATGACCTCTGTGACTACCTTGCTTTGAAGGCTGACCTATGAAAAGTAAAATTTTGTAGAGCGCTTGAAGGCCTTCTGGTAATTCAACACAAAATACTCTCTCTATGGACACAATAAGCTCTTGATACACAACTTTAGTTCTTGCCTATCAGCCTTATATAAAATTCAGTCATAAATTAAATACTGTAAATAAAGAGGAAGAAAATAAGTATAAAAGCCAAAATAAATATGAGGGGAAAGAAAGGTAAGAGTTTTCAAATATTTTGTGTGGAATCTGGATTCTTTTACCTATTACGTAGTAGTTACCCAAGTAATTTACCCACATATCAACACTGAGCAACACTGACTACTTTCAAAAATTTTCTCCTTTTCTCTCTGTGTATCCCTAGTACAGGTCAAAGCATAGATTATAGTCTGGAAGAGATTAAAATATCAGCAGTTAGGTGAAAAATAACATAGATACTTAAAGGAAATATTATTACAAGTCTTTTGAGCCATAGAATTAGATGCTTATTTGTGGGGTAAGGTGCTACTCAACACATAGAAAGATGGCCCCAGGTCTGGATTACACCTTTACATACTTCTGCTCATGTATTCTTATTCCCTCTTAGAAGATTTTTGTCTTTGAATTTTAGATGATACTTTCTCTCAGCTTCATTGTCAGCCTCTTATTTTTAACACTGTCAAATACCACTTAACAGTATTTTGGCTTATATTTAATGCTTTCTTGGGGTCCTGACTTTGCTTAACTCATTGTTATCATTTCCTTTCCTTTTACTGATGGTAGGAAACTTTGAATTTAACAGTCTCTCTGTAGCTGATTTCTCTCCCACATTCATCATTGTGGTCTGTGACACCAGAAGTGAATTACTGTATCAGTGTGTATTACTATTCATATTTTAATCTCTCTGTCATGGAAATGTGTGTCTCCATACATACGCTGTTATAGAAAATTGTCCTTCAGATCTAAAAGCACTGTACTGATTTCAGTGTATCTGGAGCTGCTACTACTAGCCCAGAATGAAAAGCTTCCAATGCTTTCCTGCAGAAAATATAAAAATCTGAATCCTATTAAGTGCACAATTCCAATTTAACTTACACCTCAAACATTCAGAATACCTGCAAACTAAGTGAAAACTATGTTTCTAGAGGAGAAAGGAATTTTCTTAGTCATGTTTTTAAAACTCCAGCAAAACATAGAGATTTAGACATTCAATTGGGAAGTAAATAACAAATTGTTAAATTTAAGCTTTGCTCAGGTGTAATTCGGAGCCCTAGAGAAATGCTGCTGTCTCTGAAAACAACAGTCTTATCATCATCCTGATACAAAGTTCAGACACTTTCATTGAACTCTTCATGCTCTGGAGTGGGAAAGGTGGCAGACCAGAAAATGGGGTATTCTCAACTAATGGCCTCTTCCGCTGCCCAGGAAGGATTATGGAGAGCTCAGCAAAGCACACTGTCTGGGGGGGTTCACTCTTCCAGGTGTCCTGCAGGATCTGCTTCTTTCCCTGGCTTGTCTGCTTAGTTACAGGCATCACGACTGGTCTTCGTTTTCTCCTCATTGGTATTTTCCATCTGTACTCATTGATTTTATTGATGTACATGTTGCAACAATTTTAAACAGCACTTTTTAAACTGGAGTAGTCTTAAAAATGTTTGTAATTCCTCATTGTGTACCAGGTCAGAGAGGTTGCATAGCATTGCGTAGCAGCTGGGACTTTGCTCCTTATGGGGATTTGCTTCCATCATGCTACCCAATACTAACGTCCACATTTATAGGACCCTACCACATCAGATCCATGAAGTTCCATGGGTTGAAATTTGGGTAAATTGAGAGATATGTCTCGCAGTCAGTAAGGTACATAACTTAACCCTGGGATCATACTGTTAACGTCCATTGAAAAAAATATAAAATAAAATGTAACGAGATCCAAAAGCAAATGTCAGCGAAGTTCAAGCATAAAGGCTTTTAAAAGTCCAGGAAACAATCTTTCAGCTTGTCTTATGGTTGCTTTTCATCAGCCAACACCTGGATCTCCCTTAGCCCTAAACCTCTATGATATTAATAGTTGGCCTTTGCTCTCTAGTTGTTCATTTATTCCACCTGCTGTCTAAGAAAAATGCATACAAACCTTTATCTTATGTACTAGTCTTAAGGGAATTTCAGAAGGCTGTTGGTAAAATTCAAGGAATCCACAAAAATCGTGTTAGGAAACCAATTATATTGTCACTGAGAGGTGCGTAGTTTTTCAGTTGCCAACTGAATTACTGTTTAGGATTTAAACATGACTGTTTCTGCTTCCCTTCAGTGATGGTAGTTTTGAGTAAAATGGACTAAGGAGAGGTACAAAACTAGCTCCTTACCCCACAGACCTGCTTTTTACCTTAGAGATACATTTGCAAAGCTATTTGTCTGCTAGTAGTGACATACCAGGAGAAATCTTTGCACGTAGAATACTACTGTGTGAAATCTTGTGAGACAGATCTGATCTGCAAGGTAAGATGGATGCTAATTAATCATACAAATCGGTTCAGTCACTGCATGTGTCTCTGATTTCTCACAGATTCCAGGAGGGTGGAACAGCAGTAAAAGTAGGTCTACTGCCTGCTCTGGGACTAGGTACTTTTTTTTTCCTTTCAGAAAAGAAATAACCTTGGCTTTTGCTACTGCCATGAGATTTGACAATCTCATGTGTAATTTTCTTAATTTTAAAAAATTGGTGAATTCTATTTCTCTTCCGGAATTATCCTTCAAATGAATATTGTACTTGGAATTATTTCTTTATTTGACTCTGGTTATATGACTGATAGCTGAAGTAAGTGGGGAGAAAAAAACAATTGTATTCGTTTTTGTCAGATGGTTTGTTGGGTGCTTGTTACGTGAAGAGAGGAAAGAAAGGTGCTATGGAACAGAGATTTCAACTTTATTGTGGCAGAACTGCATTCACTTAAAGTCATGATGATTCATTGTTTGTAAAAGATCTATTTTTAGTTGGCCTGAATTATATGGAGATTAAAGAGAATCATTAGCATAAAATTCCCCTTGAAGCTTCTGCAGTTGGTATAATACAAAAGACTTTCATAAGATTTCTTCAGCCTAGATAACTTTGGAGAATCCCGAAGTGTGCGCAAAAGGCAGATTGGTATCCATACAAAAGCTTCTGTGGGTCAGTGAACTGTTCCTCTGAGCACAATGCAACTTTTCATACAGAATGCACTCCAAGACAGTGCTCTTCAGAAATAGCAGCGTCAGAAGACAGTAACTGGGAGATAAAGAGGGGGAGTGATACATTTATAGCTGTGGAGAGAACACGTTATCTTTAACAAAAGCATTGGTGTTGGGTTTTTCTGTTTGCTCTGCTCTCTCAGTGCAGAACGAACGCTTCTTTCACTTCATTGCATCTCTCTAGACTGTTGTTTCTTGTCACACCAAAATGCACGCAGCTAGCGGGCTTGCTGCACGGTGCATGCAGATTGCCGTGGAGAGGAAGATGACCAGCTGCATTCAGTCACAGATTGTGTGAGCATCTCTCTTCATTTATCCATGTGCCGTAGCAACACAACTCTGAAGATGTTTGTTAAAGCACTGAAGTTGCAACAAGTATGGAATATGACCAACCTGGCAGAATATATAATTGTCACAAACCACTTTTAACAAGTACAACTCACACATCATAATATATTGCATTTCTACAATGACCAATATTTGCCATCCTAGGCAAAAATGTCTTTGGTGGGGAAATCCAAAAGGTGCTAACGTTGTGTTTTGTTTTGAAGAGGAAAAGCTTAACAGCAAACTTTAGAAATCATATATAAAAACATAAATAAATGACCTCCATACTTAGCTGGGCAATAAACCTGCAAGCCTTTATTATATACATTCCCTTAATACACTGAAATCTAGTTGCTCGATGTATGTCATCGTATCTCAACTTGGCCTGCTGGCATACCAGTTAATTGTTAAATGAAAGTTAAATCATGGTAACAACATGTACTCCACAAAAATAATCACTGAAACACCTTTATCCCTTTGTCCTCAAAAGACACGCAATTCCTTCTCAGTTTCTTGAATAAAATACATTGCTACTAGAGGACAGGAATAAAAATAAAAGCGAAAACCACCACCAATCAGGAAGAATATGAGGGCATAAGTCTGAGTTTTCATTACAAAAGAGCTGAGATTCATTGGAAATTTATGTATGTGGAAAAAATACTTAGGCAAAGAATAAATCCATTGCAGTAATTCTCACTGTTACTGGAGAGACTGTTAATATGTCTTTTCACATTATGCAAAACCAGCAAACAAAAATAAGGGTCACAGCTTTAAGAAGAGTTGTTTGTAGTATCTGTTAGACTGAGCAAAATGTCACAATATGTAGTCTTCCGGAAGAAGCAAACAGACCATTAAATCTCAGATGAATAAAGCATGTTTTCAAACTGCTACAGATTTTTGTCGTTTTGGAATCATTACAGTAGTGCCTGGGGTTGTGGCTATGATTATGTGAAGACAATCGGACCAGTAAGTTTTAGTGGGACTAAAATTTGCCCCATGGTGTCAGAATGAAGGTCTGGTTTGAAAACTGCTTTATGCAAAGAAAGAGACCCACCAGCTGCAAAACAGGTGGTAACCCACCAGGGGCAGGCACGTATGAAATCATGGCTCTTTATTTGGATTACAGTGAAAGGAAAATGAAAGGATAAAAGCAGAACAGCTGATTAAGAGGAGCAGCCTCCTGACTTTTTATTAGGGCTTTCATAAATGTAATTGTGGTGAGGCTATGTGCTGGAATAATGGAGATCCCAAATGTTGAACATGTGTAATGTGGGCCTCACAACCAGGTGCATGCCTGCTCAATGTGTTAAAAAAATCTCATTGGTGCTAAGATATGGCTTTGGATGATGTATTTCTATCTTTTATATATGTGTATATATATATATCTTGTATTTCTTTTGTGAAGGGAACTTACACTGTTACTATACTGAAGGAGCTGGCAGAGTTGCCATTCAGTCCGCAGTGGCTCCATCGTGAAACCCAACGTTGTGGGTCTTTTTGGAGAACTTGGAACTGAAGAATGAGCTGGAACAACCTGCCCTGCTGTATCATCTCGGAGAATAACATAAGGCTGCCAACAGCACAACTGAAGTTATTTCAGATCTTTCATGAGTTCTAGACTCAAGAAAAAAGTCAATTTTAAAAGAAGGTAATAATATTTTTCCTGCATGTTTGTTTATTGCCATGTTAATGAATGGGGGGAGCATTACATGTAGCCTTTTAACAAGAGCTTTTATCTGGGCCTGAAATATTTAGTATACAGCTAGCATTGCACAAAGTAGGGTTTTATGGTTTATAGGCAGTGCCAAGATGTAAATCCTGTCTAACAGTAACAGGGAATGTTTCCCAGCACTGAAACTTGATTGCCTGTGCTTGTTTCTCTTAGAATAGTCCTTGCCTCTCTTGTTTGGCCTGATCAGACAGTGTTTTCCCTAATAGTTTCTTGGACACAAAGTAGCTGGCATAGGCCAGGGATCACTCCCGACTGACAGCTGGAAGCAATCCATTTTTTAGAAAAAGATAATTTAATCTCAGAAAAGCAGAAAGACTTTTTCAGTGGCCATGGGGACAGAGAACAAGCCCTGACAACATTTAGTTAAGTTATGGAAAACTCTTGTATAAGTCCTCTTTTTCAGTGGAGTTAAATGCTCTCAAGCACTTCCTAGGATTGGACAATTTTGTCAAATAGGGAATGCAAGTGTACTAGAATTGGTACCATTTACAAAGGGCAGAGTTGCAAAGTTTTCCTGACTGCATCACAGAAAAGATACTAAAATAAATTTTAAAAAATTAATTTACTGAAATAGACTTGTATCAAATAGGGAGAGAGGATAACTGATAGGAAGGAAGAATTGAGAAAATCAGTCCTCCTAGCTTGGAGTGAAAAACAAAGCTTTCCAAGATGCTGAGGTTTCAACATGCGGCATTAGTTTGAGCATTCTGGGAGCCTCTGAAAAAAGCAGAGGAAAAAGGACTGAAAATTTTTTGGTCCTTTATAATTTGGATAACCAGATCGCAGCCACAGCCTGATGATTCTTTAGGGGTGGGCTTTTTAAGGTCAAAAGATGTGAGATTAAGAAAGGATTTATGTGAGGTTGTGTCTGCATGGTGCAAGAAAGCAAGAACCGTTCCTGCTCGGTAGACCGTTGTGTGGGTGGTTTCACCCAGGCACCACTGACATGGGCTGCCTATGGCAGAAGATTAAAATGTGAACTCAATTCCTTATTTAAGTAGTTGGCTAAATAAGAATGAGATGGTATATTTGATTAGCTTCACAGAATCTCCCAGGATAGTTCAAGTGAGCTGTAAATACGTAGTGTACATTGGTGATCTCCCAAGTGAACATCAGGCTGTCGTTGTTGAGCAATAGAAGATTTTCACTGTGCTGAAGCAGATTTTCCTACAAACTTGAGGTAGAATTGTTCTTGCAAGTAAGACTGGGTGCTGCTTCTGAAGTTGTTGTTCGGACAGGCTTTTTAGAATGTCATTAATAACATTGCTAATATATGAGTCATCATATTTCTTTTATTCCCAAGATTTTAATATGCTTTTACAGAATTTTCAGGATTGCTGATGTCTCTAGTGTTCTGTACTTTCAACATGATATGTTGTTAACTGCTTCTTTGCAACATCATGTGGACTCCCTTCCTAGTTTGAGTTACTATAAAACTATCCCAAACTCCTCAGATTTCTTTTGTTATAACTTGAAACACTTTCCATAGCTATGTTTTTAAAATAGAAGTAACATCTGGCTGATGTGTTTAAAATCTGTCTGTAGCAGATCATGTAAAAATGACCTTGGCCCCGAATTTAAAAGGCGGGCCAGGAAGCTGGCTCAACAGTATGCTAATAAGAACACAGCTTGTTCTGTGTGTAAAGAGGGAAAAAAACAACTTCTCAATGAACAACTTTGAGGCTAGAGTTATTTGAATAATTTTTCTGAATGACGCAAGACTGAGCTCATGAGAGTCAGATCAAATCCAGCTGAAGAGCAGAAGCAAGAGTCCAGCTGGGAATCCTGCTATTCACTGACTCACAATGAAGACGTTGATAAAATACAAACCTTCTGAAGTCCAGGTACTCCAGGGAAGGTGAAAACAATTTAAAATGAGACAATGAATAAAAGAAATATTTCCAACTATTAAAGCCTGTTGCTGATAACAACAGAAGTTTGGTAATAGAATTTGTTGTAAATTTATATTTCATTGTTTTCATCATACATTTGAACTGAGAAGCTACTTATTCTGTGCATCTCACTGTCAGTGTGATTCATTTTGTTACATCTTACTGTTTTATTAAAAATTAACAAACAGTCACCAGCTGGGAACAAAGTCACGAAGTTGCGAAGAACCTATCGATGCCAACTGAAATCTAAGGACAAGCTGTTGCTGACTTCAGTAGACACTGAATCCTAAGATGGTAAGGGCGACACTGACTGTTTGTATCTCTGTTTTGCTTAAAAGTCATTCTTTCTTAGGACTTCAGCTGTAAATTACTAAAACAATATTTTACTGCTATTTTAAAATCTGTATTTATCACTGCAGGTCTGTCCTATTTGTACATGGCTGAGCTCTATCATCTTTTTCAGTCTGATTTTAAAACTTGGAGAAAATAATTGTGGTAAATTCAAACTATTGGAACTACAGTGGTTATATTAATTTGTCAGTTTACTCACTAGGGCTTTACAGCAACATATAATTTTGTACACAAAGTTTAGTTCTAAGGTATAATATAAGAGGGGCTTTTAATAATCCTCTATAAGGGTACAGTTGCCCTTCTTTTTTCATGACAAAAGCCCTGCTCGAGAGAAACCTTGCAAAACAGACAGTTTTAACATCACAAATGCTAGATCCAATAGTGCACTTGTCCAATGCATTGAATAACACAGATTCATAGCCAGTTGGGTGCAAAAGCCATAGGACTAGGACATTCCATATGCAGAAACAAAATGCTGTGCAGGACATTAAGCCCAAGACTTATATTTAAAATGAGAAGAAATGTCTGTTACTTCCTAGTATTCTTGCTGAAAACAAGAAGCAATAAATCTTTTTTGATGCGCAATTATAACAACTTTCCATTCCATCTATGTCCCCCTCCGCTGCACCACATTACAATTTGAGAAGTGTCCTGAACTCTGGTACTTAAGGTGCAAGATTAATGGAACTAGCTGAAAGAAAGTAAAGGCTATGAGTAAGAGGGTACTGCTTGAATCTTAGTGTGTTCAAGGCAAGATTTGGAGAATGGAGACTTGCCGTTCCGTTTGTCCTTGCTCCTTCACAAGGGAACACAGAGCAATCCTGTGCTACGTGGTCTTCTTAGAGGCCACCATGACCACCTCGTGGGTTCAGTGAGCGAGACTGCAGTTCTTTTTTCTTCTTCCCAAGTGTTTCTAAGAGCATTCTTACTGCCTTAATGTTACCTTGGTGTGGCAAAGACGCATTGCCTGTATATATTATTCTTGCTTTTTGGAGAAACGAATGACAGAACTACATCTCTACATACAAGGACTGAATGGGGGATTGACCATCCTCTGTTTTTAGATAAATTACAGCAGAATAAGAAAAGTATGCTGTTATATTGAAGCAGGTTTATGGGTGAAGTGGTTTGGGGTTTTTTTTTTTTTGTTTGGTTTTTTTTTCCCCCCCTGGAAAGTGCTGGGTCCTCTAGATACACAAATACATAGCACAAAGATACATTTCACTCTATTTTTTTTGCTTTCCAGTGAAATTGGAAAATACCTTGTTGTTTCAGCTCTTAACTCTATAGCTAATACACAATCTAAGCATAAACTCTTCTAGCTTTCCTTTCTGCTTACAGTAGTCACCTTTTTACTATGAAGCTCTCTCTTGCTCTCTCTGTGCTAATTATCATCAAATTGCTATATTCATAGAAGAATGAACATTAAAATTTGACTCCACTTTTTGAGTTATGCCTAGAAACTACTGTAGAGGACATCTAAGGAAGTACAATTACATAGCATACCCTAAAGGCAGTTAATAGACACAAAGCAAGCTGGCCAAGACCCACTAAAGAATATTTACTGCACCTTATTAAGCCTTGGAATAGCCTGTTTAGAAAGGTTATTCCTGCATGAAGCAGTACACACGTGTACATATTCAAGGTCAGATTGCAACTGCAAGCAAAGAAGGGTGATAGTGAGTTCCTTCCGTATTTCTGAAGGAGCCCTTAATGAGTGCAAGCACAGCTGGGGTTCATTCTGCTCTGCAGCGATTGAAATAAATTCTTTCACATTTTATAGAATACTTAAGGGCCATTGTCCTAGTTTCAGCTGGGATAGAGTTAATTTTCTTTCTAGTGGTTGCTGTGTTTTGAGATTTGGTATGAAAGGAATGTCAATACTGCATGTTGTTTTAGTTGTTGCTAGATGATATTTATACTAGTCAAGGACTTTTTTCAGCTTCCCATAGAAGCTGAGAAGGAGCATAGACAGACCAATGGAACGGCCCATGGAATATTCCGTACCATAGACATCAAGCTCGGTATATAAATGGGGATTGGCCAGGAGGGAGGAATCCATGATCTCTGCTCGGGTCGGGCTGGGCAACCAATTAACCAGGCGGTGAGGGTGACTTGTGTCTTGTATACTGTTTTACCGTTATTATTGTTATTTTTCCTTTTCCATTATTGTTCTATTAAACTCTCTTTATCTCAGCTTCCTTTCCCCTCCTTTTTTCCCCTCTTTTCCCTACCCTTCTGGAGGGAAGGTGGGGTGAGTGAGAGGCTGCGTGGTCCCAGTTGCTGGCTGGGGTTAAGCCATGACAGCCATCTAGTGCATTATGCCCCCCTGCTTACAGTCGTCTTTGTAATTTCTGAGGATCAAGAAATCCTCAGAAGGGTGGAAATCTTGATAACTTGTTATTGTGTAAGAAATTAGAACAATAATTTACAGAGCATGGCCACACGAATTACTTTTTAGACACTCTTGGCTCAGAGTAAGCATGAGAGTTTTGAAACTTTCAGGCCTTATTGCCCAAACGAGCCAGACATAGCCTACGTCAGGTGGGTTCAGTTACCTTACATGTGTTGCATATCAAGCATATCAGCATGGGGAACTAGCATAGAAAATTCCGGAAAGCTGCCATGTGACTTTACTTCATGTTCCTTATGCATACATGTTGTTATTCCTTGGAGTTTTCTTTCTCAGCGATAAAACACACAAATTATACCCTTAAATTACTTAAACTTGCTTACAAACTTAAACTTATGCCAGGAGAGTCTTTCCTTAGAGTTTGCCAAAAACTTTCCAGATTCGCATATTTCATTATATTCATACCACAATGTCCATTTTGAATGCCCATGGGGCATGTTTGTAAAGACTAGGGTTGCAACACTTTAAAATTTTGTATTTACTGATTACTTTCTAGGAAAATGAACACTATTTTCACCATAGCCCTTTAGTAAATGACGTTCCATGTTTTTTTTCAGCAGCATAGCATACCTACCCCAGACAAATACTAGAACACAAAAGCTGTCTATTTCTTTCTTTCCTTGCTTCCTATTCTTCTTTCATAGCATTTCTTCTGTGCTGTAGAAAATAGGATGTATTTTCCAGATGTAAAACTGTTTTTCAAGTTCTCTCTTCACAGAATGTCCCATTGTGCAATGAGCTACACACAATCTTATTGCTATCCCAGGAGAGAAAGTAGGGGGGGAAATCCTACAGTACCTTTGTCTCCTAACTAGATTATTTATAATTGTGAAATCTGTGAATAAACTCCCTTAGGAAATATTAAAAATCGATCCACTTCAGTAAATTACTATTAACGCTTTCAACTAAATTAAAGAAAACAGTCATACTTGTACGTTGCTTGCCTGATGGGCAAGTAATAACAACAGCAACATCCTTACTTTGTTGTCATCTTCATTTTTCAGTTGCTGAAACCTCTCCACTCTAAATAGAAAGACATACTGAAAAATCAGAAGGAAAAGAATTAGTCTGCCCCATAGTTCTTTGATTCTTCTCTGCTTTGCCTTATTGTTCTCCATCATTGCATATACTGGATAAATATTCTTAAATTGAAGGAACAGCATCCCTCCCTCTACAGAGGGATAGCACAACAACTGTGCTGAAGAAGGGACCATCTCACATGTTCCAGCATTCTCACACAGGTCGTCTGTAACTTTCTTTGAATCACCTGAAGTGCCCCTGGCAGTTTCTTGGGCTTTGTATTTTTAAACAAAAGGCCCTAGCGCTTAATATTTTGGAAATTATTGATCAATGCATTTCCCAATTTATACCTTTCTTAGGCTAAAAATGTTACCAAAATGAAACCAGCTCTCCCCATAGAAATTTTTGCCAGATATTGTCATTGATTCCATATTTTGTTGTCAAAATAAATCATATTGAATCTGCTATTAAGGGGTTTTCAGTGTGAATCCTGTGAATATAAAGAATATACTCTAACGCACATTTCCTAGGGCTCCCCAGAAGTGAGGGACGTAATAACTGTGACAATACACAACACAATAGATGCCTGAAATTCATGCTTCTAGTGATACCACGGGTGTGTGTCTGTCTGTATAGCTGGTATCTATGGGAAATTAGTTTAGAGGTTTTTTTACTTTTTCCCTCAAAAGCCTATTCCCAATTTTTTGTTACTGAGAAATAACACATTTTTAAACAACCAGATAGCAATATTTAAAACTGTAGGCTTTGGAAATCTGTAGTATAAAACCAGCTTACATAACAGTAATGAAGTTTTTAAGCACCTGACCAAAGTTTAATAACTTGATTCTCTTTCAGAGGTGTTCTTACTATGTCAACAAGGTACACAAATTAATATCACCATTCAGATTAAAAATCAGAATTATTTTATTTTTCAGAGCATTTGGACCTTAGCAATCCAGGGTGTGCTGAGCCAATATATTCCTTGAGAAGATGGTCAAAAAACCACCTTCTTCTTTCTCTCCCCCACAAAATAGTAAATTCAACTTGTCCATTATGAGCTTATTCTAGTGATACAGTAACAAGTATATTGATGTGGGGATCAGAGGTACACCAGTTACTAGTATTATTTCATATCAAGATGATACCGCTGGATGTTTCAGATGGTCCTGTAACAAAGAGTTCTATACATCAATGTATCTTTATCTCACTGGCCTGCTAGAACAATGCTTTTTTGGGGACAAAAAAGCAATCTATTTTTCAAGTAACAGATGGATAAACAGATGGGTGGAAAAGTCCACTGAATAGTGTGTTGGCTGCCTGTCATTGCCTGTATGACAGCCAATAAATATCATATGGATTAAACCTGTAAACTAACATGTCCCTATTTAATGAATTCTTTCAGAACGGTACATGTTTGCTTGCCAATACCCGTATAAATGAAATGCCACTTTGGATAAGGTAAATTTTTGCAAGGAGACCAAACACTTAAGCACAGCTTGTTCTAAGATTAATAACCAAAAGCAAACAGGGAAGGAAGCCCCATGGTAAAGTGTATACCTTTTTACAGACTGTCTATGAGAAGGTACCTTTTGCACACCTGGAACGAATTCCTGGAAAGAACTTAACCTTCAATATGTTTGGACTTGGAATAATATTACCATACTGCTTACATCTCTTTTTGTGAGAATTTCATATTTTTGGTTTTCAGGCTTGCATAAAAGAAAAGTGCTTAATTCGGTAGCCAGTCATGATCTACCTACCCACGTCAGACCAACAGTAGACTACATATTTTAACCTCTTTTGAGAGATTGTCTCTATTTTGGCCTAACATAAAATTAATGAAAAAAATACTGACATGAAATTCCATATTTACTGACACTTATGTCTTTCTGTGTCACATGCATCTTGCATTACAAAGGACGACAACTTGCCCATCTGCCAAATGCGGCATGGTTGTGAGGAATGGAAGGCTCTCGCTTACTTTAGGGTGTTCATCAGCACAGAGATCATTATGTGTAAAAGGGTAGTTCCTTCACTTTTCTTCCGGTCTACTGCCTAATATTCACCGAGTAATTTCTAGCTCATCTACTGAAACAGGGTAGATAATTTTCTCCTTATTCAACAAACCATTACCGGTTTTACAGACAGAGCTAAAACTCTTACAACGCTTGGTTCCACAGGCTGCAAAATGGGATGGAGAGAGATTAAACAATTTCCCCACGCTGCAGTGAAAAATCCGCCTTGAAAAGGAGTTCAGTTCGCCAGAGCAATGCTCCAATGCCTTCACCACAGGGGAACCTTATTCCTGAATTTTTGAAGAAAATACAAAAGCAAATATTCAGGTTGAGTAATGACAAGTGAATTTAATTATTAAAATTGTTTCACTTTGAATAATTTTTCACAGATAGTAGAAATAGGTTTGCTGATTTTCAAAAAATTCTTTAAAAACAGTATTCTTGAAAAGAAAATGCAGCACTTGTTGATGTCATAAATCAATCATAAAATAATTAGGTGTGCCAAGATGAAACATAATACAAAAAGAAAACATAAAATAATTTCATTATGAAAATCTATTCTATTAGCTCAATACCAATAGATGGGGTAAATTTCAGTAAAAGTTTCTGAAAAAATATAGACAGTTACAAAACACTGAGAACAATATTTTGCAACACTATCAGGCACAGAAATACGGATGTGTCCAGCAGAATGGCGTGTGAAAACATGAAACTGATTATAATTTGAAAAGGAAATAAAAAATGAGTAGAATAACCCTGAATTGCTTAGAAAAAGGATTTGACCTACGGAAGACACAGTGAAGATTAGCTTCGAAATTTGTAAATAACTGCTGCCGTATGAAAGTATTAGTATGAAGTGATCTTTGCATTTGCATAACACCTGTTTCCCGAGGAGCTCCAAATCCTGTAAAGAGGTTAATAGCTTCATGACGTATTAATTAGTTGAATATTATTTCACTTCTATGAAACGTGGCTAATGTTATATAAGGGGAAAGAAACCAGCAAACACTTTAAGCCATTCATCTTAAAAAACTAAAAATAAAAAAGCTAATAACAATAATAAAAGAACCTGATGGGTTTAGTCCCCCAAAGCGTCTGAAGAGGAGAACCGCGAAGCGTTCAGAGAAAGATCCAGGCTGCAGTGTTTGTCCTGTGCCCTGCACTGGAGAGCCCAGACGAAGCCAGGCTCTCGGGAGGATAGTGGCACACTAAAGATACAAACCACTTGGAGGACCACACCTCCCTGTTATCTACAGAACAACATCGCATAAGAAAACACAAAACACTGAAGTCATGTAATGAGCAAAACTCATGCGAGAGATTTCTGATTGGCAAGGCTCCTGCTCTGCTACAGAAGTTGGTCCTAAGCAGAGACTGGGGACAACATAAAATTGGGCAATCCACTGGTGCAGGATTACACAAACACGTGTGGTGCTGAGTCCTTAGTGTAATGCAATTAGTTGAGGCCTTCTTTAAAAGCATGACAGAAGCCTGTGAATATCCTTTTTATCTTCAGAGCTTTCCTTACAAGGCTCTAGTACAGCCAGCAAGACCATAACACTGAGCAGCCCTCAATCCATGCTGACACCGTTCTTCATCAGTGTACCCAAAAAGAGGTTTTTTTTTTAAAACCAGCTATCATTTTTCCAGCCTCTTTGGGCATACGAGGCGCACGCTTGTGAAGACATTACCTGGATTCAGTCTTGCCTAGGGCTGAAGAGTTCCTGAATGGTTGGTTCAATTTTCTTAGGCACTACAGCAGGCTTTTGAGTGACTGCATACCTCTGGCTGAAGGGTGAATTAAAAGTGGAAGATTCTCTTTTAGTGTAATATTACATGTCTATGCATCTTGCCGTACACTTAGTCATTCCTCCATGTGTGAATAAGCCCTCCTGTGAAAGAGCTTCTCTACTCTGGGCATGTTACTATGATTGACAGAATCTGTCAGAAACCTTAGTGAGATTTTTGCCCTCTTTTCCTTAACTTACGTTTAGCAGAGAGTAAAATTTTTAAAGTAATAAAAAGTTAATAAAAACACTAGAAATATAATTGACATAAAGAAACCCAGGCATTTTATTTTTACCCTTCAAAACTGGAGAGTTTCAAATTTTGCCAAATGAATTTTTGTTCAACTCTTTTTTTTTTATTATTATTTTTAAAGTCAGAAGTCTTACACTCCAAAAATAACTAAATCATTCCATAGAAGTTTAGATTAAAATTAAATGAAGCTTAGATGTGTATCTGAACTATTTTTTACTCCTTGGCTGGGTAGTCTCTAGAGTCAGGAATGCCTGTGTCCCACTTATTTAAGGCAATTCAAAGTCCCAAAAATCTGACAGGATCCAAGATTTCAAAATACCATCATAGAGTACAACTTTACTCTACTGAATATGAGGAAC
Organism: Burhinus bistriatus; assembly: GCA_013397275.1. Classification (NCBI taxonomy): domain Eukaryota; kingdom Metazoa; phylum Chordata; class Aves; order Charadriiformes; family Burhinidae; genus Burhinus; species Burhinus bistriatus. The sequence goes on along the minus strand of VYXH01006860.1, from coordinate 432,810 downwards.
AAAAATCAACTAAGTGTTCTCAGCCTTCTGGGTACATACAGATTTAAAGCTACTGCTGGCTTGATATTTTCGCATCCCAGCAGGGATGGGTTATCCCATGGAACAACAGCCAAAGCAATGCATGAAGTAATTGTTCACACAAAAGTACAAACAGCGCAGATTATTGGTAGCCTTTTCATACCTTTCTCCTCCTATTCTCCTTTTTGGTTGATCTGTTCTCAATATCCACATCATAATCACACTTGGTTTTCTTCATCATCCAGAGGATTTTAGTCATTACATACTTGCCTACTTCCATCTTGCTTTCTTAACATACAGTGCACAGTTAGGTGCATCCATTTTCTTCACCTCTTCAGCTTTCAGCCTTAGGCACCTGTGTCCTGGTTTGAGGTAAAACTTTACATTTTAGCTAGGCCTCTTCTAACTGCTGAAATTACCAGCATGTTGTGCAGAAACTGTTGGCTCTCAGAGTGACAAGACCCATGTTTATAGCTGATGCCAAGGAATGGGATGCGGAGAGGCTCTTGCTTATACTTATTGCTATCACACCCAAGGGCAGCCAACTTTGGTATTTGCCCCGTTGGAGGGTCAGAAGCGGAAAAGCGTAGAGGGGTCACACCTGCGGGGAGGAGCGGACAGGACAGGTGACCCAAAACTGACCAACAGGGTATTCCATCCCATCTGCCTCATGCTCAGTATAAACGCTGAGGGATCAAAGGGTCGGGCCTCTTTCTTCAATGGCCAGCATCCGAGGAGGACTCTGCCTGTTGGTCTGCCTTTGATCCTAATCCTGAATCCAGATCTGGAATCCAGTTCCCGTGCATCACTGAGCCCAGTCTGGGACTTCCCCAGTGACTGCTGGTGATGTGATTGTCATCCTGGGAGCTTGATGCAGTTTTGTATATATTTCATTATTTTCTTTTTATTATTTTATCATTAATATTTCATTAAAGTAGTTTAGTTCCTTCTAAACTCATAAGTCTCTCTCTCTCTCTCCTGCCTCCCTTCGAAGTGGAACAGGAGAGAGAGAGCATCTGTCATTCCTCCTGATTGGGCCAATCCGGCCCAAACCATGACAACCTGCATCCAGCAGATTAGACTGAGATCCCTAGCAACTCCAGGTACACTCCACTGACAGGTGATACTAGATTATTATACAGATTGATGCCACCTTCAGCTGAGTGATTCACTATGAAGTGATTTAACCAGACACATAGGTAGTCCCCCTGAAACACAGCCATAGAAAACACAGCTAAAACACAATTTCCCCTGATGCTGCTAACAGAAGATCATCTCCAGGGGTTTCACGTACATCATTACTCCCCAGGTGGATCCTCTATTTATATACATTTATCACCACCAGACTACAGCTGACTACTTCTGGAAGTAGTCTGGAGGACACCCAGGATGATTTACGTCTCTATGGCCACATTGCTCTCATAGACAACTCCAACTTCAAACTGCCTACAGTGTCTAGAAAGGACTCTGGGTCATCTTGTCTGTGGAGACAAGTACAGGCAGGTTACAAGGCAGCAGCTAGATGACGTACAGCCTCATCACAGACATACTCTTGCTTCCAAAATATAGCCTACTCATGTGTTTGACCCTGAAACATCAAAGCTGAGCTGCTACAGACATGGTCTTGACAGTAAGCCAGGTGGTAAAACCTGGCAATCTGGAAAATTTGGCTTTTAAAGTCTACTTTAAATACAATATAGTGCTAGCTCTATCAGTTCCTTGCAAAGCTGCAAGAGGCTCTTATGATTTGAATGATCATAACAAATCCTCATTACAAGTGTGTGTTATCATTGCAAAAAAAAAAAAAAAAAGGACATAGAAGAATGAGGCTGTGTGCATTTTATTACTAAAGTTGCAATATTAATGTTGGTTTTAGACCCTGAATCTTTGAGTCTCCTAACAGCAATAGTCACACTGGACAAAATAAAAAAAATTATCAGTATCCTTCTTTGTAAACCCCTTTGTTAAAGGGTTCAGCATCTAAGGTGACAGTAACCCTTAATATTGCTGGTTTTCTTTCCTTTGTCTTCCCCCCCTCCCCCTTACATTAAGCTGTTAAAACTATCTTTCTTGGACAAGACAACAAGAACCTGCAGGAAAATAGTTTGTAACATATGAGCAATGTAGGCTGATACAAGTTTCATATCTCTTATTTAAAAGTCTTGGTGATTCACATTAAATTACTTTCTAAATTTATTTGTTGATAGAATAAAAACAAAAGCTAACCAAACTCCAGAAAATAATCGGCTATTCAAACACCTTAAAATGAAGATAAGAGCATGTGGGGATTTTCAGGATGCTTAATTCCCATTATTTTTTTCCAACTTCTGTAAATAAAAAAAAAATTACTTCAAAACCCCAGCTCTTCCTTTATTTTGCTTAAACTTAGTGGTTCTGATTAGAAATGCTGCAACATCAGGAATGGAAGGCTTAATACATAGCGTTTCTGGACTCATTCAAATTAAATAAAGAGGAAAAGGTCTCATACAATTCTCAAACTTATTTTGGGGTTCCAAGGGGTTTAACAGAAACTTTGAACTTCAGTGTGTTTTTCACGCTGAATTCCTAAAGCTTTCAAGATTAACCTTCCAATGTATTAATAACAAAGCTGTAAACAAAACTGCCATTTTAAGAATTGAATCCAATATTACAAGTACTGTGCAATTTGGTCTTCCCAAACATCTCCTCTAATAAATCCCTTCCAAGCCTCCAAGCTGTGATTCAGAAAGAGAAGAATAGTTCAGGGGTAACAGCACGGTGAAGCCTTGAGTCATGCACACTTTGTGGAAAGAGCTGGTGTATCATTAAGTAATACAGGAGGAAAGAATAATTGATACAAGCCCAGGCAGCCAAGAGAGGACAAAGCCTGCGTTCGTGGTGGGTGACTCAACGCGCTCTTCAGCAGCAGCGTTACAGACAAACAGCTCTCTGCGGGTCCAAGAGAAGTGGGGTCTTCCAAGAGGAGAACAGAGAACTTTTCTTTGGCAATTTGCTACAGCCCAGAATGTCTCTGTGCAGCATCACTCACATGTAAATATGAGTTATGCATTATAGGAGAGAATTCAAAAACTTGTTAGCTCTGCTATGCTATATATACTACAAAAATAGGATATACAAACCAAAACACCCTCACAGAGATAAAAGAAACACATTTTAAGCATCACAGATGAAGAAACTGGAGTTCAGTAACGTCATTTGCCATCTCAGTTCTCATTTTAGTTGCAGAAGTCCATCTGTTCCTCTCCATCCCTGTTCATACATGACTCTTTCAAACAATGGCCACGTCACACAGCAACAGAAATACAGACATTAACTAATGTTTTTTTTTAATCAAACGTTAACATAGATGGGAAATACTCCTTGGCTTTCTGGGAAGAAAATGGGTATAACGGTTATCATAATTGCCAGGGAAAAACAGAACAGAGGAGGAAAAAAGTAGGTGACTCTACCAACATTTTCCACCTCCGACTACTCATATAGCAAACATAAGTACCAGAGCTCCATTAAGTAGCACCCACATAATCAAGTGGCCTAAAATGAGAAATGGACTTCTTTCAGTTCATTCCCCTGCCAGTACAGAATAATTCCCTACGTAATAGTTGTAATTTCTTCATCAAGTCTGATTTTAAATGCCCTGGCAAAGCCATCTCCATGATTTCTTTGGAAAAATCTGTGCATTAAGTTTTCCATTAAGTTCACCCTTGTTTTAAAATCTATTTATTCAAATTTTTCCCCAAATTCTCCTCCTTCTTTCTCTTTCCATGTTCCAAGTGTTTCTATTCAAATATCACAATTCTTTGCAATGGTCACTTGTGAGCCAAACACGTAGTTGTCTGGTGCATACAGATGCAAGACTGTATTGCAATAAATGCATTAGCAAGTGCAGTCCATTATGCACACCTAGATATAGACCTGCATACATACAATTAATTTTATTAAAACAGTGCGGCTGTATAAACTTTGTGCTGAGGTAAACGAATAAGCGTAGAACTCATCCAGAATCCTACAGTATAAGACCTTTGATGCAAACAAATTCATAGTCTTCAGGAGTCATTTGCCATTGTAGCGCTCTTTGTACCTCTGTAAAACAGAAATTTGATCTGAATTCCAGCAGAGCTGGTCCAAATTTTAAAGAAAAATAAAACAGAGATGACAAAATGCCCAAAAACTCATTCACTTTTTTTCTGTATTTTCATTTTTGGGTAAAGAAAGAAAAGCAGAATTTTCTCTGCTTCTACTTAAAACTTGAAAAAGATGTGCTTGTTTTCAGATACACAAGCCTTTGGCATTTTGACTGAAAATGCTTTTGCCTTTTCCAACGGTCACCACTCTGAAGAGGTGTAATATTCTCAGTAGGAGTAAGGTAGTTTCCAACAGGCTGTACGTTATTTTAGTAACATAAAGAGAAGGATAGGATTTACATAGGGGAAAGACAGAATTTGAGAAGAAATACTTTGGCTCTCGGTAAGCAGCAACTGAAAGATACAACCATGTGAAAGCTGATCTGTGTAACATGAGGTGTTTATCCCTTCAGTCTACACCGAAAGACTTCAGCATCAATAAAGACCTTACAGTGGTAATTTGCACCATTTCAAACAAATTACATGAGCTCGCAATTCATTGCTTAATTGATACTTCACTCAACAGAAGGTATTTAATACTCACATAAACCAGAATTTTATTAGAAATGTGGTGAATGTTTTATTTTATAGACAAAGTACCATGCTAATAAAGACCGAGTTAGAACTATGATCCCATTTTGAGGCTATGCTGGTGCAATGATAATTTTGCAGCGGGAGCTATATTGTAATTATACTAATAAAAGCTTTGTTGTCAGTCAGTTCTCTATATGCATGCTATTCAGATGATGTTAAGTATTTACATATTTATAAATAGCTACATAAATATGTAAATCTATACATATTTATGATCCACTTTTTCCTGGTCAGAAATTACTAAAAACTATGTCTATCATTTCATTAAGCAGATGAAGTGCAAGAGAAGCCTCCCCTTCCCCCTAACAAACACTGGAAGGTGAGGGAATTAAAAAATACTATATTTGCTATTTCAGATTAGTTGAAGTTTTGGTGTGCAGCATTTCCGCAAAGCCAAGCAACTTATGAAATATGGATTTAGGCATCTAACTTTTAACATTCATACCAAAACATCCCAGTCTAACTGACTTGCTGCCAGCCAGCCAGGGAGGCAGGCACCGAGCTGGGAACGGAACCCAGAGCCCTGCCCAGTTGTCGCCCTACCCTCTTTATTGCTAACCAGGCTGCAGTGGTAAACTTGCTTTCATATTGTCGTGGCTTGGGCTGGGCTGGCCACTAAAACAAACGACAGATGCTTTTACTTCTCTCCCCCAACTCCCTTCAGGGAGAGAAGGATGAGAGAGAAAAGACTTATGAGTTCAAAAAGAAACTAAACTACTTTAATGAAAATATTAATAAAATAATAAAAAGAAAACAATGAAATATATACAATATATAGAAAACTGTATCGAGCTCCCAGGATGACGATCCCATCACCGACAGGCACGGTCCCAGACTGGACTCAGCAACGGATGGGAACTGGATTCCAGATCTGGATTCAGGATTGGGATCAAAGGCACAACAAAAGGCAGAGTCCTCCTCGGGCACCAGCCATTGAAGAAAGAGACCTGACCCTTTGATCCCTCAGCGTTTATACTGAGCATGCGGCAGATGGGATGGAATACCCTGTTGGTCAGTTTTGGGTCACCTGTCCTGTCCGCTCCTCCCCGCAGGTGTGACTCCTCTACGCTTTTCCACTTCCGACCCTCCAACGGGGCAAATACCAAAGTTGGCTGCCCTTGGCTGTTAAAGCAATAAGGATAAGCAAGAGCCTCTCTGCATCCCATTTCTTGGCATCAACTATAAACATGGGTCTTGTCACTCTGGAAGTGGACAACTGTCTTAAATATATGCTGTTAATTTCAGTTAGTTAGAAGAGGCTTGACTGAAAAGTAAAATTATCGAAAAGAAAATTGGTCCTGTTTTACCTCAAACCAGGACACATATTAATCAATACACAAGTTAATAGCAATTTCATGATAGTCTACAATACTGTATTCCCAGTTTAGGTCTTTTGTACCATCAAGTAACCAGTGAACTGCATAGCACAACAATTTACATAACTTTTCTGCTAACTTCAGCTCTGTGGAATAAACTGTACCACTTTTAGCAATGGCTTGCCTTTCTATAGGTTTTTCCTCAATTTGAGAACTGTGCTTCCCTTTTGATAAGAGGAAGAGTCTCATTACAGTGTACTGGAAAGATCTACAGGAGATGGATTGTTATTAATGGGAAGACAAGGATATGTTTATATAGGCAGGGGAACCACAACTCTATTTTTAAAGACAGACTTAATTAATTTAAATAAGGATACCTGGAACTTTGCAGAAAGCAGACTGCTGAAACAGGTGATAACACTGTTATTTTTAAGTCTTGGAAAAGCTTAAATATAGAAAATAAGATATAATTAATGAAATGTTGTATTTTGCTCTCTGCCAAGATTATAAAAGAAAACAATACTATATTTCTGCAAGAACCTATTAAACCCACTCATGAACTAATCTTCAAGGAAAGGAATCTTTCCCAAAACAGCTGCTTAGGTTAAATGGAAAGAAATTATGAAACTGAATCACAAAGCTGTAGGGCTCATGTTCATATTAAAAAGAAAAATAATAGGTACCAATCACCCACTCTGTCTTCTGTGGTTGCTGCTGATGCCTTTTTTTTTTT
>VYXH01006860.1:405933-426023 GCA_013397275.1 Burhinus bistriatus | reverse complement strand
TGCTGATGCCTTTTTTTTTTTTTTTTTTTAAAGCAACTAAGCAGGCAAAATCAAACTCTTCTATTGATGAGCATGCGTTGACTCCTGTGAAAAGAATAGTGACAACTTCTCCACAGCTGTCCACATTAGCTATTTTTAATTTATTGCATAGGCTTAAACATCCTGAATGGCCAAGTGAATGTCTAACGAAAACATTTAATCTGAAAATATTTTAAATAAGTTTAAGCTTTCAAGCATTTTTAATTCTTAGGTGACTGAAGCTTGCTAAGAAAATAAACATTCTTCACTTTTCTAATTTATTGTTCACAAATTGCATTTTTGCTGTGTGTGAGAATCGCTGTAGCCAGCTATATACAGACAGCAAAATTTATTTCATTAAAGCCACCCACGGTGTTGGGCTGTAGTTGAACATGAGCGCTTACTTATCTACCCCTCTGGCTGTAAACAGCACTGAATACAATAAAAATGCACCTAGAGATATCAGTAAAGTTAAATCTTCCTTTATTAATTTGTGCAGAGAGAAGAGAAAAATGAGGACTTTTTCGCAAGTCCCTTTCGAAGATCTACATTGATTGCAACAAAATTTTCTGTTTGTTTCCCTACAGATAACTCAAATAAGGAACAACCGGGAACAAAATACCCACCAGAGTTTGACTTGCGTTTTGCAAGCAAAACGGCAGGGTGAGTTACTTCTAGAAGAATGCTGGTTTGTTCTCAAGGAAGGCAAAGCCGTCCCTTCACCGAGCGAAGCTCTCCACCTTTTCTTTTAGGTGAAGACACAGAGGGGGCCGGTGCCGCACGTTGCCGGCGCACTTGGGCTCGCCTTGCAGAGCCCTCTGCGGCGACGTGCTCTGGGGAGCTGCAAGCGCCAGACATCTCTCAGCCTGAAGCACAACTCACCTTCTGCATTATTCAGTCTCTGACCACTTACTCTCCAAACACAGAAGACAACCCACATCAACCTCACGAAAGGAGCGCTTAGCACCAAGGCACCTGTTTGCACAGAAACTTGAACCGTGGCGGAAAGCTCAGAATAGCAGCTCCTCCAGCAGCCGGGTCAGCAAAGGACGGCAGTGGTGACAGACGAGACGAACGGGGGGACGCCCGGGTGAGCAGGGCAGTCACAGGCAGCCTGCACCGCAGAAAAGGGAGGTCAGAAAAATAAAACTGTACGTGGTAAAATACATTAAATAATTTATTAAAATATTAAATAATACACTCATTTCGGCACGCGGACACACACTTACTCACACTTCATAAACTCCTGGTTGAACATCAGAAAGAATTTGCTATGTGCATTTAATTAGATTCTGAATATTTTTTCATACACATTTGGAACACTTCCAAAAATATTAGGATTATGATTAAACTTACATATGAAATTTTGGACGTTTTCTTAAACAGGATTTTCATCTTACCTTTTCTGCATAGTGGGCCTTCTCATGGCCCACTGGCCAAACAACTTCTGGCGGGGAGCTGTACCGTTCGTTTATTATTGCGACTTGTGTAGCTCATTATAACGATAAAAAACATCGAAGCTCAGGACTTTCATCCATCCATAACCCTATGTATTTTTTTAAGCCAGAGGCTAAATCCTTTACTGAGATTCTGATAGATCTTAAGGATCTGTACTTTGTCCCTTAGAAACAGCTTTTTAATTAACTTATTTATTTATTGATGAGTGTAGATGATAGCAAAGGAAAGAAGCCAGGGTAATAAGGAAAGCACACGTTCCCAGCCTATTAACCTCTGCTATTCAACAATGCATCAAAAATCCCTTAACTTTCTTTTTTTGTCTCTCTAGATAGATAAGGCAACATGTTTTACATTCTGCATGGAAGAGAAATAAACATCCTTGCCAGCTATATTTCTGCAGAAAACGAGCCCTAGATCAATAGATTTGTGTATTTACAGACATCTGCCAGAGATGATGAATCCTCCAGTAGATTAAACTCAGAAGAAATGACAAATAGTTCTTGGCATGCTGCTGGAGACTGGATACGCTGCCATTTCCCATGGAAGAGTACAGGCTTCTAACACTCTTTAACCTCGTTGGACAAAAAAACCACAACTCAAACTACACTATCTGCCAAAATTATTCTTGTCAACCTTTTTCAGAATTAGTTTAACACTGCTTTACTGGTGTGCTCTACTGTTGCTCATCACATACTACTTTAAATAATTCTAGAAAGGACAGTGTAAAAAAATTGCTATAAAAAGATAATTGCAGACATTGCAAAGAAAACAGTTAAAGATATAACATGAATTGGCATTTAATGACAGTTTAACATGCTTGCAAGAAAGCTGTCATGCTATTAAGTAGAATATCACAGATAAAAACCCACGCTGCTACGGACTCGAGTTAGTATGATCAAGAAAATCCCAATGTGGTAGACATAGTTACTCTGTCCCAAATGCAACATACTCATTTTAACACACCGTCAGGCTAAGAAATTTGGCTCAGCAAGGATTAATAGCTCTGGTTTAACTAAACTGCTTTCCTTTCCAGGACTAACATGTCATCTGCACAGGTTTAACTAAATCACTTATTAAAATAAATTCAAATAAAGTAATTACAGCTTGTGTGCATTTAAGTTAATTCTTTAAATTCAGTGAAATCACAGCAAAGTCACAACTCCCTTTCGATGCACATCATGTGCTTTTCATGCAACACTGAGGCATCTAACAACCCTTCACGCCTGCACACCTTAGCTAAGCATTTTGCTGGGGTAAGGAAAAGGACATTCTTATTCTGCCTGTGCTGCAGTCAGCTACAACTCCCTTCTCCCTGGACTTCGGAAAGGAAGCAGTGGCTGCGGTGAATGCAAATAGAGCTGGTAATAATAAAGGCAGCAACCGGGTACTAGTCACACATTCTAACGTTTCTCAGGTTTTCTCACAATGACACTTTAAAGCCTTAGAGCATTTCAAGCAGCTGGATTTAACACTGGGTCAGACTCCATATAATTGCTAACTGCCCACCGGTGTAGCATAATTTGGGGAAAAAATGGAAGCATGACTCAGGTGATTTGAATTATATCTCGACTTTAATCACTGAAAGCGATATTCCCAAAGAACTATCTTTCAAATTAAACACTTCTCCCCGTTGCAGAAGATACACCCCTCCAATTTAACCTGCTGAAGAAAAGTCACGTGCAATATTCTTTTTGAGAATGATAAAATGATACTCCTTCTCCAATAATAACCCTCAATTTTTATCATTACCCAAGGCAACTTTAAATTACACAAGCCCCAGTTATACCGCGTACGGCTGCAGGTATTCCTCAGTCTCTTAACATCACTGAACAACCCTGGCAGACTTCAGTCCACAGCCAGACCCCGCCGCATTCAAACATCCCACCGCTCTGTCACACAGGATTGCTCCAGGGACAGGATGAACAGCTAGTAAGCCACGGACCCCAAATCTCCCGCTCCCCAAAGCACTGGCAGTCTCGTTCTGGCCAGGTGCCTCTCATCCCTCAGGAAGCTCTTCTGGAAATCTACTGACTCTGGCTATCAAGAACAAGGAAATTGCTCATTGGGAAAGACTGTGTTTGCAAAGCCGTATTTATAAATATTTTCATTCACGAATTTAGTTCAACAATCTGTCACCTTATTGGGATGCAAAGCGTAAGAAATACTTTTAAGGATCCGCTTGTAAAGGTTCAAGTTTAAGAGAAGTTTTTATGCTTCAGAGAGTGTAAAAATGTGTGTGTTGAAGATGACCCGATTAGCTGATAAAGCAGGAAGCGGCAACAAGCCTCCTTTTGTTCCAGTTCAAACCAGTACCATCGCATGTGCTTAACTGTGTCATGACTGGGATTCATAGATACTAAAGATATCTGACAATTAATACAAATGATTTGTTGGTCCTGTTTATTTGGAAGACATTTAGAAGAAGTCCTAAATGTTATATTATGTTCTCAAATTCTATGCATTAATTTAAAAACGGAGATATCTGATCCCCGCCTATTGTACTCCTAAGACAGTAGCTAGAATTGCAGCTTTTCAGCAGGCAGCGCTCTCAACAAAAGCCAGATAATGGTGCAAATAAATGAAAACCCAAGAGCATCTCAAATGGACTAGAGGCAGTAATCTACGCAGGGAACACGCATCCGCACAGCAGCGAGGTGCGTAATGGCATACCCAGATGTGTTCTATGCATTTACTTAACTACATGGTTCCATAACAATTCCTTGGAAACTGATAATTAACGGTGTCCTCCAGTAATTGAAATTGTACATGTTGGTACCATGAAAGAACGCTGGCATGCAAGCAAGGTGACAAGTACAGAGCCAGTCCTGGACACCCACACCTCCTAGAGTGGCAAACGGAGGGCAGAGGGAGAAGGGATAGGGCTGAAAATGTTCAAAAATCGTGAGTAGGGCTCCAAAAATGACATGGCTATCAAAACCAAACCAAATGATTACATTTGGTTATCATACATACTTATGGAAAACGGAAAGGGCTCCAAGTCACATGATCTTCTCTGTGGCCATAAAGGCTGGAAATCGACTTTAATGTTTCAGGAAAGATGAGACTCTCATGCCCATGGGAAAACTTGGAACATCATTAATTACAAAGGTAATCAGTGTTGTCAACACTGAATCTGATGCAGTGACTTGAACGTGGAAACACTTTGTAATTGTTATATGCAAAAATAAGTAAAATTACAAGTGTGGATTTCACTTAGAGAAAAGAACACCTAACTTAAGCAAAGTTATTATATAGCCTCGTTATTAAATTAAGAGGAGCAAAAGGAGAATGCATTCTGAGGAGTGCCTGCTATTCTGCAGGCTACAGGGAGCCACTGGAGTTAGGCCAGTCCATGGGACACGCTGTGTAAGAGGGAACATGATAGTCAAGAGCTCTATTCAGTAGCCAACGTTAATTCTGTACTCCTAATACAAACAATGAATTACTTCAAAGGAGGAATGATGGCAGAAGCGATTAGGATCTATATTTCCTCATCAAAGTTAAAAACTAAAAACAAAGGCAAAAAAAAAGCACTGTTTTCTTAGCACAAGACTCTATTTGAAGAAGGGAATCAATTGCCTTTTCTCAGGAAAACTAAGCACTTTATAACACTTTTTTTTACAAAAAGCCTGCTCAAATGAAACAGAATCCTGAAAACTAAGCCACGACTTGGACAGGCTGAGTAAACTATTTGCCAACAGTAACTATGGAAGTGGCTAAACTGCAAAAGAGTATTTTCAATATGCAGCTGAATTACTGAACTGTTGGGAATTGTGGTATTTATGGACTGCGTTCCCAGTGGGAGATAACTGGATCTAATGGTCACTGCAATTAAATTCATTCATTAATTATTTTTTGTCTCAAAGAAAAATGTTGACTACACGTGGTTCCAGGCAAGTTTCACTTAATTTTAAAAGAACAACAGTTAGATTGCCCTGAGAAAAAAAATAAAGTTATCAAATTCAAGCAGCAAGCAGAAAATACCCCCTACGCTCAGCTTCTAAGACGTTGTTTTCCAAATAACTACAGCTCTATTAATAAAGCATTAGCTAATAAGTCAGTGCTCCCAAAGTAAGATATTGTAACATTTTCAGGGGAGGCTCAGATTTTAATCTCGGCGTCAGTCATCACACCATGAGCTCCAGCAGCGCCCCTGCCCAGGTGTGCAGGCTGCAGCCCAACGCCGCTCTCTTTACTGAAGGCATACACAAGAAAAACTGGCAGGGTCCGGGTGTGAAGACCAGCGTGACGCACCCCTCATCATCCCTTAATTACTTTAGTTTTAGCATACTATTAAGTGCAGTACAACTAGACGGCAGGGTATTTGCCAAGCTCGTTTAATTAATCAACTGTTTTATAATTTCACATCACCCGATAGTTTTAATAGATGGATTAATAGTGATAACTACAGTATGTGTGCAGTTTATGTCTCGATCCCATGTTTTTTAAACCAATGGAAGTTTTTTATTATCGTTAATAGGGGCAGCAACAGTAGAGACTAAATGCCCTTTCCTCTCAAATAATTTTTCTGCCACCCTCCTGCCCTCCCCCAAGAGACGTGGTAAAAAAAAAATTATATACCAGCTTCAATTCCAAGGACTTTTTCTTTTTTTTTAATTATTATTTTCCTAACTTTCGTCCTCTGAAACCCACTGCCACCATTATTAAGCCATTGCGAAATGCAGTGTAATATACACCAGTGGACCTGCCTCCACATCAAGAACTTTGTTAATTCAGCATTTTCGTATTTTGTTAAGAATGGTACGAGCCCAGGCAGTTAGCCCTGACTGCCCCACACTCAGTGGACCCTGTTTTGCAGAGTGTCAAGTCCTTTCTGCTTCCAGAGAGACCCACCTACCAGCCTACTGGAGTTACCTCCGCTCCATCAGCTCGCATTGCCTACCAAGATTTCAACTCCCATTTCTATCCCGACTTTGAGAAATGGGACATTTTAGAAATAAAGTGTGTGTATAACAAAGCTATACCCATAAGTAAAGGCTGCAGGATTAGGGTCTCAGCTTGTGCAGGCATGCATGCGTCATTACTCTTGAGAATATAAACTTTGCGCTATATTACAAAACAGTTTTTATGATATCTTCATTTTCAGATGCTTATCAGCCAGGACTGTCAATACTTCTTATTTCAGTTCTTTGCAAAGTCTCTAAGAGATGTTCTTAAGCATGAAATGACTTCTGAGTAAAAAGAGAAAAATATACAATGTACAGGAAAGGTGTGCAGAAATAAGCTTAAAATACAGTTTGAAATAAAAAAGAAGCTTTTCTAGCCTGAACCGTTGGTGACTAAGTTACTATTAAGCTTCCACACATTTTAGTGTACGAGTTATATCACGATGCTTCAAGATTTTTTTTTTCATAGTTACTAACTTGTGATACACTCTTGTTAGTGTTACGTTGCTATGTTAATGTTATTAGTATAATTACAGCTCATATAAAACGCTAACAACATCAAGAGCTTAGTAGAAACTTATCCTGAGCTCCAGTATACATTCAGTGCAAATATAAACCACAGACAACCTAAAACTGAACAGCCGATTACATTTTCTTTGTCAGAATCACATCCACAGACTCAAAACTGATGTTGCATGTGAACAAACGACAATGGAGTACGCTAAACCCTAAGTTGTTACTCAGGTATTCTCCCATGTATGAGTGCTAAGATGTGATTTAGATAGCACCATTTATTTTCATTCCAGTAACTGTCATATCGCCTAATGTTGAACTGTTTATGCAGATTTTTCCACCAGCACAGAAAATGTTTGCTTTAATGAATGTCAACAAAAACATGAAGTACATTTGCCACCGTTATGTCTGTAAAAATTGTATGGGCCCTAAAGAATAGCTAGAATTTTTATACGTATATATTTTATTCAAATAATAAATTATATGCTTGAGAACCTTACTGTGCAAGGGGTTTTTTTTTCTGTCTTTTGAATCAGGTATCTTGATTGAAGTATTTTCAGATAAGAAAATGACTCATCCTTTGTCCTTTCAAAATTCAAGTTAGTATAATTTAAAACAACTACTGACCTGTAAAAGAAGTTCTCCACGTGTTTTTATCTTGTATCTTCATGTTGACAATACACATGCTGTTACTATAATAATTTGCAGGTGCACTTCACAAAGAACTAAGCATAGGTATTCCCAGGACAGACAGAGGGAGCTGTATCTCCAGTTTTACTCTTTAAAGAGACAGCTATAAACAAGGTGTCAAGTTTAAATTTGCAAACATAAAAATAAATTTAAAGAAACCTCCAGCTTGTTTTTGACTATTACAACCGACCAAATTAGGCTTTAAAACCACCAGGAAAAATATGATTTCCCTAAAGATGAGGTTACGATGAAAAAGTTTTATCTTTTTTATAAACATAGCTATGTCAGTACAGTAAGACGTTCAGGCAACCAATCACTTGCTCTGTTTTTTTAGCTTAGATTTCCCATGAACAAATATTTGCTGTCTTAGTGATGTAATAGCAATATTGAAAAACATGGCATGTCATCAGTAAAATATGTCAAAAAGAAAAGTATTAAATAGCATTAATTTTAATAAAGTTGGATGGACAGGTATTACAGTTTTCTGAAAAAAGAAAAGCCCTTCCCTCTCATTCACCCTGGGATAAGCTTACAGAGGATTCAGAAAGATAAATTTAATTCTAACTGCAAAGGAGACAGAGGGAAAAATATACAGAGCTGGATTTAGAAGCATATATACCTTCCGACTATCACCTTTGATTATGCACGAAAAACCATGCTCTGCATTCATGTACAGAGATTGAGCTATCTCACTGCTACTGCTTATCCCCAAACCAGGTAAAATTAGGCAATGAAGGGAAAAGTAACAGAATACTGCATATATGTATATGAAATTTTGTTAAAATTGGATGTCAACTTAACCTCATCACAAATCGCATTTTTTTCTAAGGTGCTCGACTTTACAGCTTTTTTTTTTTTTTTAATTAAACATATTTCTCTCTTCCACAGGGGATGGGAGAAGGGGAAGGGAAGAAGTTGTTCTACATTAATTTAAATTATTTGCAAGATTCACTGTAACACTGCAGTCTTAATTAATCCACAAAATCCTGCTTTAATTCCAGTATACCTCAGGTATAAAACGGCCTCCATGTTTCATTATACTTCTGAAAGACTCATAAATACAATGGCATATTATTTTAAGTTACAGATTAGTTTTAAGCAACTGCTATATGAAAAAATAAACGTACGGATATAAAGACTGACTTCCATACTCCACTGAACAGTGTTTGTAATCCTGGTGTAAATGGTCCTAAATCCTACTGAAGGGCCCTTCCTGGAGAGATTTCGGGGCACAAGAAAAGCAGGTCCAAACCCCTTCATTACTCTTGCTAGAGGTAAAGATGTTAAGTAAGATAGGCAGCAATAAATTGGCTTATGAGTTCATTACTTCTCTGTTTATTCAAATTCATCTCATTTTTCAGCAGTACTTTTGTACGGTGATACTCCAAACAATGAGTCAAGACTGATATCGAAGTTATTTTAAAATTTAAATTAATCAATCACCAACAATCTGCGTCTAAGACTGCTTGTTGCAATCATGCCACCCCTGCATGTCACCTTTCCTCAGGGCACAGTTCCTCATGCTTCCTTCCCTCACTGTGCTGCTACACTATTTAGGAGCATAAACTCTCCAATTAATACCACGTCTTCTCCAATACAAAGAGTAATATTAGAGCAATTATATGAATCATTAATAATCATAGAAATGCCACTCTAGAAAGCAGCACGCAAAAAGTCTGATACAATATTTGTTATTAGAAGAGCCACTTGCTAATAGTGTTTACCAAAGTCCGCATTTTCCCCATTCGTACTCCATTCGGAATCCTCTCCTTCCAACTTCCGTCTACCCAAATACCTCAACACATCTGTAGAAAAGCTGACGTTTCAGACTGGGATTTTTCCAAGTCAAGCGGCAATCTCGGCAGATGGGACTATAAAAGACTACTGAGAAATTACTCAACTGTAACAGTTTACAAAACCCCCAAACCTGAAGAAAGAGATATTAATTCCTTATATTACTCGAAAACAGTAGGCTTAAGCCTTTGCATTCTGGAACAATGAAACTGATTCTTTTTCTTTAGGAAGCAATAGGGAAGTAATAATTGTTGGTAGGGCCTTATGAGCTATAAAGGCAACTAATTGTGCTTATACTTTAAAATGATATTTTTTAAAAGTACTATATTTTTACTGTAAAAACCTTATTCACAGGAGAAGTGTCTAGTTTTCAAATAACTATTCTATGCAAATCTCTTCAGCAGGTAGGTACTTTCGACAGCATATCAACTCTTTACATTCACTTGGATTAACTAATTAAATCACATTTTCTAACACTTTCAATAGAAAGTATATTTATAATGCCTATGAATAGTCTCAGACTTTTTTTATCCCTTTCAAAATTTTCCCACATCCTTCTGAAGTACTAACATGAAAAGATACACACTTCAGCAATATGCTCTGCATGCACATATTGTTTGGCAACACCATCATCTCTCCACAACTACCACTTGACATTCTCTACAAATATTCCACATATTGGATGTTTCTACTCTTCCCATCGTGTACAGCACCATGGTATTGCCATATTCCTCGAAAACATGGTCTACAATCTTTTTTCATTCTTGATGGATAATCTTGCATTTGACTATATTAAAATGTACGTTGCTCAGGTTAAACGGCAAGTTTTTAGAAATGATATACAGTTTGTACCTTGACAGCATGACTTGGTTTTCAGCAAGACTAATTCCCCACCAGATACTGTCTCCTTCATAAATAACATTTTTGATTATGGTAAAAATATTTTTAGCTTTACTAATATGTCACGTATACCACGTTAGGAAAATTTAAGATACGCTATGTAGACACTCGTCCTGGTAAGAACATAAAGACCTAATACCCTTCACATAACATAACTTCACCTACTAAATGGAAATTAAAGACTTAAAGATACAAGAATACTTTGGCTAAATATAACCGGAGGTTTTTCTGGGAAAACCAGAAAATTCTTTTTTCAGGCAAACAGAGGTTAATATTCCAGGACTCTCCATACCACAAGTTTAAAGCTGAAAGTGAGGAGACCCTGACAGGAGAGAAACAGATCTTCTAAAGAGAAGAGCTCAATCACCAATGCACTGACACGGCTGTGCAACTCCAACCTAAAGGTAAAGAAAAGCCTCTTACTTTCCCTAACTGAGGGAGCGTATTTACAAAAACTGATATACAGTAGTTCAAATATCATAAGAAACTATGGCTTTGGAATTAGATATGAGAAGGGTGGACTTTAACCATTGGTTTAAGCATAAGGAATTTTAATGCTTTCATATAATTTCTGGGATACTGATACTTAACTTCTGCTATAACTGGATGGTCTTTTCCGGAAGCGTGTTCCTGAACAACACACAGCATGGCACTACAATGCTTCTAAGCCTAAGTTGGAGGCACAATTTTTCCAGCCTACAATTGGAGTACACTTCAGTATGGAATCTTAGCTAAAAATAACATTAGCTATTTATATTTAATGTTTGGATGAAAAAATGTCTATTTAAGATACAGTCTGTTGTCTCTAAGATGTCAACGGTAAGTAATACTATTTGAAGTGGAATGTTGTATTTAATATTTAATAGCATGTATAATGAAACTAGTCGAAAAATATTGAAATTGCATAAAAGTATGAAATGTCCATCATCATTCGACGGTTATTTCAGATTAGTGAGGGATGTTATCATGTGCATACCGAAGAATACATTACATGACTTTGCTTTACCAAGAAATTAAACAATATTCAGATATTTCAATAGAACGTATATTATAGACAGTGAACCTAAATTTCAACTTGTTTGTGTCAATATGACCCAAAAAACTCCCATGAAGTAATCATTTACACCAACGTAAAGAGGATGCTTGATGAAAATCAAGTCTGGAATGATGCAGTCAGTTCTCTTTCAGAAGCTAGTGTAGTAATCATTTAGCTCAGAGTCAAAAATCGCATTTTTTATTCTACCAGCCAAGTTTCAGCTTCATCACAAATGAAATCATGCTACCAATTTGATTATCTAAATAAGGACTTTTTTCCTGAAAAGATGAGTCACAGGTCAAAAGAAGCTGAAAAACTTACACTACTATCTGATCATTTTTAACATACAAAGACCACAAACCAATAGTCTTTTAAGATAAAATATAAACCCAAAGATAAATCAAATTCATATTAACTCACTAAAAAATAAATTATGTTACATGTTTTATTATCTAGTATAGCATCCGAATAAGAAACTGGTGTTACAGTGGGCCTTTTATAAAAATAATTGAATACCTACCTATGTAGCACCTCTAAATAAATGATCACCAGCAAAGGAGAACACTTCGTAAGACCCACAATAGCCCTTTTTTGATAGGTTAATTGTAAATCCATCAACACATAAAAGTTGTATTGGATCTATGCACAGAAGCCAGGGCCACAAGAAGAAATCCAAATGATCAAGTAAAAGTCTTCTGACTGCTTGCCTGTAGTGTCCAAGTGTGAACAGTGGTCTTTTAAGTGTCTTTTTTCCCCATGATACATTTATTATTTAGAATCCATAAACATTAAATAACCAGGTGATCGCTCAGATGTAAGTCTTTACTTATTTTTAAAAAAAGGTAAGAACCCATTTACAAATTCCTGGATAGAGCATTAAAGACTGGTATCAATTTATTTAAGAACTAGCTCTTGTCCCACAGGCATTCATGCAATAAATGAGTTGAGATACAGAGACTTATATATCATGAATTCTTAGGTTAGGTTAAACTTACTCTAGACTAAACCAGTCATCTCACTCAGGTGTGTGAAACCCACCCCCATAAAAATGTGTCTGTCTCAATCAGCTACTGAATTGAGACTGTTAATGGCAGGATTTTGAATTTAATCTAAAGCAAATACTGTAAATACATCACACCTGTAATTTTTATAAACCTTGGCTTTGAGGCTCTTTTTAAAAAAATGTCTTTTTTTTGTATAATTAATGGCACTCACATTTCTACCTTTATTTTACCTTTTGATCTACACTTCATCCTAAGTAAAAAGGAGCACAAAAGTAAGAAAGAAATGTTTTCTAACAGCCTTCATTTTATTTTTTGCAGTTTGATACTATCTGTTCAATTAGCCTTCTGGAAAACAAAACTTAAGGAAATTATACAATTATATAATCAAATATTTTGTTTTAGCGTTTAATAGCAGCTCTTAGCTTGGCCGACCTTCCTCTTGGGTTTGTTTGAATGTCCTTGGCACGGGGTGTGAGAACTTTTTTCTGTATAAAAATCCACTTCGAGTTGGATTTTCCACGGGGAGATTCTTGTGTATCTTCCTCTTTGGAGCAATTTTTCAGAGCCTGTCTTATCTTCTGCCTTGAGCCAAGATTGTACTTTTCTGTCATGTCTATTCCATGAAGAAAACGTTTGATAATACGATCTTCTAGTGAATGAAAGGAGAGGGCTACAAGGCGACCCCCAGGTTTTAGGAACTTCTCAGCTGTCTTCAGCCCTATAAAGAGTTCATGGAGCTCATCATTTACAAATATCCGCAGGGCTTGGAAAGTTTTGGTAGCAACATGTGTAGGTCTCTGAAGCAAGTCTTTTCGTGCATACAGTGCTGATGCTGGAAAAGCACCTGTCAAATTTTAAAAGGTATATGTTAATATCTTATTATTTCTACATTTCTTTCCTGACATTAATCCACTCATGCATGATGACTTTAAAGGAGAGCATACTTACAACTGAGCCCCGAATTATGAGCTTCCTTCTCTATAATATATCTTTATTTTCTGCTTTGAATTCACATTTCTGAAAGTAAAGCCTATGAAACTGATCTGGCTTGCGGTTGGGCGTTGGGTTTTTTCCTAGAATCTTTCACAGAAATTCCTTCCTCAACTGCTTCACAAAATTAAAATGCAGAATGACGGCTGAAACCAAAATAGGGAAAAAATGAAGATGGGCTAGATAAGTCCCACACGTTACAGCTCCATGTAGTCAATGTCCGTTCAGTATTTGTGGTGATTTGTTTTATGCTTTTAAGTAAAAAAAAAAATAATTTAATATATTTTAACTGCTTCTAGATAACTATGCGTTTCTTCACAGCCAGAGATAAGATGAAGACAATGTCTACCTGGTGATAAGTATCTTTCAATGAATTACATAAAGCTTAAAAGAGCCATCCTTGTCTGGGGGGTAAAACTTGTTGACCGCTACACCTGCGTTTCTTCAAATGTTCGCAAAAATACCTTGAGAAATTTAGCCAATGCAGCTGACACTGTTGCTTTTTCATGTGGCTCAACAGCAGAACATGTCAAGGTATGAGTTCGTTGCATGAAAAATTAAGTTATTTTTACTAGATGCACAAAAGTCCCTGTTCCTTTCTCCAAAATTCTTATGAGTTATACAAGCCTCTGTAGAGACTGAAATTTTGATAGAAACTTTAATATATCATTATTTAATGTATTTTAAGCTTGAATCTTCATTATCCGAGTATAGAGCAAAAAACTAGAGAAGCCAGATTTGATGGATCAAAGGGACTAAAGTGCAAGAATCTTACAAGATCTGTGAAACCTGAGTAAACTTATAATCTATTATGTAAGTGAGTGCAGGAGTCTGGCGAAGATAAACGAAATGAATAATGCTAGCGTGTAACTGGAAAGAATTATTTTTCCAAACAAGAGAGCCATTAGAGATAAAGCCATACAGCTGGTATGTATGTATTAAAATGCCTTGATTCCATGCCAGTGCTAAACTACAACATAATAAAGCACGGGGTTTGAAGTAAATGCAGTTCATAACCAAGTAATTGATATTCTACATAGTGGAGTCAAAGAAGGGAACACGGTACCTCTGAACAAGTTGACTAAATTCACATTTACACAGGTGATTACAGAAAATTTAACAGACATCATAATCTAGTACATCGGCACAAAATAATTTATTAGTGGAATTCTTAAGAGTTTTAAGGCAAGATATTACTTATGTCAGAAAACGTAAGTGTTCAGCATCACGAACACACAAGTGATCGACATTGTTCAGCACGGGGAGAGGCCAATAATAGAATTTAAAAATTCAATCATTATTAACAAAGTTATTATCATGTGTGCGATGTGTCTAAGATGCCTTTGTGCATACTCAATTTTCCCCAACTACATTCCCTATCTCCTCCGACTCTAATGCCAACAGTGCCTGAATTAACTGAAGAAACCCCCCGTAGCCATGGCTGTTTCCTGTCCCCATAGTCTGAATCCTTCAAGGCAGAAAGTGGCAACAGGATCAACTTCTCCAAACACAAACTACTGCACAGGAATTTGTGGCTTTAAACTCTGTTTCAGAAAACAAAGTAAATAGATTTAACCTGCAGGAGCTAGGTTCCTTAAAAACTACAGGAAAAGCTAACGCTAGCTAGCTAATATAATTTCTGTCTTTGAGAACATCACATTCCCCACTTTCTATAAATGCTAAAAAGAATATATACCCTCATTGTAGGAGTCACAAAGCCTGTTTTGATGAAAGAGCTGAACTAAAAGGAGAAATCAAAAGCTCAGAAGGTAAGATGTCCCAAGAAACCAACTGACACTAAGCTTGTACTTCCTGGCACAGTATCCATTTCCATATTTCTTTACTTAACCTGAAAATAGCATCTTTGAAAATGGAATCCTTGAAACAGCCATTGACTGCCATTTGTGTGTGAAGAAAACTGTCTCTTAATGCATAACATAAAGGAATGCTGTGCTGAGCAAAATAAACAATTTTCTTTAAATGGTCAACTAACAGCTACAAGCACTATTGGTACGCTCAGAACTCTTGCATAGTTATTAAATGAAACAGCAGGGTTTAAAATCAGCATGTAATGTATCCAAAAATATCACTGGACACGCAAAACATACCTCACTCTTCCCTTCCCCCCTCCAAACCCCAGCCCACTGCTGCCCCGTTCACTTTCCTGAAAATAGTTGTAACTGGAATGAAAACCCACCGTTCCCTTACAAAATATTAGCTACTAACAAGCTAGTGGTTAGAAAACAGGGTGCATTTTTTCAGTTCTACCTGTATTGTTCTATTATACGCTTCCTGCAGTACCTCCCTTCTCCTGCCACTTGCTGAAAAATTTACAGCTCTGACTTCAACAGAATCAGTTTTATACTTTCAGTTTTGGGCTGTTACTACCCAGAGCTGGTGTTCACCTCTCAAAGCAGATCCAGAATTTTTAACTATCATATTTTAACAGCCTAAGTATTTTCTAAAAATACTGATGATTTTCTGGGGATGATCCGTTTCTGATATTCCAAGAGTATTCCAGCTTCCAAAAGTATCACAGATAAAAATGAAGTCAACCCACAAGAGTACAGCATGTAATTTAGGTACAAAACTGCGTGTGCTTCTTAACTGGGACCTAACCATAAAAACAGATGCCTAGAATGAGGAGAGCCTTTGCTTAAATTTCCACATTCAGTCTCACTGAAATTTTAGTAAAATACCGGAAGATTTATCTTCTACGTCATAGAATCATAGAATGGTTTAGGTTGGAAGGGACCTTAAAGATTATCTAGTTCCAATCCTGCTGCCACGGGCAAGGACACCTCCCACTAGATAGTTTAAAACCATTACCTCTTGTCCTATCACTACAGGCCCTCCTAAAAAGTCTGCCCCCATCTTTCTTATAAGCCCCCTTTAAGTACTGAATGGCCACAACAAAGTTTCCCTGAAGCCTTCTCTTCTCCAGGCTGAACAACCCCAACTCTCTCAGCCTGTCTTCATAGCAGAGGTGCTCCAGCCTCTGATCATCTTCGCAGCCCTCCTCTGGACCCGCTCCAACAGGTCCATGTCCTTCTTGTGCTGAGGACTCCAAAGCTGGATGTGGTACTCCAGGTGGAGTCTCACAAGAGCGGAGTAGAGGGGCAGAATCTCCCCCCTCGACCTGCTGGCCACGTTTCTCTTGATGCAGCCCAGGATACGGCTGGCATCCTGGGCTGTGAGCGCACATTGTCGGCTCATGTCCAGCTTTTCATCCAGCAGTGCTCCCAAGTCCTCCTCGGCAGGGATGCTCTCAATCCCTTCACCCACCAGCCTGTATTGATACCGGGGGTTGCCCCGACCCAGGTGCAGGACCTTGCACTTGGCCTTGTTTAACCTTATGAGGTTCACATAGGCCCACTTCTCAAGCTTGTCCAGGTCCCTCTGGATGGCATCCTGTCCCTCAGGTGCGTCAACCGCACACCTCAGCTTGGTGTCACCTGCAAACTTGCTGAGGGTGGACTTGATCCCACTGTGTCACTGATGAAGACAGTAAACAGTACTGGTCCCAATACTGACCCCTGAGGGACACCACTTGTCACTGATCTCCATTGGGACATTGAGCCCTTGGCCACTACCCTCTGGATGTGACTGTCCAACCAATTCCTCATCCACCCAACAGTCCATCCATCAACTTCATATCACTCCAATTTAGAGAGAAGGATGTTGTAGGGGACTTAGTCAAAGGCCTTACAGGAGTCCAGATAGACGACATCTGTAGCTCTTCCCTTGTCCACTGATGTAGTCACTTCACCACAGAAGGCCACTAGGTTGGTCAGGCAAGACTCGCCCTTGATGAAATCACGTTGGTTATCCCAAACCACATGTCCTCCATGTGCCTTAACACAGCTTCTAGGAGGATCTGTTCCATGATCTTCCCAGGCACAGAGGTGAGGCTGAGAAGTTGGTAGTTCCCAGGGTCCTCCTTTCTACCCTTTTTAAAAATGGGTGCAATGTTCCCCTTTTCCCAGTCACTGGGGACTTACCTGACTGCCATGACTTTTCAATTATCATGGAGAGTGGCTTGGCAACTACATCAGCCAATTCCCTCAGGACTTTGGGACGGATCTCATCAGGTCCCACAGATTTCTGTATGTTCAGGTTCCTCAGGTGGTCACGAACCTGGTCTCCTCTTACAGTGGGAGGGACTTTGGTCCCCCAGTCGCTGCCTTGTGGTTCATCCACTTGAGAGGTGTGGGAAGAGAGATTGACAGTGAAGACTGAGGCAAAGAAATTGTTGAGTACCTCAGCCGCCTTCTGATCTGTTGTTACCAGTTTGCCAGTCTTGCTTATCAGGGGGCATACGCTTTCTTTGACCTTCCTTTTCTGGCTGACATACTTGTAGAAGCCCTTCTTATTATTCTTTGCGTCTCTTGCCAAGTTCAGCTCCAGCCGCACCTTGGCCTTCCTGACCCCATCCCTACACTACCAGGCAGCATCCCTATACTCTTCCCAGGACACCTGTCCCTGCTCCCACTGCCTGTGCATTTCCTTCTTGTCCTTTAGTTTGACCAACAGGTCTCGACTCAGCCATGGCGGTCTCTTGCCTTCCTTTCCTGATCTCTTACACCTGAGGTTTGATAGATATGACATGCTGGTATCTGGTCAGATTTTTAGTAGTCTGATCATGAACACTGATATTTTGCAATTTCAATACTGCATAGATACATAAAAGAAATGAGATACTCAGGCTACCAGCATGACCAGGACACTAACAGGTCTTTGGAAGGTTCCTCCATTTGTCCTGCCATGGTTGTTAAGTGCAGTGTCTTCCTACAATAATCTTCTATGATGATTAACTGTGACATTAATTACTGTGAATTAATTTATCACACACTGAAGAAAAATAAATTAAAACCCAGATATATTCTGTAAGTATAATACAACTTTACATCCTCAGTTGAACACGCACAAACAGCACTGCAGGTCATGTAAAATGGTAGAGAATACTAATATGCAGGAAACTGGTAAAGAAATGCAGTCACTTTGCAGCTTTATGCAACCAAACTGCCCCAAACTGAAACCAAAATCAAACCATTTCTGAGTTCAAGGACTTAACTGATCTGTCTTCAGAGACTGGGATTAACTAATAAATGTAATCTGTGGTAGTGATTTGTGTCACACTGGCCTTTATCTCTTTAGTAAAGGCAGTAGATTTTGATCTATGTTCTAGGGATGAAAAATCTTCCTACTCCACCCTTAGACCTCTGGTATAGTTAAATAAAAACCTATTTGAACTTTCTGCTAAGGCACCAAATCTCTCACCCAGCCCCCTCCAATTACTGTGGCATTGAAAGAAAATCCTTCCTGGTACCAGGCTGTACAACATACAAAAAAATAAAAAAATCTGTATGGGAAGCTTGTAAAATGAATTTCATTCATAAAAACACTACACTTCTGGCTAGATGACTGGTTTGAAATCCCAGTGAGAGAAATTATCATTTTTAGTTTTGGGATGCCCTGATGCTACTTATACTTTAAAAAAATCTAATAGATTCAAACGGTGAAATGTATTGAAATTTTAAAGCTTGTGAATGAAATTAGCAACGTGTTGTGCCTGTCAATATGAACTATTGAAGTCCCCAGAGTGTATGAGAGTGGGAGAATTTAAAAATTAATTCAGATCGTGCACCTGTTTGCAGGAATCCGTCTGTTGAATTAGCATTGCATTTAATAAGTTTCTGTGACGCAACTAATGTCCTTTTGTCTAGGCTCCCTCAGTACAGTGTTAATTCTCACCCATGTGAAATTCAGGCAATATTACAAATTCCAAACTGATAATTAAAGTCTATAAACATGAACCAATCTGAATGAGACTGGCTTTACCCACTAAACTTCTTTTTAAACTTCAAATTTCTTTACTACCTCATCATCAATTCCTTTCAAGTTAAGTCTGAATGACTACATGATCTCAAAATGCTCTGTTAATAGAGTATATATATAAATAACACTGAGAAAATTTAAATTTAGAACAAAACCTAACAGATAACAAGGTATATTACCCACTGAAAAGAAAAAAAAAACAGATCATCAGTTGTACGGAAAAAGCATATTAAAATTACATTCTAAAATTTTCACTATTTTTAACCAGTTTCCTGCACATCAAGTTAAACCTATTGTTTCCAGACAACTCAGTGAGATACAGCAAAAGCCATCAGGAATTGCTTCTTAAGCGACTTCCACACCTCTATTCACAGACCTTCAGTTGAGAGCTACTGATCTTTAGTATTTATGGAGCGTTCATCATTGCGGATAGCTGTGTGAAAATTATAGACAGTGAATGGACTTTGATTGTACTGCAAGAAGAGATGATGTTCACATGACTGAACAGAAAACTCTTCCTTTTTCCCATGTAAACTGCAGTCTCCATAGTTCACAGAGATCTCCTTATTCAAATGGCTCAGAATCCTTTTAGACAACATTTAGAAAAACAAAAAAAAAAGCCAAATTTTTTTTCGGGTTTTTAGGACCTTATTCACTGGCACAGTATGTAGAGAGAGAACTTTCAGGCTCTATGTCAAGAAACAGAAGGAACTATTTTCTTGAATTGGAACAAAGGAGAGCAAGAAATCACTTGGATACCTGAGTTAGCCCCAAGCTGTTGTAGGCAATCTTGACATACAAATCTATTTATATATTTTTTCCAGCTATACCTTAAAATTATAAATTTTGCAAATATAAACTTTAGAAATGTCTGATTGTTCTGTATCTGTTGTGGTGGTGGGGTTTTTTTGTTTGTTTGTTTGTTTCTTTTTCAATTTCACA
>VYXH01006860.1:332640-403030 GCA_013397275.1 Burhinus bistriatus | reverse complement strand
AAAAAAAAAAAAAAAGAGAGTGCTGACATCAGAGCAGAATAGGCAGGATTAGATCCTGCATGATTTCAAGCACAAATAGATCCCTCTGGGACTTTGGGGATAATATTTTTTCTCCTCAGCCGCTGTGAAGAATTAATGAGGGTACCTGCAACAATGCTTGCAAGCTGCTGAGTTCTGGTGATGGGGTATATGCTGCGTGCCTGAACGATGGCTGAAGCGATTTTCTTGGCGTGCCTCTCCTCCCCGTATGTTCTCAGGATGGACGCAAGCGCCTGTTGATCTAAAGCATTCACAACATCAGCAGCAGTGGGCATGTCAGGGTACCTACGCACAAGAAGAGCCAATTAGTTCACTGACGTCAGTTTTCATTGACAAGAGGTGAAGCTTCATAGCATTGAGACATAAAGTCAAACACACACGCTGCATACGAGTGCCTTTGAGGTTTTCAAATAAGAGACAGCAAGCCTGTGAAAACAGATATAGCTTGCACCTTTTAAATCCTTTTTCTTGCTACTTTAAAAGGAGTGTGTTCCTGAACATCAATTAAAACAGCTGAAACTTCCAAGTATTGTCATAAATTATGCTTAACGAGTTGACAAGAATAAGTATATTTCAGTATCATGTTAAAATGGAAATGCTGTGTGACTTTTTATTTAGACAGCTTTAGAATATAAACTTGCCCCTTATGGGTTCATTTTAGTCACCTTGCATTATATGTTGTTTTCTACTCAGAACTGATCTCAAGGATCTTTTCTTTCATGTCTCTTGCTATGAAAAAAATTGCTCATGAAAACAATTTAACTTTAGTTTTCACTAAAAGGCATAAGAATTTATATCCAAATACTGTTTTGAGAGAACAGAAATGACTTAATATTACAAATGACAGGAATCAGAATATAAACAGTCTAAGCCAAACATTAATTTTTTTAAAATCTCTGTCACTTAACTATTGAAATAGTTCAAGGTATTTTATGAACATCATATATGGGTTTACTAATTGGAGAAAACATGCAACCTATTTAAGAAATTCTCTTGCATAAATACATGAATGTGCAGAATATTTTTCAGGCATTTATGACTCTCCTGCAGCATCTTACAAAAGATAACAAAACTTAGAAATCAGAGGTGAGTAGTATCATAGCAACAACTGTAGCGTAAGGCTTTTGTTATGCCACAGGTATCCTTTGTTCTGATGCTCCGGTTCCATGTATGTATTCGCATGATGCAAACGCAAGCCTGGAGTTCAGATTCTTGAAATCTGAGGGCTGAATCCCAGGAGGATCACGTGAGCTTTTTACACTAAACTAGAAAAAGCAATTGTCATGAAGTTGGCTGTGTTAAGACTTAACATTAGTTTGTTGAGATAATTCCTTAGAAACTGAGGCTTCCCATCGGCTCTATGTGAGCAATGAAAGACCAAATGACACTTCTTAAGACTACAGGTTCATCAAAACACAAAGCAAAAATTCTCATTCTCCCAGTAGCGCGTTATGCAATTACTGCCATCATCTGTGAAACACAGATCTTTGGTTGTTCATGCAAAAAGCACAATGCTACAGAAATATATTATTAGGTTGTTTGAAGATGAAAACTGCTACATAAGTAGAAATTATCATTCCACCATTGATTTTCATGCTCTCGAATGTACTAACACCAATTCTAATAATGTAAATAGAGGTGATTTATTTAGTAATTGTTAATTTGACAATTAAGTAAGCCTGACGTGCCTCCTACACAACGTGAAAGGAAGTTTATAATATTGCTAAGGAAAGCTTAGAATAAATCTACAGGCATGTAAGACAACATTATACTAGAGCGTTAAAAGCAATGTTGCTATCTGATTTCAATTGGCAGATATCACGGATGGGGTTTTATTTATTTATTTTATATTACGTTCCTTTTAGAGAGAAGTAACTGGGTCAGATGGCCATTGCAGCAAAGCGGCAGGTTGCTCTTTTCCTGAGGGAGCAACTGAAGGTTCCACAAATAGTAAGTGTGGCGGAGAAGGACAGGGACTGCAGTAAGGGACTGTGAGCCTGTAGATCAAGTACAGTCTGAGAAACCACAGAAATAACAGAGAAGACAGGCCTCTGAAAGCGAGATGCCCCTGTCACTGTATACCATACACTCCAAAAACGTAGAATTTTCATGGTATAGTTAACAAAAGTATTACTGGTTTAATTACTCATGACTGGAAGCTTCCTCTTATTTCAAAGAAGGAAAAGACGATACCCAGAGTTCTAAGTATTAAGATCGAAAAAAGCTTTGTGGCAAAAGACAGACAGTATACTTGTGCAAACTTAGATGTGGTTTGGTGACGAGAATTTTTCAATTTAAGGGGAAATTAAATGCACGGGGGTCGCTGAACACACAGTCTTTGAGTTTCAAGGACAAATATTTTATTAACAGGTACCTGTCACTATCCATCCTCATGTCCAAAGGCCCATCCTTCTGCAGGGAAAAACCTCTTTCAGGTGTATCAAATTGCATAGAAGAACAGCCAGCATCCAAGAGAACTCCATCTAGAGTCCCCGGCTCAACTCCAGAGGAGATTAACAAAGCCTCTGACTGGCTGAACTGTCCTAGCAGAGCTTGAATCTGTTTCCTGCAAGAAAATCACAAATAAGTAGCTTCAATTTTAAGTGTAACAGTGCAGTGTCTTCCTCTTGTACAGCAAGAATTAGCTAGTAGTGCTCACTTGTCTCAGAAGCACTAGGGCTATTCCCAAAGTAATAGTTTAAGTACTTTTCATATGGCAACACGGAACACTAGTCCAACCCACCCATCAGCGGCTACTTAAGCTTCTTTAACTCTTCACTCCCTTCCTACTTGATCTCAAGGAAACGGAAACCTGACTAAAACTTCATTTTTTTAACACGCAGGGACTCAAAAGGACACCTTCCACATTCAACGGGAATGAAATGCCCTGACCACCGGGATAAGCACTGCGCTGAGCAGGGTCCTTTAGTCAAGTGAGGCCAAAGTGCAGGAAAGAACCAACAGTTCTCGGACCTAGAGGAGAAGCAGACAAGATGGAACACGACTGCACAGACTTGTGGTTAACACTGACCTGCCAGGAAAAAAATCCTGGGTTCCTGCCGTGGGACAAACATTTTTATTTTTTTTTTTAAAAGTGGTATTTGTTGTTTCAAAAATAATTGGGTGAAATTAGGTGCACTGGATCATAAACAGAAAAAATACTTCAGTGTAGTTTCAGTTCAGGCACCTAGTCATGGGGGAAAGCAGAGTTTTACATGCATTTCGGTGCTTAGCATTCTTCTTTCTTAGTTTTAAGGTGGTTCGTGCTTAATATTCCTGTAGTGGGAAGGGAAAGTGGAATGGCAAGGGAGATGACGACACACCGCAAAGGTGCCCAACTCTTTCTTAGGTGTCTAAACCTGGACTTTTGATTCTTGTTTATATATAAGGTGACCTACAATTAAATAATTTATTTTATCTATCTGTCAAAATCTCAATGAATTTCACCAAGATTTAAAAAGATTAACCAACGTACTGCTGCATTTTTAAGCAGTACCTGCAAAACCCAGAATCTTTCTGCCCCTAACAAGAAGCTACTGCCTCCACATCTGACTTTCGATGATGGTTGGGATAACTGCTCGTCAGCACCATGGATTAGCATTCAAATTACTACAAGGTACACTAGGTTAACTCACATAATTTTGTCTAAGTTAACGGAAAAAGAGAGCAACTCCTTCAACTGTTTCAGCTACAAAAGGACAGCTGCCCATATATCTTTTGACACTTCAGCATTATAGTAATTTTGAAAAAAAAAAACCAAAACCAACAAAAAAACCCCAAAAAACAAAACAAAACAAAAAAAAACCAAAACAAAACCAAAAAAACCCAAAAAACTTTCAGGTCCGTTTAACATCAAGACAACTGGCACTATGACAGAATTTAGTCAACTCCAGTGGCTACAGTTTTAAAATAGCGTATGAACAGGGAATTAGAACCTTTTCTGCACCCATCCAATTGGGGTGAGAAAATGCTACTGGGGGAGGAGAAAAAGCATCATTAAAAGGAAGAAATTATGAACGCAAGCATATGGAAGAATATTTAGTTACACAATGGTATACTCATTAGAGCAGAATGAATCAACCTATTTAACATAGCACAAAACCCGGGAAATACCTTGAATGAACAGATTTCATGAGGGATATCGTGATCACACATATGCATTTCTGAATTGATTACCGTCCAGCATATAATTACATTCAACTATTCAGCTTAATAAGAACTGACAGTTCCTGAAAAGCACAACGATCCACTTAACATATTTAAACCAATTTAAGCGATATAGTTATAGCTTTGAGACTGTATTCCCCCTCAATATACTGAGTGGAATTTTCTTGAAAATCTGTACCACTTTGTCCAACTGGGCAGTGTTTCTAACTTTACAACTTGTGCAAATGAACAAACTTTACAATTCTGTATGTGGGAGACGAAAATAAATGAGATCTGAAAAAATCACAAATTGTCATCTCCTAGTTCCCTCAGCAGTCAGTAATCCCTGTTATCGACTAGTGCTGTACTGTGCTACCAACCAATCTGAAAAAGTATTTTGCACTATCTTTATAACTTGCTAGAAATTTGATTACGTTTCTTTAAACAAGTCATATGCATGCAGATGGCTAAGATGTTTGGGACAGTGGCCTTTGAGTTGTGGTCTGCCAAGCCTCTGTGATTAGGAAAAGGTAATTAAAAAAGAAGTATATTTGAAGTAAATTGAAATTTACTCCTTAGTAGAGAGATGCTTCAGCTGGAAAGTGGTTTGGAATTTGCAAATAAAAAAAAGATTGAAAAATAATTAGATTGACATTTTGATGTCATCCTTTCAGCTATGTGAAATTACAGCCTCCGAATATAACCTGTTTGTTATACACTGCATTTTGTGTATCAGTAGTGGATATAGGTGTCTCCGTGAATCTTTACTAAACAGATGCATTTCATGAGATTATAATGACTATATTAAAACGTTCGGGCCAGTTCGCTGAATTCCTGTTTCTTCGTGGACTAGAAGAGACAATTTTAAGAAACTTGGGTGTCTCATACATTTCAATTAATCAAACCAAGTACACAGCTAGGAAACACTTATCTTATGAAAGGAAGTACAAATATCAACTCTTTTTTTGACAGGATGATAGTGATGATAGGGACTAATCTACTAGATTATGAGCATGACACATTTATTTAAAGAAGAATATTTTACCAAGCATTCAGAAGCATTTTTTAGAACCTAAAACTCTTCCCTTGCCTACTATTCTTTGCGCCTGTGTTCAAATAATAGCTGCCTATTACACGCATGATTTTTCACTACAAATGATTAATTTAGCCTCAATTCCTTCTGCCTTCAGACTTTTGTTTACATCATCTGTAAATCCAGTTTCCTGAATAACCTCAAATAAATAATAAAAGCTGTGTACTGTATGCTAAAAATGTTTATTTCCTACAGTCATGCCTTCTGCTTTCCCTGGGTATGTAGAAATTCTTTTCACTTTCTTTTTCAGTGCTCCAATGTTTTCTTTGGGCATTAGAAGTTTTATGTTCCGTGACCATACTTATCTAGTGTGAAAAATGTGTCTATTACCTTTTCTGTCTTAACATACTGCAAAACCAGCACTTAGTGGAAAAAGCAGGGAAGCTAAACCAGGGAACATCCCTAAATACCAAATAAAACAGCCAAACTTATAGTTCAAAAAAGCCTGAGAAGGGAGAGCATATCAAAATATTACAGACCAAGACTGAATGAGGGTTTTAGGTGGGTCTTGGGGATACCATCAACAGCTGTTGAGACTACAAAGGGTCACACAGAGAGTATTTTAATCATTTTAGGTGATCTTTGAAGGTTACAATCTAACTAGATTCAATCGTCTTGCTTAAGAGAAAACATTTAAACTTAGTACTTGAACAGCACTTTACATGTTCAGAGTATTTTAGAAATATCAACAGACTACGAAGAGCTTTTAGCCCCTCTCTTAAAAATGGAGAAGTAAGATTTGCAGGGTTTAATACTGAATGACTTGAAGATACCTAGGTAGAAAGCTAAGCCAATTTCAGAGATTATGGTCTGAGGATGTAAAAAAACAGACAATACCTGTCATATGTTTAGGTGTCATTTGGCTTGTGCGTGTGTGTGCGGTCATAGCATGGTAATTTTTGATAAATTCCCAACTGCTACAGTCAAAGCAACCTCTAACTTCTCAAAATATTCAACATGCTCACTCCCTCTATATTAATTTTGACATTCTCCAAGAAAAAAGTATTCAAGATTTTAAAAGAACACTGGGAACATAGATAATCTAGCCAGTTTAAAAAACAATAAAAAGTTACTTCAGCTGCTACATATGTTGTTGGGGACTTAATAG
Organism: Burhinus bistriatus; assembly: GCA_013397275.1. Taxonomy (NCBI): domain Eukaryota; kingdom Metazoa; phylum Chordata; class Aves; order Charadriiformes; family Burhinidae; genus Burhinus; species Burhinus bistriatus. Next base: position 396,644 of record VYXH01006860.1, on the reverse strand, counting down.
ATTTTATAGCACAACAACCTCAAGAGCTTGAGGAATCCTGGTACTGTTTGCGGCAGTTGGAAAATAACACCGAACCTGGGGTTCAGGATCCTTTGTTCAGGTTGTAACACAGTATTTTATTGTATTATGCTATGACACATAGCATAGTAATTCTGATAGACAGCACTGGATCCACACTTCTCCATTATATGAAAGAACAGAATGAGAAAGAGTTCGAAGTTTCCTAATGTATTTCAGGCTCGTCTGCTTTCAGTTAACCTCTGGTATTCTACAACGCTTTATAAAAATATTTCTTTTTCATTTTTCTCAGCTGAGAGGGATGCGCACTGCAAAAAAGTAAAGTATGAATATAGCTTCTACAAAATAAACAGAGAAAATCTTTGCCTTTATCTAGTTTCTCTCCGTTGTCACAGAGGTTGCTGTGACATCAATCATTCAAGTAATTTCACAGAAAAGTACTATTATGCTTCCACGGTGCTTCAGCATTTTTTGTGTGTATATAACAATACTTGCTCTTGATCTTTCACCATTGCTCCCCTTACAAATTATACGTATGAATACATAGAAAGTCAGGAAGCGATGATCCCTTGTCAACAGTGAAAACTACCTTCTACTTAACCAGAATAAATGGTTTCTTTGAGATAAATGGAAAAAAAAATGTTTTTCAGCTAACTCTTGCCAATGCACATCAAACGAGGAGACCAATTGGAGCTTTGTTTGATTCAGTAACTCCACTGAGACTGCCAACAGGGGTGCCAATTAGCACCAGCCGTAATGAGGATATTGGTACAGACCTGGTTTGATGTCATTGACTCACTTCACCCAGGTCACTCGGCAGCTGTCAGATAGCTGCGACTTTCACTCACAGCTGCACTGGGCCAGGCACACCTAGAAGCAAACCATGAAGTGCTCCAGTCATAAATTCCTGGAACTTTCAGCATCCTGCCTATAAGCGTTACTCTGCCTCAGTGCAACACCCCTCTCAAAACACGTATCTGAATATTCTGCAAAAAATTTTAAGTTACCTTTGACAAATGGGAAATTGGCATGGTTCTCCTGTTTGCAAAGAAAAAAAAAATAAAAATAAAAATAGTATCTATCAGCTTATAAACAAACCTCATCATTACATTCCTAGCTTTATAAACAGTTAATTATAGCTCTGGAAAAAGCCCATATATCTATTTGAGAACAGACAATTCAGTCTAGGCTGGATTTTGTGCTACAAAATTACAACCCCAAATCTCAGCCGCTGATTAACAAAGACCTGAAAACGGGAAGAAGTGTATGTGAAAAGCAATTTCCATAGAACCAAGTAAGTTCATATTTTCAAATTTGAGGGCTATAATAATAATTTTATTCTGTGTGTTAGGGTCACAGAAATGTCATTTTAAGTATTTATGAATTGGTAAACATTTATGTACCATGTACTCCCACTTCAGAGTAGGGAACACTTAAAAGGTATGCACACATTCTAAAAAGTTAAATACTTTTTTCCATATAACTTGAAGACATCACACCAAAAAACCCCAACAAAACCCCTTTTGTATTAACCTGTAGAACACTGACCATCTTACACTGTCAGAACTACTACCTCCAAGATGAAAATGCTTGCCTTTTGTCTCCTCTTGTCAACTGCCTGTCTTCTCTCTGTCTCATACAAACCCTTATGAAAGTAGTTATTTCCTGCTTTAACTATTCTGCAGTTTCCAGCAAAACTTCCTCTCCTTCTTACTACTCTACAGATTCCGTAAAATGACGCTGTCCTTTGTTCCTCGTGTCTCATTGACTCCAAGCACCAAAGCCTGTTTCTAACAACCTCTCAAGCATGCCTGTAAGAAATTTCAGGATGCCTGAAAGCAGATTGCTCATTATTTTAATGTTCATTTTTACTCTCATATAAAGTATGCATTCCACTATTCTGTTCACTAACACAAACACAATTTCAGTAAAAACTACTGTTCTGAATCGAAGAAACTATTGTCGCGGATGCAAATATTTGACACGGTTATGATTTAGCAGTAATTCAAAATTTATGAAGAATTTAAGGGAGATCAAGAGGTTGAATTTTAATAGCACTTAATCATTAACTGCTTTAGATGTTTACAAAGGGAGTGATCAAAATAAATGAACAGCGACTTAATTACAGATGCGAAGCTGGCAAGATTCACACTAACTTACCATAAGGTACCCAAATCAATACATATCCATACAAGGAAAAGCACAGATCTCAAATGAATACATACGCACATTAGCAAAGCATATAAGCGCGCACGCACACACGCATACACACACAGGTCTCTGCAAGAATCAGGAAGTTCTTAATAGCAGGCAACTCTAAAAAGCCGACAGGTATCACTTTGAAGTCCTACGTGTGCACGGATGGATGGAAGAACATCCACATCCATAAAGCTAGTGTGTATATCACAAACATATAGGTGGAGAGGTGGATGGAAGAGAGGCTAGCCTATAGTCAAAATTTCCCTTTCTCGAATTTAGGGTAAATCCTCACGATGCACTGGCGTTCCCCAACGGGCGGTAGATGAGGCTCGAGAAGGATTCTTTTGCCCTGGCCTCATAGCGTCAGCCTGAGTAGCGTCTCAGCTCAGGGGAGGTACTGGCCACAGCCCACTGCGATCCAGAAGAGCTCAAAGGGTCTTCACTAGAATTGCTACTTATAGGGTCTGAGATAATTGACTTCCGTCAGGTACTTTTCCACTCCGGCCCAGCTTGGACAATGGAATATTCTGGTACTTTCCACGGGTTATGCAAGCCCAGAACTTGCTAGATCTTGGGGTCCTGGTATCCCCCCTCTGTGGCCACGATCCATACGTTGTCAGGAGTAATCGATTATGGTTATTACCTTCAAACGGTAGGAGGCATGGGGAGCAGGCACACTATTGTGTTCTGGTCCGTTGGCTCTCCATCTTTTCTTTCTTTCATGTTAGAGCAGTGTTACATTCTGGTCCACCGTATTATTATGTGGCCCAGGTTGAGAGAAAATCATGCCAAGTACGGAGTGTCCTAAAGGGGAGAGGGGCAGCTGCACCACTACAACTGTAAACACTGTTTCAATTAAAGGAAAACATAATTATTTAATCAAAATCACAAATATCAAAGATCATTTCCATAGGGTACATCAGAAATAGAAATCTTACCATATCTTACCATCTATCACAGCAGGTATGTTCAATCCCATCAAAAACAAATATGAAAATTTAAGTTCCTAATGAACAATGTTGCTCTCTGGCTAAATTGCAGATTAAGGAGGTCATTTCTTTCTCGGCAAATGGAAGACTAATAGGATAAGACTAGTGATTATTGAGGCAATTTTCAAAATTATATGCCTCACCAAAATTTAAGAAAATGTATTTTTAAGTTTCCTAAGTAACACAAAGCCTTGCTGAGTAATAAGAGCAAATTATATTATTTTATGTAATTTGCAGCTAGCCAGAGTTAAAATCTTTGTTATAAAATACATAACATTGTTATGCATGCCACCTTTATTCCATAATATGTGTAAGACATGTAATATGCCGTCATCATTCAGATGTGCCAAGAAAACCAAGCCATTAGAATGATTTGCTTTTCATTCATGAGACCTGACAGCTCAAAGGATAACACACTATCCATCAGAAGAATCATAAACATTTCTCTGACTTCACATTGCCCCATCTGAGGATTTTAGTTTGAGGTGTATGTTGAGGTTGGCATTCACAGTGATAGGAAAGTCTAGTTTTATAGGGTGCAACGGACATAACGCAAGAACAGTTGAATACCTGTATCATCATCTCAGGTCTACCAAACACGGTGTGTGACCCTCAGCTTTATTGAGACTGAGTTTAACTGTAAAGCTGAGCAGCTTCCTTTGCACTTCTGGCTCTTTTTCTGCTGGTTTGCACTCCCTCTCCTGTTGTCCTTACACAGCCTCCAGGGAACACAGTGCAGCACAAATGAAGACGACAGCGCAGAGAACAACTTGCTGGGCAAACCAGCGTATCAGGGAGCAAAACCACTAGATGCACTTTCAAAAAACGCTCAATTCCATGATCATGGAAATCAAAGAGTTGAGAGGAAGGATTGAAAAAAATGCAGATCACAGAAGGATTTATGGTTTCTACTGACGCAGGTGTGCCCCACTGCAGCACTTCAGGATGGATTTGGTTTCACAAGCACAGCCATTGTGGTTCTACCTCCGTTCAGCCGCGAGTGGAAGCAGACAGGCTACAGCATAGCTCTGAAGCAAGGAGAGACACACAGTAATTTCCACAGCCAATGAAACCACACTGCCCCATCAGCTCCAGTATGTATATACGACATACATCAATGAATCTGCCTCTTATTTAAGCTCTCCTAATAAATTCTATTACTTTAACAATTACTGCAAGAAGTTTTGATGATCTTGTGCCACTTCTGCTGAGAGTTTGCATGATCACTTTTTAAGGGCGAATGTTCATCTCATTCAAGTTCTATTTCTAAGATTGTATTTCACTGTAAGAAAAGGCAGTAAAGCAACTTTCCTTAGAGTTGATAAATCTTATGCATTACTTGCTTATTCTTTCTATACTAGCATCTGAAAAGGTATCTTCATAAAAATCTCCTCTCCATTCCCCAACGACCCACATATAAATTCATACACAATGGTGCTTCATTGAACTCAAAAGAGATGTTGCTACTGGCCTTAGAAGGAAGAACAGTTCTGTTTAATTCAGTTGCCAAAACCCTGTAAGAATACAGAAAGAAATTCTGGATATACATCAGCAAGTTGCAAAGTACAAATTGCCATCAGAAACAGAACGGTCGTGTATAAACATCTTTCAGCCCATGAACATAAGAATACTAAAATCTGCAGATACATTTTTTCAACACGCATGGAATGAGCAGATCACATCATCTTTTTCCCCAGTGTTAACACCCAATCCCAGAGGAATTTGAAATTATATTCAGGGTTTCAGACTGGGGCAAGGCACGCAAACAGATTTATCAATCAGATTTACTGAGTAATCACTGAACAGGTGTGATCAGCTTTGTGTAATGACCAAAATACCATGCATGAAACCACACAAGAACTTGTCTCTCCTCTATGTTAAGTGAACCAAAAAAAGTGTACTTTCTCTGCTAACTTCTTTCCCCTCCCTGCAACGTTTTAGTTTTTGCTGTCTAAATATGTGTCTATTTTACCTAAATCAGTAATTAACTATTTTCTGCATAATATGGATATTAATGAAGAAGGAATTTTTACACACAACAGAATCTCAGATCAAGTAAACTACTTTTCTAGCAAAGAAAGTTAAATCATTGTGGTGTCCAGTGCTTTCTCCTCTAAACCCGTAATTTCAGAAATACATAGTAATTTGTTCATAAACAAAGGATTATGAAGAAAGTGCAAAATAATCTTGTAGTCAAGTCTATTCCAAGATTAGAATATAGAACTTCCAAGGGTATTCATTCATTAGCTGAATAGAAGGTTTATTTTATTGACATATTTATCTGCATATAAAACATGAACTTGAACTTAACAGAATGTACACTGATGATTTAAAAAGTAATATGCAATAAACTGTCAAAAGGCTACTCCTACCTACAACCCACACATTCAATTGTTTTAAAATGACTCCTATTACAATTTGATTTACATTTTGTAAGACTGTTATAAAAACACAGACATACAGCATGTAAAAAGCATCTCTTTCCTCCCTGCAGAACCGAATAATAAATGAAACTATTCTTAAATTTTCTTTAGCTAACAAAGCAAATTTGCACAATAGTTTTCCGCATCATAAAATCTGGCACTCTGAAGTGCTCTATTCATGGAGAGAGCTTGCTTGAGATTGTGCGTAATTGTTGCTTTGACAGACTTGGTGCTACTGATACTCGGAATATATTTGCATAGCCTTTGCCTTGTTAACAACATATGAGTCTAGACCTTGAGACTGAGTGGCAATACTATAACATAATAAACGGAGAAACAATCTGAGCCACAGATGCTTTTTTTCTTTTCTTAATTATTCAGCAGCTGACAGTATTGGAGCGGCCTGATAAAGCCGTACAGGATTTTTATTTCCTTTGACAAACTATTTCTCTGTTTGACATGCTAGCTAAACCTTAGAACACTAAGGATGAGTACATCTGGCATCAAGAATTTATTCTAAATGAAATAAGTAACTTTTTCTTCCCTCCTGTCATTCTTATCTAAGCTATCTCATATAAGAGCATGTCTACATTCCTAATTGACTCCACCTTAAGCATTAAACTGTCTGCCCATCACTTGGACAGTGTCACATCTCCCAGCTATATGGTCCTAGTTGTGGGAAGGAGAAATATGAGAAGCAGAACACAAGAGGAATGCAAAGAAGGGCAGAAGTTAAGTAGGGACATCACTGGAAACAGCTAGAAATCACAGAAGCCACAAACCTTTGCTCTTCTGTATCTTTGCTTGTACCAGGTCTTCTCCTCTTTGAGACAAGGGACTGAGAACTGTGCATAAAATTAAAAATAGATTCATATCAAGGGTTTAAATGACAGGCTACCATCCACTATTCTGTCCTCTATTCCTTTCCTAGCAGTTTTTAGCATGCCCTTCTAACCAACAGTGAACACCAAGCATTAAGTTTTCATAGAAGTATGTATTATAAGCCCGTTATTTCCTTACTGACTGGTCAGCTCATAGCCCATCACTACGTAAGTAAACCTAACCTAGTTTTTGCCACATGTGTCCTGGTTTGAGGTAAAACAGAACCAATCACCTTTGTATTTCACTATGTCTTTTCACCTGCTTGCCTTGTAAGATTTTGCAGTTCTTCAGAATAAGCCTTCGTTTTTGCTATATTAGATAACTTAGCCTAACCAATAATCATCAGCAATTATGCCACCAATTTACTGTCTCATTTAGATCATTTATGAATAAGCAGGTTGCGTACCCAAGTACTCCACATACACCCACATAATCCCAAGTAACAAGTGACAGAACAAGAGGAAATGGCCTCAAGTTGCACCAGGGGAGGTTTAGGGTGGATATTAGGAAAAATTCCTTCACTGAAAGGGTTATCAAACACTGGAACAGGCTGCCCAGGGAAGTGGTGGAATCGCCGTCCCTGGAGGTATTTAAAAGACGGGTAGACGTGGTGCTGAGGGACATGGTTTAGTGGTGGACTTGGCAGTGTTACGTTATTGGTTGGACTCGACCTTAAAGGTTCCTTCCAACCTAGGTGATTCTATGATTCTACCCTATCCACATATCCTTGTGGTACTTCACTGGTGACCTCATTGCTTTGAAATGACATGAGTGTGACCCTTATAGCTGGGCAGAAAAACCTACACCAGATGACTTATTTGCCTCTGCTACCCAGTCTTTACACAAAATAGTTACTTTATCTTGTTAAACCGTACTTGTTACTTCCGAATTTACAAACTCCCTGAAAATATACTCTTCTGCCCCAAATTAAAAAGCGCTTCAAATCAAAATCAAATCTATATTTACTTCTCATAACATTGCAATCCATTCTTTGAAAGATAATCATGTACTTAATCCTACTAAAGATTAGAAGGTTTATATGTATATTCAAAAAGGAATATTTTACTAGTTTGTCAAATCAAAGCCTTAAGGAAGTCAGGATTTTCAAATATTGTATCTGAAAAGTTAGGTACATCCCCTAAGATACAGACTTTTAGTTACACTGGTAAACATTAAATTCTGAAAAACTACTGAAGTTATACAAAAGAATGGAATACTAACAACTGTAAGAATACTTCTGATATAAAATGCTGTCTTAAAATACTATTTGGCACCAGTTCCCTTTCCAAGTGACCTTCACCTTTTTTCTAATTTAAAAATTTCAATTTCAGAATGCAATCACAAAAACAAAACTAGTTTGTTTAGGAACCATTAACATCTTGTTGCTCTGTAGACACCACCTGGTTAGCATCCATGGAGAATCTTACAGGCAATTCCATATTAAATTCTAATTCTGTTATCTCATTTATGAAATACCTTGTCATAAAATCTAGCAAATTTAGCTGCATTTCACCAGTGACTGTCTTCTGAGAGTCAGTGTTTCATGTGTTGGCATTTTTACTTCCTGCAAGTCATGAGATGCTGCATTCCAATGAACGTCCTTCCTATACAATGAACATCTAGAAATTGTGCAAATTATCTTTTCAGTAAATATAGGAAACAGGAATCATTAATGTTTTTAGTGAAATACACTAATTTCAATGACCTATAATTTTTTGTGTAGAGAGACTACACGCACAGTCTAGTTACCACTGCAGAAGACAACATAGAAGTCTGAAGTTGTAAGTATTTGGAGAAATGAGAGAATATTCAACTGAATAATGTTTGGTCCTGAAAGTACACATACAATTTTAAATTACCGCTCTGTTTCTCTCTACTCGGAAAATATATCCAATTTAAAGTCTTTACAAATAAATAAATAAGTAAATACTCCACTTGTGAAACAAGACGACATCCAGAGGTAAAACAAAACAGTGAGTCACCTCCACCAAGTGTAAAAGGTAACATCATCAACACAACCTGATTTTTTTCAAGCAGTCAAAATGAACAGCTTAAGTTAAAAGATACCATATAGAAGAAATAAAGTGGAAATGTACAAAGGTAACTGCAGGCTATCAGAACAGAAGCTGTTGCATAAGTCCATTTAAACTATCATGAAACATGATCCTGAGAAACCCATAAGCACAAAAGTATCCGTACTCAAGTTTCTATTAACCTAGAAGAGGCAATGTCAATCTTGTTAAATTTGTTGCAAGTACCCCAAAAAATAATGACAAAGTTCATAAATGACCAAAGAGAAATGTGGTGAGTTGAACAGCATCACACGTGAAATCATGTACTGAAGTCCCCCAAAAAACCTTGCAGGAGCTGGAAGCTCATAATCTGGGCATAACCACGAGGAAAAGGAATGTGAAGTTTTATTTGACCATAAAATGAACAATAAACAGTAGTGCGAACACAGCCATAAAAAGGGAAACAAAATCCTAGGACGTACAAGTCAGAAGTCTTTTCATTAAGAACAGAAAAGTATTAATGGTAAGACTTCATCTGGAGTATTGTACGCCATTACAGGAGCCTTACCTAAAAAAGAGCAACTCAAAGTGGAACTGGCACAGAGAAGCTCTAATAGGATGACTAGAAGAAATGAGAGCTATTATTATGAGATGAAAGTATAAAAAAAAAACCCCAGACTTGTTTTGCATACAAAACGGAAGGCCAAGAATAGATGTTAATATTCTCCACCGAGTATTTTAAATGCCAGGGAAAGAAAAGAACTAATAGATATTAATCAACTATTAGTTAATTTTATTCAACTAAAATTAAATTAGGTAACTACTTTAACCGGAAATTTAAAGAAAGTTTCATATAATGAAAAATTGGACTCTGGAATAGCTGGAGCACTGCATATAGAACTCCTAATTACTTTTAAGATAGAGCCTAGTGAAGGAGATTAAATTATGCAGTGGCTTGTAATACCAGGCAATTGGAGTCAATGATCTAGGAGTCTCTTACAGCATGTTTATATTTGAACAGCTATTGTAATTCTCTATTGTACAGTTCACCCCGAAAATGTTTATTTAAACTTATCAAGACATATACATATAAGACATTTTACATGTGTATAAACATACTCCAACCTAAGAATAACGTACCCCTTAGGTATAAACGATTCATTTTATTTTTAGAAAAACCTAAACTGAATGCATAAACGCAACATTGGCTCTGAAAAGGCTTCTTTCTCTTAATTTTTCCCAAAGTGATTACTGAGGATTTTTGAACTAAATATAACACCGGTATTGACCGGAGACTCCTGTTTTCTGATAGCAAACTCAAAAAAGACACTGCTCTCGGATAAAATTATTTTTAGCTTTTTTAAATTCAGAAGAAGAGAAAGCAACTCCCAAACCCTTTTGCTGCTACAAAAGGATGATTAGGATCCCAAGGTCAACAAGTTTTGATCATTACTGAAGGAAAAATTCAGTATCTATTTTTCCACAGAGAACGATAAAATAGTCTAAAGGCATTAACTTAATGTGATATAAAAGGAGAGTTCTGCAATACTCTTAAAAAAAAAAAAAACAAACCACCCAAAACCCAAACCCAACTTACTCCAGTGATATTTTAACTATCTTTCCAACCAGAATAAAGGAGAACCGGCTTAACTGAAAAGAACATTAGAACTTTTTAACATTCTGCTCCATGGCCTGGTACTTTGCAGGCTGTATTTCTCTGTTTATGAGCGGTTTTCCATCTGTTTCGCATACTAGCTGATTCCTCAATTGGACCAGCACTTTCTTTTGTATTACTAGCTTTATCAGAGGCTAAGATCTTATAAGTAAAACAATTACAGGTAGTTTCCATGTGAAGCTGAATGCCCTTTGAGATGCTAGAAAATACACAGCAACATGATCTTGAGAGGCTTCAGAAGACAAGTACAGTCTACTTAGGCATTTATTTAAACTGAAGTTTTCCAAAACTGGAATGCTGCAAGAATCCATTTGATCCACAATGTCCAGACTGTTATGGAGAACTTTTTTCTGGGGTGACATCTTTTTACCCGAGACTCACAGAATCTGAGAACAATTTGTCAAAAGAGAGCTCCGGAGGTCTTCTAGTCCAACGCCCTGCTCAATACGGGTCTAATTAGATGGGGTTGCTCAAGGCCAGGTCCAGTTGAGCCTTGAATACCTCCAAAGACAGACATTCCACAAGCTCTCCAGGCAACCTGCTCCAGTACTACTATCCTTATGGCAATTTCTTCCCCCTAATATCTAATTGGAATTTCTTGCCTTTTAACTCATGTCCCAGAAACTCCAAAGGACTCCAGCTACATGGCAGCCCTTCTGGCGGCTGAAAAACTTTAGTGCAAATTGTTCATAAAGTTGGCAAAGGGTTTTAAATTATTTAAGTCTTCAAGAACACTATAGATCACTGATCCTGTTTTTAATTTTTTTTCCAGAATTATAAAGATAAACTTGAAATTAAGATAAAGCAATTGTGTATTTAGTTGAATTATAAAAAAAAAAAAGAGTAGTTTGACACACCTCTGGAACATTAATCCTTGGTTCTGTTTTGTCACATATAAAGCTAAACAATTAGTCCTGAATCATATACCTGTTTACTTCAAGCACGTTCATTTTCCATATCAGGGCACTAATATAAGACTCAGGTTTTGATGTTGGATTCTTGGCAGAATATGAAATAATTGCTCATCATTACCTGATGACATGAAAAATTTAAGAATCAACCTGTAAATACAAGCTGGTTTACAGCTCAGTATTTTTGCACATTCTCAAAATAACTAATTTTTCAGTTATGATATAGTTTCTCTTTGGAAGTGTCAGTAAATGGAGTTTCATTGCTCTCCATTTGCTACAATACTCTTTTAGCAGAAACAATTCATTACTGAGTAGAATAATCCTCAGTGGAAGAAAGTTTCATTTCTGTTACTACACAAATACATTTGTGTTCTCGTTCACAAGCTGGACTACTGACATCAATATAAATACAAATACCAGCATTTCAAGTGAAAAAAATCCCCTTTTACTTTGAATAAGTTTCTCTTTGCCATGGCAAAACTGTGGGTAATCCGTTAAATTCTTCAAAAGACACTAGATGGCTCCACTGGTGTTCCTACAACGTGCTTTGATAATGTTTCAAATCTCCCATGGGAAATACTAAAGAAATACCCTACTATTTAATTTCAGCAGTAAAATGTATTATCTAGGGTATACTCTTCCCTAAGGTGGCATACCATAAGACTAAGTATAACACCATTTGAAAAATTTCTATAAAAGAAACTCAAAAGACACAATACTTCCAATAACGAAATATCAAATAAAATCAAACAGAATTCAATAGAACCACCCAGTAGAACTCGTTAACGTTAGGACAAGCATACCTCCAGTTTTACTCTGAAAAACACTGCCATGAACTCGGTGCAGTAAATTCCATCCCCACCACAAATCTCCTGCAATACCAATGACTTCTGTGTTATATTCACAGTATGGTTATTTGATTCGTTACAAAGTGTATAGCTCAATTTGATTTATAAAAGTAATCTTCAAGTGATCCCAGAACTATTGTTCTGCCTTACCAAAGAATCCAGAAACTACTGCCCAAAGAACTTCCCCTGTGAGGCTGATGGTTCTACGCGCATGCGTTTGGGCTGACTTCTCCATGTAAAGCAGTTCTGACATCATACTGCCTTTGTCCATAAAACCAGTGAGTTATCCGATACACAGATTAATGAATAGAACATTATGGAAGATGCCATCTGCTGAAATGATGATCAGAGAGTTCCGGTTCTATTAGATGGAGGGATAAAACACATGTTCATTACATCACAGTGATTTTGCGTCATTCTGCTTACAAAGAAGGAGCTGAGCAAATCAATTCAGGCAAAGGCTTAACTTCTGTCAAAAATATTTCAGGCTCTTCTCAAAATACATTCCTCACCACGTACCTGTATTGCTTGTCTAGCTGATACCACTTCTTCGTGGATCACACTGACAAACACTAAGGTCTTGTCTAAAGTGAAGAACATAGAACAGTAGAACGACATTCTGCACAACAAAGGCCTGGCACATCTTCTGGATCTAGATCTATCTTCTTCACACTATATTAATTGAAGTGAGAAGATTTCTGCTGATGATCCTGAGGACCTGAACCAGATTTCTCTCATAGCTATGAAGCTGGTACTCCAAGACCCCTTGTCCAAAGGGGTGTGTATGGAAGTGACACACCAGCGCTTCAGACAGGATAGAAGTGAGCCTTCTGATCACCTCATTTCCTGCACTTCGGTTTGCATCAGAGTGGCGTCAGTGCACATAATCTGAATTCCCGTCCAAAGAATCTACACATGAAGATGAGTGTTTAATGTGCTCCGAGCAGCAAGGGGCATACAGTCCTAGAGGTAAGAGTATTCAACAGCAAACACTGCAAAACAGAGTATAGATGTTAGGTCAAAAGCACCACCACTCCTGTTGTGTCATGCTACATGCTAACGCAGGCACGGCTTATAACTGTGGATCTAGGAATTCAAATGATGAATTCCATCATCACATAGGCTCATGTTTCCAGGCAGTACTTGGCTCACTTTACAAAACACCTTGAAAACAGAAGATTGGAAAAATAGAATAAAATAATTTTCAGTTGGAAGGGACCTACAATGATCACCTAAGTCTAACTGCCTGACCACTTCAGGGCTGACAAAAAGTAAAAGCGCGCTGTTAAGGGCATTGTCCAAATGCCTCTTAAACACTGACAGGCTTGGGGTATCAGCTACCTCTCTTTGGAGGCTACTGAAGAAGCAACATATAAGGACAAAAAAAAAAAAAAAATCTACATAGGAACTTTTCAAGAAAGTCACACGAAGCCCGTATTTTTATTAAAAGAAACAATTACTCCGCCCCGCCCCCCCCCACAAAAAAAATTATGGATTGTGGGTAGTGAGAATAGAGCCCAGTTAGTGCTAGACCTTTACTCTTCCACATAACGTTACAGCAAACTAGGAAATTATGTTGGAAATCTCTGAAGTTTAAAAAGCATCACACCAGTAATTATGAACAGTCTGTAGCCAAACTGGATGGTAACCTAACAGAATTTTTCAGGCACCAATCCTGGGCCTGGTACAACTAATTATTTTCTAGCCTGATGGAACAGTAATACTTTTTTTAAAGTTTGAGATGTCTCTGAGCTGAGAAAGCATGAATGGCAAAATGAGTATAATTCTGCAATAAAAAAAACCCAAACCAAAAACACCACACCAAAATTAGAGAACTACATCATTCAACAAAATACTCCACATTAGAAGATGATGCCATTAGGAAAAAAGGCAAATATTTTCACAGTATAATTAGCAAAAGTCTGATAAACAATATTGAGTCAATTATTCCACGCGACACAACTAATTAGGTCTCACCTGAAGTACTTGGCCAAGTTTTACAGACAGTGTTTTTAAAAATAAAAAAAAAAAGTCATCAACAAACTGAAACAGATCCAGGGACCAACAAAAAAGGTGGTTAGAAAACATGACTCATATGGAAACACAAAGTTGTGCTATGTTTTGTTTTTCTTTCTGCATAAAAGAAGGCTGGAGGGGATCAGGATGCTTATCTCTATATGAAGTTGTTAAGAAGACGTCAGTATTCAGTCATTCTGCATGCTGAGTAAGAGCAAATCAAGGAATAGTTGCTAAACTGGCAGCAAAGCAGCTCTGAACTAGACATTAGGAAAAATTGTTTATGTATAAACCACACAAAATCAACCAGACAGATTATTTATGCACTTCACAGAATCACAGGGGTGGGAAAGGACCTCTGGAGATCATCTAGTCCAACCCCTCTGCCAGAGCAGGTTCACCTAGAGCAGGCTACACAGGACGGCATCCAGGCGGGTTTTGAATGGCTCCAGAGTCGGAGACTCCACCACCTCTCTGGGCAGCCTGCTCCAGTACTCTGCCACCCTCAAAGTCAAGAAGTGCCTCCTCATGTTGAGATGGAACTTCCCATGTTCAAGTTTGTGCCCATTACCTCTTGTCCTATCACTGGGCACCACTGAAAAAAAGACTGGTCCCATCCTCCCGGAAACCTCCCTTTAAGTATTTGTAAGCATTGATGAAATCCCCCCTCAGTCTTCTCTTCTCCAGACTAAAAAGACCCAAGTCCCTCAGGCCTTCCTCATAAGAAACATGTTCCAGCCCCCTAATCATTCATAGCCCTCTGCTGTACCCTCTCCAGCAGTTCCCTGTCCTTCTTGACTCGAGGAGCCCAGAACTGGACACAGGACTCCAGAGGTGGCCTCACCAGGGCAGAGTAGAGGGGGAGGATAACCTCCCGTGACCTGCTTGCCACACTGTTCTTGATGCACCCCAGGATGCCATTGGCCTTCTTGGCCACAAGGGCACATTGCTGCCTCATGGTCATCCTGTTGTCCACCAGGACTCCCAGGTCCCTTGCCACAGAGCTGCTCTCCAGCAGGTCAGCCCCTAATCTGTACTGGTGCATGGGGTTATTCCTCCCCAGGTACAGGACCCTACACTTGCCCTTGTTGAACTTCATGAGGTTTCTCTCTGCCCAACTCTCCAGCCTGTCCAGGTCACGCTGAATGGCACCACAGCCTTCCGGTGTGTCAGCCACCCCTCCCAGTTTTGTGTTACCAGCAAACTTGCTGGTGGTTCACTCTACCCCTTCATCCAGGTCATTGATGAATATGTTGAACAGGACTGGACCCAGTAGTGACCCCTGGGGAACATCACTTGTCACAGACCTCCAACTAGACTCTGTGCCACTAACCACAACCCTCTGAGCTCTATCTGCCAGCCAGTTTTCAGTCCACCCCACTGTCCATTCATCCAACCCACACTTCTAAGCTTGCCTATGAGGCTGATATGGGAGACAGTGTCAAAAGCCTTGCTGAAGTCAAGGTAGACAACATCCACTGCCCTCCCCTCATCTACCCATCCAGTCACGCCATCGTAGAAGGCTATCAGATTAGTCAGACATGACTTCCCCTTGGTGAATCCATGTTGACTACTTCTGATAACCTTCTTTTCCTCCAGATGCTTTGAGATGACGCCCAGAACAAGCTGTTCCATCATCTTGCCAGGGACGGAGGTAAGGCTGACTGGGTTGTAGTTTCCTGGGTCTTCCTTCTTGTCTTTTTTGAAGACTGGAGTGACAGCCTGTTACTCAAGAAGGTTTCTAAGAACAGGAAAGGAAAACACCGTTCAGGAATTCCAGAAGTATATTTGATTCTGGTTTAGATCAAGAAAAATCAACTAGGTACTTTCTTGACATTGTTCAAAATGCATGTTTCTAACATCCATGATTTATTTTCTTTGAATTTCTTTTTGGAAATCATTCAGGGTTGAAGTTGTTTCATTCCTACGTTGGATCAGGAAATTTGCAATTAGATTTAAAGTTGGTAACATCTGATTTCATGTCTTCGAAAAACTGACTGATCAAATTTTTGCCTATATCATTCCATTCTCTCTTCTGTCTTACTTCCTGATACTTTCAAGACTGCATCAGGGGGTTCTTTCTTTTATCACGGATTTATTTCTTTGTGCTAGAAATATAGGCAGAATAGCCCCCTTCATGCCCTTATCGCCTCCGATTTCTGCAGTCAACAGTTCCCCAAGTACAGTTGCTGAAAGGGAGAGATCATAGTGCCTACTCTTTTCCATCTATTTATTTGTAAGGCAGCAATCTGCATTTATAAACTCGAGTTTGGATATACAGAAAAGTGTCTGCTTGAGTCTGCAAAAGCCATCTCTGACTCTCCTTCCTTCTGCATCACGAATGCCAAAGTATCCTTGGCATACAAACTGCAGTTTATATAAAACATATATAAAAACCTCCTCAGAAAAATTACAAAAAGTATGGAGATAATTATTATTTGTTTTCTTTTTAAAAACAGTATAACATATATAACTCACGTTTCTTTTTTTGTGCGTTATAATACATATTGCAAGACTGCTGCCTGAGAACCAAAAGTCATTACCCACAGGACTTAAATCATTCTTGTTTCCTCTCCTGCGTGCACAAAAAGTGCATAGGATTTTTTTCAGAAAAACTTGGCTGGCCAAATATGACAGGAAATGTTACACAGGTTCCTGTAAATTAAAATAATGGTAAGAAAATCTCTAATGTAATCAGACACAGGCAACTACTGCCCATTTCATATGAGAAATCAAAAATTTTAGCTCAAAGCTGAACACAGATGTTACAAACAAAAAACCAAACAAACAACAAAGTGGTTAATTTCCAGGAGGCTCCGGACTGCACAGAAGAGCCAAGTCTGAAGGTACCAGCGCACGCTTAGAAGCGGTTTCACTGATCGATGTCATGCTGAAGCATACAAAGAGGTGCAAAGCCACAGTACTTTCTATGGCAACTGAAAGAGATGGCATATATACTTTTGCTGTATAGCAAATAACAAAGTGAGACAGAAATGCACAGTCATGCCAACAGTTTTGGGTTTTTGCATCTAAATAAAAAAACCGAATCTGTCTTTCACTCAGTATTTCCACCTAGAGCTAGATACCCTGAAGACATACCCTGAGGACTTCTCTAAAGCTTCTTCTTGGCTATCCCTGACTTCCTCAAAAATTTTCACTACTGGTGTTGAATGGTCAATCAATATTTAACTTCTGTTCTTTGCCATTTTGCCTGTCACATTCCACATTTACATCTTTTCCATTAATTTCACCTCTGACTCATATTACCCCTCTTAAAAATATCCTATCCCCTTCAATGGTGAATTATTCAAGTCACTTGGCCTTTTGGTATTTTTATGACTCTCCATTTTTCTCAGCAAAACTTGCATATAGTTCTTGTCTTCTAGACTTGCTTTCTATCCTTCCATTGCTATATTTTTTCAATTGTCCTCATGTTCCTGAATTTCCTTCTCTCTTCCATATTCTTCCCCACTGCTGCTCAACGAAGTATCAACGCAATCCTATAGGTATTCTAGAGACATTATAATTTCCATGCTCCCTGAACAATGAATCGGTGTTCACCTCAGAAAATATCACTAAAAACCTTTTCCTGTTTCCTCGGGAAAAGAAGTCTTGTCTTTTCTTAGGACGCTTATTTCTTACTATTATTTCTCATTTACCAATCTATAACCCAAATAGTTATGAGCCACGCTTCTTTTCAACTACATCAATACAGATGGAGATCAAATTAAATATATTCCTGCTCATTACAAACAAGTCTCATCTAAGTGATATGAAATCACTGAAATTTCACAATTCTGCACAAATGAAGATCAACCTCTGAAGCTTAATTATGCTTACATCACAGTTTTCCCAAACTGCAATTGAAGCTAGAGGGCTGAAACACTGAGTTGTAGATATGACTCAGTTCTTCACAAATAGCTTTCCATTACAGTATCTCACCAACTGGACTTTAAATAAATAATCACTTGTGTACTTTGCATCTCTAGTTTAATCTAGTTTCTGGTGAAACAGTGAATGTTAAGAAAATAAAAAACATCTGAAATTAATTTGTGGACCATCACTATTCTTCTGTTACACCCTTTGTTCATGCCTGTGGCAACGAGAAGAATATACTGTGTCTGAATTACAGACATTCAGTTATAAAGGTTAATGTAGCATATTGAAGGAGATTAATATTCTCAAGCAGATTCATTTAAAAAACTAGCACTTGTGATAAACGTACCTGATTTTTTGGGGGAAGGGAATGCTGAGAAAAAAAAGAATTTAAGCTACAATGAAACTGTGCAACTATTGCCTGTATTATAACAACATCTGAGCAAGGAAATTACTAGTTTAGGCTTTTGACAAATACATATTGTACTTAAGGGCAGTTCCTGCACTGAAAACATCTTCATTCAAGAACCTGACCTCATGATTAACAAAAACCTGCGTATCAGGGATATCCACGCTGCAGGTAGATTTTGCAGGTTGTAACAGCCTAAAAGTGAATTCATTTTGGACAGTTACTTCAGAACTTTTCAAAATGTTACTCTAGTTTCCTTTTTCACAGGAAGTTCTCCAACAGATGATCTTTTCCCTGAATCTTGCATGCATCTTTTCCCTTTCTCTTGCATAGCAAGAGAAAGTCTATAATGACTATTCAGATTTACAAAAATGACTGTTCCAAGTATCACCTAAATATGTGCAAATTATTAGCACTGAGGAAAGGACCGGAAAAATATTTCGTTGTAATTTTAAAGCTGAATTAACATCAAAATGCAATTCTTAAATTTGAGATTTAAAGTGGTTTTCCATCTTTCAAAAGTAGTCAACCTTGTACTCACATTCAGTTAGGCAACTGTACAGAAACAACTAGCTAACAAATAGCTTCAAAATGTGCATATTCCAAAGAAGAGAAGACTGTTAATGATCTCCCTCACGAAGCACAAAAGGATAAACAAGTGACCTGTCCACTATAAAATTTCTTTGAAAAAAAAAGATCATACCGGAAAACAACCATGGGTTTGGACGTTTCAAACTTCAAAGTGTGGGTTCTCTTATGTCATGGCAGCGTGTACACAGCTCAGAGCGAAGGTTCAGACAAATGCAACCAAAACGTGCACACAGGTGTAACCAACAAGGCTGCTCCTGCTTGCTGGAAGACTCCATGTCTTCTTCATACAGTTGCTTAGGCAATAAAATCCTTTCTCCCTCTCTAATTGCCTACCTGCTTTTCCCAAAGAAACTGGAAACACCTCATGCAGTTTGCCTTCTCTTCCAGAATCAAGTGTAGGTTTTTTCCATTTTTTTTTTTTCCTAATGGTCTCCAAATCCCATTCACCACTTAGGCAGTCTTTCTGTTCAGTCCCTTAGGCAAACAAACCCCTTCTTTGTCAGTCCTCACAACCACTTTTTTCTACCCCATAGGTTTCAACAATTTTCTCAGTCACTACCCTGCAAGAAGAAAATGTTCATCTCCATTAAGGCCACTAAAACGGAGGTTAGTAAAAGACAGCAGAGCCTCTGACGTGCTGTGTCTGCTGTCAGATTCTGCAGCACCCAGAACAAACACCCAATTACAAGGGAGACCAGTGAGGGCTCTCAAAGGCTCAACACGTGGCAAATATTAGAACTAGAAGCAGAATATCCAAAATTCTTCCTCCGCATGGATGTTCAAGAGACGGTTGTTCACCTGGAATTACCTGAAAACCATATTATAACTATATTACACATAAACGCACATGCCTGATACTTTAAGATCAAAAAGTTTCTATTTACTTGGAAAATTAGGATGCGGCTACCAAAGTTTAGGAACTTTAGTTTGCATCCGTGACCGTTTATGTAATGTATTATAGTTGGCCTATTATCATAAAGATCAGAGAAGCATTTTTGCAGGAAACAACCTATGACAAAAGCTGACAATATTTCCACTACTGATCTAAAGAACACAAGATCATTAATAAAGTGCAGGAATGGGAAAAAAAAAAAAAATCTTCTTATATAAAGAGCATTCCCTTCAAACCAAATCTTCGGTACACTAGTAAAGCAACATGCACAAACAAGTGTTCTGCAGCTTTTGTAGACAGGCAACTCCAAGATCACGCGCAAATTCACAGTGCGTATTACCAAGCCCCCAGGAGAAGATCACCGAAAATGACACAGAAGGAAAATGCGTCTGTTGTAGGTTCTGTTTGTACATGATGGCATTTCTTATTGCCACAACACAGACAGCGATCCTAAACCAACAACCAGGAACCACATCCTATAGCCCCTTCTTAGGCAGCACCACTCTCTGTACGTAGTGCATGCAACACGCAAACGCTCTGAAGTCCGGTGTTGCTGAAGTTTAAATTTGGGGGGGGGGAAAGCCAGAAACAGAAACCTCTCCTGAAATTTCTCCATCAGACATTTGTTTTTGCCAAGCTCACCCCCCTCAATTTCCCTCCACGCCCCCTGTATCTCCTCAGTTCTCTCTACCTTCAGCCCCTTTCCACATCCTACTGAAGGTACCAGACTGACCTGCGAGCATGACTCAGCTGTAATTACATTAAATTCTAATAAAGGCTCCTGCATTTGCCAAGGCAGCCCAGCTTAACCCCTGCCTCTCAAATACACATCTCCAGCAAGCAGTCAATCTGAAGCGTGGCTCAACAGTAGGTTTTGTGAATTCTGAGTGCAATAATTCATATTTTTATGCTGTTGCTTTTGGAAAGCTACATTTAGTAAGTTACAAAAAAGATCTGTTCCCTTATTTCTATATTGAGAAAGAATCCTAATTGGCCAGAACCGGTCATAAAAATTTAACCATGTTTCTGAAAACATGAGTGCCAAAGGGTAATGCATCGCTAATGGTTGCCAGTGGAATAAATAGCAGTTCTGACGTCAAAACTTTGTTACACTCCAGTAACTGGCTCACTTGGGGTTTCAGGTACAGCAAGTTACATGTCAGTTTTAAATAAAGTTATAAAAATAGAACACATGGTGAACCATATTGTCACTATGCAACCCAAAACTATATGATTTATGTCTAATAAAATGTTAACAAAGGTGATAGATGGTATAAAAATAGCATTTTCTACCTCATAATACTCTCTTACTCGGATTTGAGAGGGCAAAACAAGGCAGATATTTCTCTTTCATTTCTCAAAATGTATGCCCAAAACCAGAGTAAGCAATTTCGAGTGAAAGTGACATTTTTCAAACATTTATAGTACCTTTACCCAAAAGACAGACTCTAGTAAAATTCAAGTTGTAAAAATCTGCATTATGATAGGTCTTTGATTCCCTCTCTACCAAACACATTAAGTAGGAAGCGGCTTTCCCTTGCCTTTCAACTCCTTCTATAGAGCAACTCTTTAACAAAATACTCTCTTTACCTTTAATTTTGTAAAAGAGACAAATCATGGGCCACGCTTGTATAACTAACAGTTTACAGGTTCAGTGATGCAGCTGCCCAGATGATGGACAAAATCATGGTGCCTGTGTGGAGCTTAATACTTGACTCCTTCCCGCTATGCCTATGCACACATAGAGATTCAGCTGGGCAAACTATGGCTGCATCCACAAGGAAGGGAACGGAACGGACAACGCTCTTAACACACAAGGCTAGAGATAGAAAGACACCTGAGAGCACGTTCCCCAAACTGTCATCTGGGGTCCCACATAGATAAGACTAGATCATCCCGATGAAACGCTGGCGTTAAGCGTTAATAACCTTTTCCTTTCTCACTCTAAGTCTGATCATACAATCTTGCCAAAATATAACCATAAATGATAATATTTTCCATTTCAGGATAGCTGAAATGTTGAGGGACTTCCACAGAAGAGGTCATATCACGTCCAAAAATGAGGTTAGAAGAAATATGCTTTTTTGTCAAAATTTTATGATCATTTAATTAAGCACATCCAGCAGCTCACAGTTCTGGAACTGGAAGTGTGACGACAGCGTGAGATGCAGCTATGATGAGGATTTGGAAGGAGGGAAAAGCTGTCCAGCAATTAAATCCTCTACCCTGTCACTTGGGTACAAAATGTACCTTATCCTGAAGGAGGAGACGGCAGGTCCCCTAAGCCTCGCCCTCAGATTTGTCTCTGGAGACGCGCTTTTCAAAGGTCGCCGCGCAGGGTTATTCTCCTTTGGTCAGGTTATAAACCTCTGAAAACTGCGATCTCCTAACTGCATGGATGGTTCAGTTGTGGCTCACAAAGGGCTGAAACTGGCAGAGGGGATGGGAGGATTGATCTTCCCTGAGCCTCCTACTCTGAAGTAGCAGTGAAAAGGATTTTTCCTGCCATTATTCCTCACAGAGCTTGGGGGTCCGTGGTGCCACCCAAACCGAGTAAGGAGGAGGCTGGTCCTTTTAAGAAGAAATTCCCCCGAGATGGTGCTGCCCCCTCTTCCCTTCGGCAGGCAGCCTGGGCAGAACCTGTCAACTGTTCATGTAGTCACATCTCTTTCCCTTGAACAGCAAGTCTTGTTCATCTCAAACCATTTCTGTCTTGAGCACCTTTTTAAGTATTCCTGGGAGAACAGGCATTATTTCCATTTCAGAGATCAGAATGTGAGCTAAGTAATCTAAATATTTGTACCATGCTCTGCACGTCTGCAAATATACACAAAAACTTTTGTTCACAATTAAAAAAAATGCTCAAGATGTTCCTCCAAGAAAACATGCAGCAAAAATAAATCCAGTTCTTCTGTAGCCCCTGTGAGTTTACCAATCTTTTGTTATAAAGTTTAAGAAACTGAATTTAGACTCGGCATATGTGATCACACACTAATTCAGATGATACTAAATAATAATTAAAATTATAACAATATTAGTATTTAACACCTGTTCCTTTCAAAGAAAAAGCATTGGGACAGTTAGCATCAATCAGAAGAAAAAACAGAAAGTAACGGGAAAAAAACCTGCCAAAAGAAATTCTTACATATTGATCATCATGAGTACCCAAGGTGTGGCAAAAAAATAGCTTACTACATATACTTCAACGTTTTCATTGCTGAGTTGTCTACTCCATTTTTGTACTTGATCCTGAGTGGAAGAAAGGTATTGGAAGCAAAAAATTGTCTGCAAGTACCTTTTAAATAGTAAATTATACCCTATTTATATATTGCAAGCATGGTTTTTTCAGCTGCAAAACAGCCCTAATTTTCCAGTAGGTTTTTCCTTCTAGAGAGTAGTAGCAAATGCTAAAAAGAAAAAAAGAGCAAAAAGCAACAAATAACAACTGCCCTTTCAAAATACAATGGACTATGAACACTAAGTATCTTTTATAAAGATAAGGCAGTTTTTAATCCTCTCAGTAAAGGGGACTATTTTACTTGCCATATTCATTTAAATTGCAGCACACAGAACTTCCTAATGTTGTTTTATTTTCTGAGAATGCGGAATAACAATTACAATACAGGCCTAGTTTTGTTTGTTTTGCTTTGGCTTTTTCCCCCCCGCCCAATATCAGCTGGTGCACTTGTCTAGGCTGGCAAAAGGAAATCCATCTCAAGAGGGAACAAGTGTTTCAGTCACAGGTTTTTATGAAGAACAAACAGCCAGAGTGGTGACAGGACCATCGAAGACTGAGCTTGCCGGGGGCAATGGTGAAGCAACGCACATTTGCTGCCTTGGCTGCGTCCCCATTTTTATCAGTATCTATCTCTAATGCTGTGCTGCATTGAGATTTCTACCTTTTGTCTTCCCACTGGGGAAATACAAGTTTAAATCCTTTCTTATATGACACAAGTGGCAAAATATCCCGTCACTATGAATAATATTCCAAATTCTTCATTTGTTTAAAAGTCATTAAACAATTACCATTAGAGAGGGCAGAGGAAAGAGCTCTAGAGCAGTTCACGGGCGGGAAAGACATTGGTCCCCGCAGCCTTGACGGCTTCCCTCCTTGTGAAGGACTGAGTGGGCAGCTCTACACGGTACAGGGCCTTCCTCTGCCCAATTACTTGCATCTTTTATGCCCTTGTGTGATGCCCTCTTGCCATCACCTGATGTTGCCCAGCAAGGAAGCTATACTTCTACTTCGTGCAAACAACACATGACTCAAAAGAGTTTGGCAATTTTCACTGAATTCTTTCAACTCTCCCTGAGTACTTTCCGACAAAAGCCAAAGTAAGCATGTAGCAACCTGGGACAACCCTTGATTCATTAGTGCAAGGCAAACACTCATCCAAAACAATGTATCTTGAAACTCTAGGTGACTCCATAAATCAGACTATAAACCAAAATAAGCAGTATAAAAGCTGACCAAACATCAACGCGCCAAACTAAGAGACATTCCCTCTCCAAGCTGCTCCACTTCAGTCCAAGTTCAAGCAAAGACCTTATGCAACTAGTCCATCTTCTGGTCAGTACAGAAACTTCTCCAAAGTAAGGCTGAATATATTAAATAAGAAAACCTTCCCAGTAGCGTCTGCAGGAGGTGACAAAATTCTGTGTACAATGTGCAGACTTTTCCAACTTTTCTACCACAAATGTAGGAGTTCTTTCACTTAGGACAGTGGGTCATCCCAGATGTAGAACCACTTTTAACTAATCAACAACTATAGTACTGTTTTTATGGACGGGAGGCATTTGTCCTATAATTTCCCTTCTCTTTAATGGAACTGAAAATTTAAGTGAACATCACGGTGCCAACCCTAACTTTCAAAAAGAAACAAAAAAATGTCATCTATCAGTTTTGAGAGCTTCACTTTGCTTTCAAAGTTCTTTATTTCTTAATACTTACAATACTTAGGAATAATTTTAATTTTTTTATTACTTTAAATCTAAGAGGATTTTCCCCAAATAGGGGAAAAAACCCTGTTAATTTTGTTCATAATAAGACATCAACATTTCATTATATTAATTTATCATGTTAGCTCTGAGACAAAAGTTCTTATCTTTTACAAAGTACATCCCGCATCATTAATTCCCCTGATGTTTCTAATAATTTTTTCAGGTAAAAGAAAATACCCTTTAAAGAAAACATTGATCAAGTTTTTAATACATCAACACTATCTCTCTATTAGTGTAATCATTTAATTATAAATGTATGCTAATCTTAAAAGTCAAACAGAATGGAGACGTACAAACCTTTGTATGTATTTTAGAGTCCCTACTTTTAGGATGAAACGGGAAAAAAACGCTATTGTATACTCACAAATATCAGTGCTCTGACAATACATAAAGACATGAAGTATAGCCCACATCTCCATAATACTTCGGGATAGACGATGACCATCATTAGCCCATAGAAGTTCATATGCTCACTTCCAGCACTTTGCTTAAGGTTTTTTCAAGGTCATAATCCAAAAAATTCTTTACATCTTTTATGTAACAGCTTCTAATGCCATACAAAGAGAGGGAGAAAGACGTCTGACCCATTTATAAGTAGGAAACAGGCAAGACAGTACCAAATATAAAGGGTAATTCACTGATCTCTTGCTTCCTCACTGGGGAGGAAACAGATTTAAGGAGACAGGGGGCATAAAAAGATAATATGAAAAGTTTTAAAGGATTGCTTCTGAAATTAACAATTAATTTAAATCCATGTTTATCCAGGCAACCTATTCCATGTTTCAATGTTTCAGTTTTTATTTTAGTTGCTCTTTACGTGATGCTCTGAGCAAAAATAACATTATTGTCTTAATTAAATGATTATAGGGTAATTCTTTTCCCAAGTATAGAATTTATAAAGTTTAAGCACTGCGTCTACAGCATGCAAAGTGCTTTTAAAATTAAGAAACATTAGACAAAACAGAGAAAGTTTACTTTTTTCCTGCTTTACCACTCTGAATGCCAGTACCCTGACACAAAGAATAACGAGCAATTCCTTATAGTGCACACAAGAAGGGAGATCAGAACTTAGTGAAGAAATGAAGACTTAGTAGCACCCTCTCTCCTTGCACTGTTTTCATGGCTTATACAGAAAGGACAAAAAACTAGGAAGAACAAAACGAAAGACCAAATTTAAAGAAAATTGAGAAAGGTTAACTTCAGATTCAGATGAAGAAATCAAGTCACCTGAATCAAAAGACAGGTTAAATACTCAGGCAATGAAGGATGATCTTGGTTAATAAGTCTAACATAACATTCAGTTTTCTGCATTGTGCTTTTCTTCTGTAATTGTTGTGTTGTTGGAAATCTCTACTATATCCTCATTTTCTAAGATGTAATTTTCTTAGGTAGGTGAGGTCTAGTTGTTCCATTTCTAAGTGGCCACCCTAAGTGTCTTCAATTATTTTCAAAGCAACACACTCCCCATAGAAGTTCAGGCCCTCAAGGTCTGAAAGTCTGATTTGAGTCTGCTAATGTGAGTGCCCAGTGTGTTGAAAGAATGCTTTCTTAGCAAGGAAGAGGAAAATAGGGGAAGATGCTCTTGATTTGTTGAACCTAGGAGAGTCCTAAAACTCTTGAAAAAACGGCATGATCGACAATATTGCTCTTCTGCAAATAGTCCAATAAAGGTATGATTTTGTTCGTGCTGATGATCAGTGCCTGACTCTGGTGTAAATTCATCTAGGACCACTGAAAGCACATAAATACACATTAATAAGCCTATGTTTAATGCTCCTTTCCCAACCTCCCATAAACGTAAAATGGAACAGAATACTCTACCGTGCAAGTTTACCTGTGAGGGATAAAGACAAGGCAGCAATGAAAGCTCCTAGAGCAAACTGCTGGAAAGCATTCATTTTATAATTATGAGCCAGAGCACAAGCAAAGAACAGACCAAACCTTGTGCCCAAAGTTCCTGTTGACCTCTCAAACAGAAACAGGGTGAGCCAATCCAGCTAACAGAAAACCCTTTTAGTCCTAATTACATTCAGCATTTTCACATAACACTGGAAGAACGTAGGTTTACTTTGCTACACATTCACTTAATACAAAAACAATTTATTCAACTTATTGAAAATATACTATTTGAAATGCATTGTTACTAGAAAATCACACCATGTATCATCATGATACATTCAAAAGATGGTGTGACATGGTCATATAAACTGCATACTCAAACTCTCTTAAGTACTAATTGTAACATGCAAACTTTAATAGACATTTTTAATTTATTTAGTATACTGCACAACATGCATCACATTAACAATTTATGTACCTTCTGCTTGAGCCACAAGAGCAATTTTAGAAAAATTATGATTGCAATCAGAGGACATTTAACTGCTACAGTCTAAGCTTCTTTCCTTCTCTTAACCAAAAATAAAACCAAAATACCTACTGGTTTAGCATTTAAATCATCCAGTCTTGCAATAGCTATATAGCCTTCAAAAACCTTTAAAATTAATCAGAACTAGAATATGTATTTCCAGAAAAAAGTGTGAAGAAATCACATTAAGTTCAGTCTAGTTTAGGAATAACTGTAGTTGTCATTTTGACCTACAGGCTCTCCAATGTTTAGTTCAAGAATATTAAGACGTTCGTACCATTACATGTATCTCCCAAAGCAAAGGAAATTCAATAGTTTGCGGGACTGTGAATCAAAGCTCACATACATGAAATCCCATCCTTATAAAAGGCTGATGATAGACTTACAAGATACCTACACTAAGTTTAAACTTTCAGCAGAAAAGACTTAAGCATTATAAGAGCCTGTAGAAGCAGGGCAGTAAGCTCGGCACGAATTGCAAAAATCAGTATTTGTCATCAAATTATGGAAGTACTACTATTTGAAATCTGGGAGGAAAATTCTGCAGTGAGAAAAGGAAGTTTGGCAAAGTTTTATTCAGAAAAACAGGAATTGCCTACGTACAAGTGAATGCAATCATGTAAGGGAGCGTGGTTAAAAGTAATGAAAATAATATATCCCACCGTTTCACATTCAACAAAGTTTTGTCTCTTTGGAAGGCACTAGCTGTCACTAGTTAAATGTTTAGAAAAGACTTAATCTTACTTGGAAGAATCCTGAGGTTTAAAAGGAACATAAGAACAACACAAGAAACTATACTCTTTAGACAGAAACCTTCAACATGGTCATGAAAATAGCTGGTTTTGTTGCTCTTCTAGTTTTGTAATATATGAAGATATAATACCTTCCCGCTGTAATGAAAACCTCCAAAGAGACTTATGAATAACAGAAAAAGAAAAAAAACCCTGACAAAATGATATATTAAGACTGATATCCACTGAGTGAATGTTCTTGAGAAAAAGCCATACAGCAACATTTGATAAATTGAATAATCACTGCATTAACGAGGAAAGTTTAGGTTCTACATAAAATTACAACAGAAAAATCATTGTTTGAATTGGCTCTTTGTATTCCTTACAATAAAACAAATTTTTATAGTATCAAGTGCAACCAATAAAATAATACTTATTTTGACTTCTATAATTTATTTTCTTTGTTCATCAGCATCAATTGCACCACAGGCTCCTGCTGTTTATTGTCCTGGTCGATTTTAAGCCCTTAGGTGACTTGTTAGCAAATGATTTGGAAATAAAAAGTGACGCAAAGAGCTGCGTAAATCCTTATTAATCGTTAACTCACTCTACCTCCAAGCCACCTGCAGTACCTCTTAAAGTTGATTATGGGACAGAAAGACGTCAGAAAGCCAAAACACTGAGAACATTCTGGTTCCAGTTAAAGGGTGCACATTTTTTCATATAAAGCTCTATTGAAATTGTCATTCAAGCTTAAAATATTCAAAGAGTTTCACTAAGCGCTTTAGACGTGTTAAACCTGTAACTGGTTGTGACTGGATTGAGCATTGCAGCAGGGAAGAACAAACAAAATATCTTAAAAAGATATTTTTTTTTTAAAATCCAAACATTCTTCATGGAAGCAATAAGACTGTCTAAAATACTTTTTAACATTGACATCCTTGATCAATGGCTAGGAAGTGCCATTCTGCAGTCTAAGACTAGGCAAAGCTGATGATGATCCTGACCGCAGAGAGGAAGACAAGTAGCAGACTAGAAATCCCAGGATTCAGGAAGACCTCAGCCTGTTTAGGAAATGGGTAAGCAGGAGGCCTTGGGAGGCTCTCCTGACACATAAAGAAACTCAGGACAATGGGTCAGTTCCCATGAACAATCTCTATAAAGCGCAAGGGAATCCATCCCCACCTGGGGGGATACCAGGGAGTATAAAAACAGAAATCCTGAGCTGGATTGCACTGGGCTGGAATTAGGAACATCTCGATCTGTCTGAAGCTAAAACTGGGAAGGGATATGTCATGAAGACACGGAAGGCTGGAGAACGGCACAGGTGACCTAGCAATGAATTTCACTGAAATGGCTGAGGTGGTAAAAGCCTTTGCCTTAGTATTTACTGGCAAAATCTGCTCCGAGTGCCCACTACCAAAGACTAGGAGAGAAATGTGCTAACACCACAGTACAGGAGGACGAAGCAAGATGGTCACATACAGCAGCTGGACACGTACAAGGCTAATGGATCAGATGACACATATCTGAAAGTGTCACGAAGCCACTCTGTCAGTTTTAAGAACTTGTGGTGATCCCTGATGACTGGAAAAAGGTCAGTGCCACGACAGCTTCAAAAAAACTGTCAGGATGGATTGTCCAGAGAACAAGCTGGCAGACCTCACCTTCATCACCGTGGAAATTACGCAGTAAGTCCTCATGGAAACTAACCCCCAGCACATGAAGAGCAGGATGAGAACAGCCAACGCAGATTTATTGAAGGCAAAACACTCCTGACAAACCTAATTGCTTTCTAAGACAAAGTAACTGGCTCTGTGGATAACAGGTAAGCAGTAGATTTAATTTGATTTTAATACAGCTTTTGATTTTTTTTCCTCTCTTACCTTGGTAGCCAACTTGAAAGGCACAAGCCAAATGTATGGGCAAAAAGCTGGATTCGAAAGTACAATGGATCAACGTGTGACTTGTACCTGGAAGTCCAACAGGAGAGAAGAGCTTCCTCCCAGAGGGAAAGCCCTGCCAGACCTACCAGAGGAGTATAATTTTGAGTCGAAAACTTAAGTAAAGTTCAGTAATTAAAGTGTGTACACTACATACGTGGCTGTAGAATGAAGGGATAAATGCATTTTTGTGAACCACAATTTTATTACATATTAATCTATTTCTAATAAACTTGCAACGCTGACTCATTGAGAAGCTTCTAGATTGGCAAACAAATATTGACTTTCCTTTCTGCAGTTATGGTTAGAGAGAGGAGAGGACAAGATATTTTCAGTTCTGCACACTTCTATTTCTCAATGTTCAATATCTTATTAACTAAGAAAATTGAAAATGGAAACACATCCCTTTGAAAACAAGAAATTCCCCTGATTATACAATAAGATTCAGTTCTTGTTTCTAGCCTTAGTAAGATAAAGGTCTTCAAGCCATGAAATCACTGCACAGTAAAAGAAGTATAAAATTTTAAAGTTTTTAAAATTCAGTAGAATTTTGGTTTATTCACATTTCTTGCTGCAATATATCTGAATTTCTAATAGTGTCTCAAGCAAACAGCTATTAAAAAGGACATCAAATTAATATCAAAAGCCTACAGCAGCTTCTTTTTCAGTCCATTTGTTGTCTGCAAAATATCCAAAGAAACAGAACTAAAGGTCTCCTTCAGACATAGCTTTGATGCCCTGTCCATCAGGTACGGGACCATGCAAAACAAAGGAACAGATGAGACCAAGAATACCAGCATCTTCCATACCTGCTGCTTATTTTGCTAAATTGCCCACAAACCTGTAGCATCCCACATACCTGGGAAGAGCAATATGGAAATTCTCTAGCACAAGAATGATGTGAGAAGTCTCATCTACTTTGTACTGCAAAGAAATATTAAAAACAGCAAAAGACTGGTCAACAGTTTCAGGATTGGTCATATAATTTCTCATTATTACCAGACATTTTAGTTAATGCTATTATTAATCTATTCAAATGTTGATAAAAAGGTTATTTTGAAGGCAAAAGAGAAAAATACTTTAATTATGTGTTTTATTTTCAGAAATCTAAATTTTTTCCATGGCACGGCGTGCTTTCCAAACATGCAGAAACAAGATCATTCATACTACACAAATCATAAACCACAATACCAAAATCCTACATTAAACATACTGTAAAAATAATTCTATTTGTGGGGTTCCCCGCATTACCATGATAGAGAATACCACACTATCATTAACTCAGTCTTTCCTTAACTTTGGGTTTTGACACCTACAATAGATTCATATCAGAAACAATAACTCTCTGCAGAAGACAAAAATTTCATGCTATACACAGGATTTTTTGTTAGCTTCAACTAAGAAGTTGCCCTTTATACTCTTGGAACCAGTATGCGCGATGCTCCCCAAATTGCCTCTAGGTGAAATGAGTTTTCCTGCAGCATAAAGTTTCACAAAGTGACAGCACTGATTATTCAAAATGGGCAGACAGTTTTGGTCCTGCTAGTTGGGAAAGTAACAAACTGCACATTCAATTCTGTTGTGACATAGAATTTTTTGGTTTGTTTTTTTGTTTGTTTTTGTTTTTTTTTTTTTTTTTGTTGTTTGTTTTGGTTTTGGTTTTGTTTTTTGTTTTTTTTTTTTTTAGAAGATGAAAAGGTCCTAGCCTAATTTCATATATTATTAGTTCTCAGTTTAAATTTTACTAAATGCCAAAAGGTCGTATTTTGATATTGGCCTCACCAAGTGCTAACATCCACTTCTTTTGACCAAGGCAGACTGTGGGAAGGGTTGAATTCCAGCAAGCGTGCTCTTCCACTCCACGCTTGGATGGTCACACGTCACTCCACCTTAACCTAGACTGCATTGCAAGGAATGAAAACTCATTCTGATGCTCAGTCCACTGAATGAGGTTTTTGCCTTGTCTTTTGTGGCAAATCACTCTGCTCATTAGGAACAGCCAGCATCTCATGAATGAGATGAAGGAGGATGAACTACTACCTTAAACTGATGGAAAATATGATAACATGCAGCACACGTCTTCAGAAAGGGTGGGAAGCGACAATGCAGAAGTGGATAAAGCCTTCCCTGGTAACAGAAAAGCTGGCTTTTTAACAGCGCTATCCCAGTTTCACAGGAATTGGTTCCTAGTTTCTTTCGAGGGGCAAAGGTGGAGGTTTTCAGGTCCCCATGTAATCACCGGAATAAAAAAATAACGGTGCTTTCCCAGAGATAAAGATGCAATGGCTTGGGGGAAAGGAGTGCTTCTTACCCTCCTCTTTCCCTCCTCAGCCTAGCAGGTGGCACCGATCACCTTGGAGATGAACAGCCAGTCTGGATATCACTATCAGAAAGATTTTGGTTCTGTATTCCTGACTCATAATTAAAAATTTAAGTTTCAGCAGCCTCTAACTTCTCTTGATCAATGTAAGACTGAATAGTAAATGATACCAATATTACAGATTGTTTCTGCTGTTGAGATGTGGCGTTTGTATTATTTCTTATAAATCTGCGTGCTTCAAGAGATAATGCCACTTACTAGTTAATATTGGTCTCAAACACTTGCACCGTTCAGTGGTGACAAGGCCACAGGTAACTTCCATTCTGAGTAACATGTTTTCTCTACTGAGGTTTTACAGAGAAATTCTCTGAAATCTCTCCACTCAAATCTTTGCTGCTTGATCAAGCTAAGTTGCTGTATTTTTCAGGCATCTAAATACAAAGCCAGCAATTAACTGTCTGGTTTTACTTTCAGTCCTTTGAATATTCTGCACAACACTTGGCGCAGCTGAGTCACAAAGGCCAAAATCAAATTAAAATGCAAATGATGTTTATTATTATGACAAGAAAAAATATAATTACGTAGTCAAACTCAAAGTAATTCACTTTTATGGTCTATGTCACTTATATTCATAGTCCTAATGTATCTAAGACAAGAATAAAAGTATTTGAAGTACAATGACTCAATCAGAAAAATAATCTGAACTCCAAATAACTTCTCTATATATCTGTATTTCATACTTAGCTAAGTATGAAGCTCAATACTGAAACAAAAATATGTTGACAAATACTTTCATTTAGTTACCTGTTTTCCTTTTTATCATATTTGAATAAATGAAATTATGAATCAGGTACTATCAGCTCTTTTTCTTAGTTACTCAGTAAACAACATGTTTAGCTTAAATAATCATCAGTCCCGACCTTCTCTAAGTAACAAGCACCTTTTTGTCCCCACTCTTCTATCATTTCCACCTTCATATGAAAATGCCAGAATTTTCTACTCTCAAAAATTATAATCTATGTACTGATGAAATGGACTTTTGCCTTTATTATCCAATACAAGAAGTATTTCAATACAGTTTACGTCCTCTTGTTTTGTGCAGAGTGCCCTAATGCTTCCTATTGTAAATGTGAACAAAAATAAGCTACATATACAGCTCTTGACAAATAGCAAGCTAAAATACTGTTGCTGAGAAATATGAAGATACCACCTTCTCAAAAGGACAAAAAGATCTGTAGACAACTAGCTACCAGGTGCAAAAAAACCTTCAGATTAGAACCTACATACTCTTATCTTCCTCCCTCTCATTGAAAAAAAGCAAAATCTTGAGTTTTGCTATGACAAAAAAAAAATATATATTTAAAGGAGTACTATATCAGTTTCCTTTACAAAATGCTAATTATTTTTATAAACACCAAACTGGTTTGTTACTCTACTGAAAATATACCTGGAACTCAACTGTTCAGCTACAAAAAAATGCTTTACATGTTTACAAAAGATATTTCTAAATACATATTTTTTGACACATACGTTTTTAAAATGTTTTTAATTAGAATTTAAGTTCAACAAATAGAAAATGTTTTACATGTATTTTAGTAATTAAATGGTTGCTAAAGTAATATAAAAGTACCTAAATCATCTAAACACCTATAAGAAACTTTCTCATCAAAAGCAAGATGATGGAAAACTGGCTGAAAGGAAAAGTCAATGTCTCCTTTACAGAACATGTAAGTGCAAAGATTATTTCAGCGTCATAATTATTTACTTTAAAAAACAAAGACATCTGTTCCTTTTAGAAAAAAACCTACAACCCAAATTAGGCTTCACAGAACTGTCCTCAGAAACACTCTGCGTGTAAGAGCTATAACATTAAACTTTAAAGATGTTCTGAACACTTTTATAGCACACTGATACAGATGAATTAAAAAAACCCCACAATATAATGGACATGTCTGAAACTACTGCTGGTTAAAGTAACACTTGGCACTGCATTCCATATGAAGTTGAGCTAGCAGGTATATAAAATGTCCTTAAAAATAAGTTAGGGATCTGGACATTTGTACTGAAAAGAAATTCATATCACCCATATTCAGCTCCATGTCCTTAACCAATATCTAGAAGGGTTTTTTGTTTGTTTTAAATTATTTCAGAAGGTTCTTATCCCTCCTCAGCAACTTAAGAAATAAAGGTCCTCTCTTTCTGTAAGAACAGTTAGCATTTTATAGTATTCCTAGAAACACTAATGAAAACCTGTGATGGAAGAAAACCAATATTCAACAGAACATTTCTTGGTTTCTTGATCACTCTCCATGGTCCAAAAGCTGTAGTTCCTCAGGCTGGAAAGTAATTAAGCTGCTCGGCCTACACTTCTGTTGTCTAAAGATGTCTAAGATGATTCAGATACATGTGTAGCTGATCACATTGACCGCCCTGATCTAGCAACATCTAGAACAGAGAGTATGAAAAGGAATAGAGGGAAGCAGGAATAACTCACGGAAGCAGAATCATTTCCTGTATGCTTTGGATGAGGATCCACTCGGCAGGAACTTTGAAGGAGATGACAATACGATGCATCTCTCTCAATTTTAATTTAAATACTGTAAATAATATAAACCAATATAAACCACTATCACATGGGATATGACTCCAAGGGCCACCTTAGCGTACTCACTACTGCCTGCTAGAGAATGGCGCTGCACAAATTTACCATTTAATGCTACAGCACTATAGCACGACCAGATCGGAAACCGAATGTATTTCAGAATCCTATTGTGCCTTCAAGAAATTTAAGACCACCCACTCACATCAGGTTACAATCTACAGTCTAAAATTGTTCCTATTGAACCTGCCTGAAACATGTGGCTGGATTAGATGACATCCTAAGATGCCTTCCAATGGGAATGATTTTGTATTGTGGGAGAAATGGACTAAACCAAAACTACCATCCAAACTGATAAATCAATTATTCACAAAACTATAGTTTTCACTTAATATTGAAATGTAAAATGACTCGTTAATGATAACAGGAAAAACATGGAAATAAAACAGCTCATTGTTTTAAACCTAATGCTTGCAAACCTTCCTCAGAGCTTCAAACTAGCCAACATCTCTTCTAGGATTTCCCTACTAAAATAATACGATGATGCAGCTTCTCTCAAGACTACTCAGATCAAAATGGCAGCAATTTGTTTTCCTAAACCACTAACATATAAAAGGGCTGTCCTGACTCATTTGACTGGAAATTACATTAAATCTAGCACTGGCACATGAGTTGTTATGTACGAAAACAAAGACAACCCCCCAAATTTATGACATAACATTGAAAATAATTTTCATCATTAATACAAGTATCATATAATTTTGCCAAAATAGAAGAAATAAACATATATAGCATTAAAAAGATTAATACAATCTCATAAGTAGAATGAGTCTTGATAAACTGATTAGTATTTTATCATTCTCCAACTGTTTCTATTGCTAAATAAAAGCTTTAGTGGGAATGTCAACATAATCACGTGCCTTGAAACCAGTGCCATAGTACATACAGAGGCAGTATTTGGGCATAACTATGTTCTTAAAAGACACCTTACTCCTTTAAGATGTAAACGGTGCAAATAAGGACTTGTCTTTTATGTAACCAGAATATGAAATTTAAACTCAGCTACTAATGTTGGAAATGGCCTGTAGCCATCCCACCTCAATGCATGAGCTAGACAGATCTTGCAAGTTAAGTAAGAGTCAGGTCAGGACAGTATTTGGTTGCAACAGAGGCACAAAAAATTAGAGTTCTGAAGAGATTTTGATAAATTTATAGTTCTTAAACTCAGCAGAGAGAGCGAGCTTTTTCTTGTCATTAAGTATTAAAATTCTGCTATGATACAGTGCTAAAAGAATTCTGTGATGGAGAGATACTAGATGTTGATACCACCTTCATCAATCCTTAACAGCCTATGCCTTGAGCATAAAAAGTTCTGCTCCAGCCTTCCAAACATACATATTAACCTGCTTCAGTCAATATAAAGTGCAATCTTTCCTGCCCTTCCTGACTGTAACATAAGTAAGAGCTGTTTTCCAGCTTCCTACACATACAATAGTTAACAACTCCCACCATTGGAACTAAATACCAGTTTTAAGACCCACTGCACGGGCAATATTGGCACCGAGAAAAATTCTCGGGCCTTTTCCATATCCGTGGGTGCGGTGGCTACCCGCACTTTCACACACGTGCCCACTCTGTGAGGTGCGGTGGATGAGCTTTTTCCCATCTACCTCTGAGGAAAAGAATAACCATGCTGGAAGCTGACTCTGACCCAACGAGCCACAGTCAAACACCCCTGCATCAAAGGTATGCTTAGTACAGCCTGCTGGACAACTTGCTTATTCTAGAAACAATTTTCCCTTACTTCAGATAGCTCACAAACTCGCTTTCCCCTAGCCCCCGCCCCCCTCCAAAAAAAAAAACCAAACCAAACCCAAAAGGACTTTTATACCTTAAAGACTGTGGATAAACACACTTTCAACTGAGTAACACGCATACACTACTGAAATTGCAGGGGGAAGATCTTAAGATATTTAGACAAACCATTGCATCCAACTCATTCAATCTTCTCAAGCTTCATGTTCACCCCTGAAGACTGGTTGTCTGCTCAACCAGTATACTCGCATTTGTCATTTTTTTATGTTACCATCATCATGGCGTTCTCCTAGCTACATCTTCCCAAACTTACTTCTAATACTGAGCTACATATTGTATTAAAGCAACACTTGGATTTGTCCATCATTTCTCTTCCATCTCCTTTTCTAAGGAGGTTCTGTTTGCCTACCTGGTCTTAAATTATGCTACATTTTGAGGATGCTTAGGAAGTGTTCATACATCTATGACTATTTTCACATGCTCTGTTTAAGCTCTGGGTTTTGTGCTGTGTTTAAGCCAAACAAATGCTTTCTGCTTACATGAGCAGATACACAGATTGAATAGATGGAAAGTATTCTCTAGATTGTGCCCTGCGTTGTTTTCCATGGGTGACAAACTCGTTAATACTTCTGTTTTTCAAATATCCTATATAGAAAAACATCAATAAAACACAAAAGAGAAATACAAAAAGACTGACTATATTGCAGGGCTCGGTGACTAACTTTAATCTGTACCTTTATTCCTTAAGCAAAAACGTATTATGCACACTCTCAAGGACAGTAACTTTCGCTGTCCATAGAAAACATTAAGAACACTTTTGATGCTGGCAGGATACTAGGAATTACATAGCACTTTCCTGTTTAAAACATTACTCGTTACTGATCTCTCTGATTAATTGTAAAAATAGCTTATTAATTATAAAAATAATTTTTGTTTCTATCTTAGTTACAGGAGTTTCTCAAATAAACTTTTTTCAGAGCCAGTCAACAATGTGTAAATGGACTACTGTGGCTGAGGAATAACCAACCCTGCCTCTTTGCTTAACTGTCCGTGCTGTACAGTGTGATAAAAAGTCCATATATACTCCACATTGCACTTGCTCTCTACAAAATCACATTTAACGGATTTTTTTCAAAAGTAAATATATTAAACCATACTTTTATATTGTAAAGTACTTGGTTTCTACTATGCATTGTTACACTATAATTTGGTTTTCCCATCTTTTTGCTGTTGTCTCCCAATTAAAATACATAGCAAGAGTTGATGGTAACTCTGGGAACAGTGGGGCAGGCATGCAGGCACCTGCAGTTGCTCATGTGTGTAAATAATACATACCTAGAAATTGTTTTTAGCATACAAATACAGATATAAGTTGTTAGATGTTTTACAAACTATTTATATGCAAGGCAAATAACAAATTAGTCTGTTAAAAAACTAATTAAGAATATAGTCTTGATGAAGAGGCATCAGCATTTGTTCCCATTATCTCTTGACTTAGCCAGGAAATACCCAACAAAATATTAATAAACTGGTCTTAGCATAGCACTGCATGTTAGTCACTCCATTTCAGCTCCCTGATCTAAAATCCCTAACGAAAACAATAAACTTGTCTTTCAAATTCCTTGCCAGAGATGTGTTATTGGTAGCTGTGAGTATACGACTGCAATAACAAATCAGAGTTACCACAGGAATGTTAAGTAAATTAAGAAAACAACCCAGTAGTGTTTTGTTCAGCTAGGTAACATCGCCAGCTAGAGAAGAACTTGATGCTGAGCGTAAAATACAGAAACACACACGTACATCCTGAAGAACATTTGAAAAAAGACTGAACATGGTACTATGTGATTTTTACAGAAAGGGCTGTAAAGATTTTTTTCATGAGTTGATTTTTTTTTTGTACCAAAACTGCCAGGAAAAGAAAAGAGGTCTCCCCTTTTCTTTTTCAGTGTCCTTTACTACTGGGTATTGCGTACCTCAAAATGAAGAGATACTGTCTTTTTAAAGCTTACAAGGTACAGGGCCGAGGACACGTTAACTAACGAGTTGCTTCAACCACAGAAAGACTTCCTTTCTCTGCCAAGAAACTCGCCTTTCAATCAGGCAAGCTGTTTTCCTCCTTTACTTGAATTTTGGGAATATTTACAGGAAGAGGGAAAACTAGCACTTCTCTTTAAAAAGTGGGATTACACAATTCTGGCAGCTTCTACCGGTTTAGTTTCAGTTGTGCCATGGTACACCCCAATGTCACTGGCCAGTTTTGGACACAGGGTTTGTGATAATTAACTTTTTATTGAGCTCTTGGAGGACCACTGAGAAGGAGTTTATCTGTCCCAGGAGATGTTTATGTAAGAGAAACACTTTCTGAACTTGAATTATTAGACTGCAGTCTGTATGTGGTAAAGATTTTGCAGCCCATACAATGAATTAAGACACAATCATTATGTCTACAAAGAAAGGAAAATTAAGAAGTACACACACAAAAGATATAATTGCAGTTTCCAGTGATGTGATGTTGGTAGTGAAACATGTATAATTACGCTACGTAAAAGCCACCGACACTCAAACTGACAAGGTTTTAAGGGAGCACTAAAGGGCCAAGTTATAAAAGAATGTAAAGAGTAAAAAGGGAAGAAAAACAACTGTTACAAGTAGGCTGTTGCATGTGTTGTGTACATCAGGGTAACTTTGAATTGGGCCCAAATTTGAACCAGGAACTAAATGCACGGAAGGATTAGATCCTATGTATGAAAGCAAGCAAAGGTTTCTAGTCATTCTGAAACCTGCGCAGCTGGAACTTCAGCAACAAGAGAAAGAATTTTTATTCCTTATGTTTTTATAAGGAAACACATTTGGGTTTGTTATCCAAATAAACCTTTTGGGGAACAAAATGAATGACAGAAGAGCACTACTTTAATATAATGGCATTTAAAGGTCTTTTTAGTGCTCTCAATTGCATTTTTCCATCTCATATTTAAGGCAACTCATTTACCTATGTTGCCTGCATTTGAGACGCAGCCAGATGTTGACATATGTGGAGAATTCTTTAGAAAGAAATAAAGCTATAGGTAACTAATTAACTTACTAACATATAGTCAAGGCATCATTATAATGAATATGCCTTGATTGCACACTGTTAATTGTATCCCTTGTGCACTACAGTCAAAAGTTAAATAGTAGCCTATATAAATAACATATAGCAACAAAAGCATCAATATATTATGCACTCAGCTACGATTCACAAGAACTTAAAATAAGCTTATTGCAACTGTAAAAAGAAGTTCTGTTTTCCCTAGAACTGAACAAAATACATCCTCTTTTCCCCAGAACATACAACGCACAGCTGATGGGTCTATCCCACTTTTTCTGTAAACTTAGTGTAACCCTGAAAGCAAAACCCACGAGCACCATCACCTCAAAACGACTGTAGAGCTACAATAAAATGGCAGTTCAATTGTATGAGGAATTTTATACTATTTATCCCTACTTTTGGGGCACAATTTCTTATTCTGCTCAGAGAATTACAGAGAACATATTGTCTCCTCTGTGTAGGCTTTGCGTAGGTTTCTCATACTTAAAAGCTTGCAGTGATACTGGTTAATTGCCAGATTTCAGCCACCTCTCTAACCTCTCCCGTTCAGTGGGTGTGAAAGGGTTTACTTGTAATATATATTGCTACCGACTGAATTTTATCTTGTTCTCCTGGATTCTCAGCAGCAATTCCCAAGTTAGAGGCTTCCCCAGAAAGCACGTCAAAGGATTCCCACCCACACACTGAATATCTAACAGGCCCTGACCCATTTTCTCCTTATTAAAGCAGCACTACATATTTTAAAAAATAAAAATAATAAACAGAGAGGCTAAACGAAAGCAAGAATTGCAGTTGGAACTCTATCCTCTTCAGATTTTAGTTCTGACAAAATCACTATCAAGCAGCAAAGAGACACATTTAAAATACAAACATCAGCTCCATTTTTCCTCAGTGTTCTCATTCAGTGACTTGTAACTCCAGCTGTCTTTCGGCTAAGTACAAGGAGGACTTCATTTATTAGTTCTGAATATAGAAAAATCCCTGATTTAGCCAAACTTATCTCCTCTTCCAACCACATCTTTGGGCGTATTTCTGCAACTTGAGCTTTAATAATCTTGTAACTCAGTGACTTAAGATGTAGGACGCTTAAAAAATGAAGCCTCATAGCGAATAACAGTT
The DNA here is from genome assembly GCA_013397275.1 of Burhinus bistriatus. Classification (NCBI taxonomy): domain Eukaryota; kingdom Metazoa; phylum Chordata; class Aves; order Charadriiformes; family Burhinidae; genus Burhinus; species Burhinus bistriatus. The sequence goes on along the minus strand of VYXH01006860.1, from coordinate 355,922 downwards.
GGAACTACATGATTTTACTAAGATTATTAATGTTACCTAACCAGAATAAGCAATAGTGATTAACACTCAGTATTTACAATTGAAGTTTTTTATGGTAGGATGGACTACTGCCAATACTACTGCAAGACTCAAGATCCGTCATGTAGTTGATATGTTGGAATTTATTAACATCCCCAACTAAACAGGAACAATATTCCGGTTTAAGTAGAAGCAAAATGGCAACAGAATATTCAATTGATGTATGACTTCCAATTTGCCCGTTGCATTCACAGCGTCAGACATAGCGGGGATCAGTTTTTACCGGTTACGGCTGCGTAACAGCCTTTTCCTTGTGCCGCCACCTCCAAAGGAAGTGAAGCACTTCAGCAAGTCAAATCACCTCTCCCAAAAGAGCACTGTTAAAGAGAAGAGGTGAAAAAAAAAAAAAACCAACACCTAGAAGAGAAAAACAATGGAGAAGCTTATACTTCTGTGCTGCAGTTCTTCAGCCAGTTACACCTCTGGTTGTGCTTCTTACAGAAGGGACAGCCCTGCATTGCTCTCAGCTTGCAACTGCACGCTGCCTTTGCCGGTTTTAAGCTCACACAACTGTTTCTGTGGCTGCCTGGTGAACTAGATGAGGGCACTATTTTATCTGAGAGTAGACCTGACCAGATAAAGACGCCAACTGGATGAATTTCCCGAGCTTTTGATGCCAACACAGATTTGAATTAAACAGCTAAAGTTATGATAAAAGATTTATTTCTAACACAGTGCAGAAAATAGACAATAAAACCCCATAATATTAGATCAATCATCTTTTAACGAATACTGAAAGAAAAAAATTCCATTTATGAATGCTCCATATCTCGTAAGTAAATCCTTTATACTTAAAATTGATTTGTAAGCAAACCCTAGCTTTACCTGTTATTTATAAATTATATACCTCCCCCTTCCCACTTTTAATTTAACAATGCTTTATGCAACTGACTTCCCAGGGAAAGAATATTAATAATGAGCACATATACCATACATGAACATTCTTTTACCTTAATTTTCAACATAAACTATTATGAAAAAAGATATATTTACCTTCTGAAAAAGGACCCACCTGTTCTTTCCAATGGGAAAGACAGGAGATGAGGGAAAACACCAAAACAAATAAGAATACTGCTCTGTATCTTACAATATATCTGCCAGTGGCATGCAGTCATCTTTCAGGGGTTAAGACTCTTCACTGACAACTCAACACTATGTTATTTAAGAATCCACTTCATTCTAATGATAACTTGCCTCTGTAAAGGTGGACAACACCATGTCTGAAGTCCAAGTTATACGATTTTATGAACAAGAATAGGAACTAGGAGACCTCCTTTGTTTATAAAGCCATAGTAAGTTACATCAGCTGCAATACTATATTGATTAAAGCTCATCTTTTCACAAACATAAGCAAGCAGAGAATTAACAACCTCAATCATTGGCAGAACAACATCCAACACTTGTAAAATCCCTTCATCTATCTGGAAAATAAACTTCCTTCACACCCAGGTTTGCATAGGATACTTAATGGATAAACATATATTGAGTTAGAGGATTGTTCATCATCATCTTATGTTGTGTGAATGTTTCTGAAAATTTTTATCACCTATAAGATTAGCTCTAATTTGGACTACACGTTTTTTTTCCTATGACACTAAGAACAGAAGACTTGACAACTCCCATGACATCTGGTGGAACACGTTTGCAGGCTAGGTTTAAAAGAAAATGGACTTTCCTTGCCAATATTCTCCACACTATTCTATCAAAAAGAGCATTCTCTGGAGAAATAACAGTGGAGAGATGAATTCCACAAATTTGTAAGTATACTATGCATGTCACTTCAGCCCACAAAGAACTTAAAATTTAGAGAAATATATTTAAGTGGTCTTACAGACTAGGATGACTAGAAACTGAGCTATGCTTTCTTGTCACATGCTTACATTTTTCCCACTGGGTCTCTGACAATGGCACTTGAAGACAGGAATGCACAGTTTAGCCTTTTCCTTTAGAAAAGGTGAGGGATACCTTCTGCATTGCTTGAATAGTACTGCTGTCTTAGAACTGCTTTTTATGTGGGGAAATATGACTGAACAACCCGGTCTTTCTTTACCCACCTCTTCCAGTTTTCTTCTTGGAAAGGTTTGCTTTTCCTCATGTAAAAACTCTTTTGAAATAATTACTCTAACGTTTTCAACCGGGCAGTAATTGTCCTCTCCTTCATACTTTCCTAAGTATGAATTATTTCTTATTATTTAATTTCATATCTACATATTTTTACTTCTTGGTCAAATTTAAACAATAGCACCTTCTGAAAAGTTCACATTCAACCCTACATATTGCACATTCTTGCATGAATGAAGTCATGCTCCAACTGGGTTGTTTCTTGAATAAAGGAACAATAACTTTGTATAACTAAAAAAAATCTAAAAATTTGCATTTAGCAATTGTTCATTTAGCAAATTCAGCACTCTATTTAAAAAGAAAATTGAAGCACGAGCTTTACACAGAAATAGTAGCTTATTAAATTGCTTAGTAGTTTCTGAAGCCAATGGCAAAATATTTAGCAAACTTAATACTGAATTACCATTACTTTTTGTTTTTTAAAAATTAAAATATTTATAAGCCATATTTAAATTACCTCATTATTTAATTTAAAAGTCTATTATTCCATCCTTTTTTGTGAAATATTTACCACAAAGTGTACGTTTTTGTACAGCTCTGTCATCAGAATCATCTCAAAGGAAGCAGAGCACATGAATCTTTTTTAAATCAATTTTTAAATATAAAATTTGACACTTGATGCATACTCAAAAGTAACAGAGTACAGAATAGGCATTTAACTCCAAAAACCTAAGAACTTGCACGCAAATACTCAAAGAAATTGAACTGGATCTCCTACGTAACAGGGTACATACAACACATAATGCTATTCTACAATAAGCCATTAAAAACTATGTATTAAAACTACAAAATTATATTAAATTGTGTATATAATACCACAGTATCAACCCTACCTCGACCATATTTAAGACAGGAGAAGACAACTTACGGGTACGATTCTGAAAGCTGCTGAGCTATTCCGTAAGCTGTGGGGTCCCTGTCCAGTGCGTATACTGTAATGTCGCTGGCTTTCTCTAGAAGAGCTGTAGTATGACCGCCGGCTCCAAACGTCATGTCAAGGAAACGCTGTTGAGTAAAAAAGACAACACCATTATCTTAGAATAGACAAGTGACAAACCAATTGCTGATTTAAAGCTTCTGTTGTTAATCTCTCGTATGCTGGAGGAAAACATACTATCCAATATAGTCACAATGCCTTTTTGGAAATATTTTCTGATTTTGTGCAGAATTGCAATCATGTCAGAGTAATCTTTTTAGGTGTTGTGACCTCCCCCCCCCAATCCTTCTAGAACAAAAGGACAATCATATGGTACAACCGACTGCAGCTCCATACTCTTCCCATTTCTTTACATTCTGATTTCAGAGGAAAGCCACATGCTTGACTGCTTTGCTTGGATGTGCTCAATTTGATGGATATAAAGATATAGAGGACATGGGACTAGAGGAAGTAATCAGCACCACCTGCTTTGTAAGAATGTCTCTAAAAGGAAGGCTGAGGTATTGTGTAGCAATTAAAAAAATAACACTATCATAGTTTTATACCACAGATCAAAGTGTGATGGCAGCACAGGCACATATATATCCTGACTGGGACCAACCTAACTAGCACCGAAAACGTAAGTTTTCAAGACACAGTACCACTGATTTCGGGTTCACTGTGCAAGAACAAAGGTTACTAAGATACGCTGAGGCCCAGTCCTGCTGTATCTTCTCTACCATCATTACATGTGTTAATCAGATGCAGAATAGCATAGGAATATCCACCTTAACAGCAATCCCATTTCAATTCCTGATGTGACATACTCTATGGGCTTGAGTTACACCTTTTGATAAACAATATATATTTCCTTGCTTCTGAGGAATACTTACTGCCCATGCACATACACCATGTCTGGTTTTTTGGACACACAAACTAAGACTGCAAGGTTTTTAGTAATACTGGGTAGACACAGACATCCTCTACAGTCTTCTGGACTAAAAATGAGGACACATTCATAGAATCGACTAGGTTGAGGTTGGAAGGAACCTTTAAGATCATCGAGTCCAACCATCAACCTAACACTGCCAAAACCACCACTAAACCATGTCCCTCAGGACCATGTCTACCCATCTTTTGAAGACCTCCAGGGATGCCAACTCAACCACTTCCCTGGGCAGCCTGTCCCAATGTTTGATAAGCCTTTCGGTGAAGAAACTTTGAATGAAGTCTGACGAAAACATACACAGGTACAGATTCAGCACAAGTTGAGTAAAATTTGGTATTGAAATACCTGTAGCAAGTCTCTCAGAACTCAAAGTTCCTGAAAATTAATGGAAATTTCACATTCCTGCCATCAAAAACTTCACAAAGAGAACCAAAACAGGCTTTCTATCTCATACTTGAGAAGGGTGATAGTGTCATCAAATTTCACACAGAGGGAAGGTGACTTCAAAAGGCTGGTTAACTCCAGCCATATCACGAAGGAGAATGCCTGGAGCAAATACTTTGCCTGCAAGGAAGGGAGACTGAGCAACTGGTGTGCAGCAGGTCCCAACAGGAGAAAGGAAGGAAGGAGCAGAAGGGCAGCCGAGGTAAGACTCTGAAAAGGTGAACACTGCTCTCCTGACGGCTCTGCAGTTTCTGTAGGCTCATTCTAGAGAGGTTTCTGTAGTCAGAGTCCGTTTGACCAACAGGCTGACCAGGAGGCGTTGCTCCTGAGACTTTCATATGAAACAATGACTTGGGACATAGTCAACCACCTTGAACCGAGGCAGGTTGGGCTATAAAGTTCCACTAATGGGAGAAACACAAGAAAATTAGGTAGAACTTAAAGACTTAAGTCTTTTTTATCTGTTAAGCAGCCATACTGTTTCTAGAAGCTGCCCCACGCGCCTTCCTCCTTTGGCCTGACAACACTGGTACTTAACTGCTTAAAAGTCAAGAACTATTTGGTTGACAGAAATAACTGCCTCTTCACTTAGCAATGCAGAGGTTGTATGACTGCAATTCCACTTAGGAAACATTTCCTTTCCATATTACTAAGAAAGTACCTATAATTCTATACTCTAGGGAAAACATACTGGAGTTTAGAAAGAGATTTATTTTTATTGTTTTATGACAGTGCATTTAAATCCAAGTAGAAATGCGACTGAACAGCATCTTCTCTAGCTTCTGCATCTCTGAATTCCCGTAACTCTTTCCTCTCAGTTGATTTAACTGACCTCTGTTGACCTGGGGGGGGGGGGGGGGGAATCAGACTCCATACAAGCTAACCTAGAAAAACAAATTCTCCATATCCTTCAATATGAATATGTGATTGGGGTTTTTTTCACTTCTCAATTTTTTTTTTTCAAAACAGTTTTTGAAGACCACTTATCAAGCACGATCATATTAAATAGAAATTAATGTGAACTAAACTAATTTACAAAAATTATACACCCCAAAGGTAAGCAACCTTTTAAGTGAAATTTTGTAACTTAACTCTTGAAAGAATTAAGATTCAACCACAAAATCCCTCTGGATAAAAAAAAGAAATTCAAAGGCAATGAAGAAGGAGCCAAACATTTCTCCAGAAACAGTTTTAGAAAACATAAATAAAGTTTTTTTAATGGAAATCCTATAATAATAAAACTGAATATTTATGAGACTAATAATAATAATAAAAATAATACAACTCTACTGTGGCTAAAAGTAAGTGAAAATTATGATTTTTTTAAGATCTTTAGGTTGCCATGGTTTAATTTCTTTGTGTTATACCATCATGCTTCCTAAGCCTATGCTCGAGAAGGAGAACTTCCCTACAATATTTTATAAAGTTCATGCAGGAAAAAAAAAAATTAGTTGGCTCATTATCCAGTATTAAATTACACCATTCATACAAAGAAATAAAGAACTGACACAGAATTTTTTTTTTTTTTTAAGCAGTATGTATAAGACAAAGTTATGTTACAGAGGATGTAATTCCCATACTATATAAATACTCCCACAACCTATTTAAGCATTCTGATTTATCTCCTGCCATACCAAAACCAAAAGTATATTCACTGAAACCAATTTATAAGCCCAAAACTGAAACAGTCAGAAAAGTGTGGATATTTTTTAAAACATAACTAACCACAAGAATTTAGTTAGGTTTTGCCAATACCTGTATACATTAAAAACTCCAAGCTACTGAAAACATTTATTTTCTCTGTAAGCTCTCACATTACCACTGTCGATCAGATTCAGAGAACCTCTCTTATGACAGAGGGTCTATTCAGTATGGGGGGTTTTTTTGCACTGTATTGTTACTTGTACTATCCTTGTAAAAATCCAATACTGGTTATTGAGTGGGGTATTAAACTAATTAGAAAAATTTGTATTATCTCTCCTAAGTGAAAATTATTACTATAAAAGTGTCATTGTTAACTCTGTATTTATCTTAGAAAATGGCAAAAAATAACACAAATTCTAGAAAAAATACAAATCCTCTTAAATTACTCTTAAAATTTCCAGGAAATATCTGATATTCTTTGATTTCCACTCAAGCTATTTCCATTTAATCCCCACCAGAAGTAATGTACTTAAGCAATAAACAGACCTTTCATTTTTACCTTCTATTTCTGTAGAGAAATCCCTTCAGAAAAATGTAACAGGAAATTAAAATCACTTTTTATTTCTTGCATAAGATTAACCCACTCAGAAGTGCACTCGAAAAACTTGGTCACAACAGTCTCAAGTGTCATTTAGGATTAGCACATATTCTGCAGCAACACAAAACAATCAAAACCAATTGAAATTACATCATAATTCCTCTTGGGAAAAATAGGTTTAATCAACATGAGTAACATCTTCTGGGTTGGGTTTGGTTGTTTTGTTTTGTTTAAAAAAAGAACAAAGAAATGCTCTTATTTGATATCATAGCTAGAAATCGAGCACCAAAGTTTTTTAAAACCTCAGCACTGCCCTTCCTGAAACTGGCCAACAATGTGGGCAGGAAGAGTCAAGGCAGGTATAGGAGGTGCTAGAAGCAGCTACTTATATCTTCTTTAACACAAAAAAAGTTTGGAATAATAATTTTATTCCACTTAAATTCACTAGTAATGTGAAGTTCCAGAAAATAGTTTTTCTTCACCGATACGTTTAGCAATTTGCTTATTTCTTGAACATCTGTTCGTTTTCTAAACATCTAATTCTTCTTTGGTGATCTCTAGAAAGTATTACAAAGATTTGATCCTTTGTGCCTTTCTCTCCCCAACACTTCTGTACTATGGAGAAGGTCCTTTGTTTCATCAAGTTTGAATAGCAGAAAATGAAAAGATGAGTTAGTGACCTTTTGGCCAAGCATTTATCCAGACAATTTTGCTATTTAAGCAACATTTAATACTGGGGGGTTTTTTTCCCCAATGAATTTTTGAAGATCTCATGGCTCATTCAAGAATACTTATATTTGTTATGTTGCTTAACAGTCTCACCTTTCCTCACACACATATGCCTCTGCTTTCAGTAATTTTAAATTTGATAAACTTTAAGCTTGATAAACCCCTTATGCATGCTGCACGTTAATGAACCATACAGAAGATCTTATAAATAAAACAAAAATTAATACTGGCAGTGCAAAGGAGAGGAGAAGAGAAAGGATGAGGGTCATTGTACCATGACATAGTACCAAGCTCTCAATATTGCGAGAGCATCCAAAAGCTTTAGTTAAGAATTCACGCAAACGTTCACTATGAATAAACACGAGCTCGCCAAATTATATTGCTCTTTCCGAAAGAACTAAGACAAACCACCTAAAACCTTTAAGCAGTAGTAGACAACTGTAACACGATCTTTAAATTGGGAGCACTACGTAAGAGAGGACACAGATCTGATTCAAGCAGAAGTGACTGCAGGACTGAACACACAGCACTGGATACCAGCATTAACGGAATAGGCTAAAGCATTTTTGGCATCCTAGCAAACCTAATTAAGGCTACATTACGTACATTTTGGCATAACTTTAAGGTAAAGACCTTCCATGGATAATCTTTGAACTGCACAGATACATATGCCTAAACTAGCAAGTAAGAACTCATACAGGTGCCTTATGATCTAGCTGTTCCACTCAAAAGCAACATTTTGCATCTAGAACTTAAAAAAATAATATCATCTTAAGTTATCAAATAAAATAATTTTATTACTAACACAACTATTTTGGAGCACTGATCAAATTTTACTTTAATCACTATACTATATTGCTTCATAAGATGCTGTTTATATAGTCCATTCATCTTTCATGCCTGAAGTAAGGGAAAGATGCTTCATTTTTTCTTCCTCTTTCTCTCTTGCCTAGTAGTTTTTAATCAAATAAAATTAAATGACATTTTATCCTCCTGGTCCTATAAATACCGGAAAAGATTATTACATGAATTCCTCCTGCAGTGACTCACCGTTCCATTGTTAAGTTATGATAGCCCCATCAGAGATCCCCTCGGGAATTTTATAATCAGTTTGTGACCGTACGTTTTAGAAACCATTTGGCTCTTTCATGACACACAGAGAGCAACAAACAAAAACTTTATAGCCTTCATTTTACAACTAGCTTTAAGATAGTTATAGAGATACAAAGAGTTCATCGTCCTCATTTTTGTAGACAAGACTTTTCACTGACAAGCCATCTCTTTTTAAGCACTTCATTTTACTGTGACTGAAGTCATCTGTAATTCCGCTTATGATTATGCTCCGCATCTAATAAAATTTACTCCGTGATACCTGATAGCCTTTGCAATTATTTCTCCTTTACTGTGTAACAAAATGATATTGCAGAGCTGATACAAAAACTGAAATTCAAACATGGCAGTACATAAACTGAAACTACCTGAGACTTATTTTTAAAATATGTAAATTACAAATTTTCTCTCTACTTCCACTCTCTGCTTTCTTTTTTTTTTTTAAAGGCAAGAACTTGGTCATGTTCTGAAAGTCCTCCTTTAGATGTACAACTTGATTTTTCACTACTAACCTGAAGTCTTTCAATCACTTTGTGGTGATGAGCTGATCCTTCACGAAACGCTTTTTCTTTCTCTTGCAACCCTGACATAGTCAAGGACTTTGACAAATTGTACTAAATATCCAAGACATCCTGAGTTGGAATATAGTACATGAAGTACAATGCCAAACAGGCTTCTGTCCCGGATAGCAGTACTTCATGAGCAATCTCTCTCTTTTCCGTCACTGACCACGACAGACTTCTGCTGTTTACCTTTTCATCTAGACAAACTTGAGTCTCACCTTGATCACACTTAAATGATACCAAAAGATCGTTATTATGCTATGATTAACTAGTACACATAAGGTATTCTCCACTGCTCTTTCCTATAGATAACAGGAATTTCTTCTAAGAAACAGAGAGCCTTTTGTTCCCCCCAAAATGACCTTGCACTGCGTAATTTTTTTCTTTAACCCCCAGCCCTGTTTATCCACTTTTTTCTATTAACAAAAAAATAGCGTATTCTCTATTGATAGTGCCCATCCTCTCTGCCTTCAGCAAGCATTATCACCTGAACCATCTTAACGCCAAGTTCACTGGTTAAAAATAAAATAAATAATAATTTAAAAAATAAAATAAAATCAATCTCAAATCAACCTTCCTGGGAAAATGCAGTTCCTTTCTTCAGCCCTGTTTTACACTTTCTCTGAAAACTTATACACACTCACAGAAGGGACAACTGTACAATTATAACCCTCGGATGCTCTTGTATCATATTTTTGGTATTTTTCCCTTCTTGTCTAAATAAATTTTTCTTTAAGTGGCAGTCATTCAAGTATAGCAGGATAATGTACTGAGCAGAACATTTTGCAGTACCCTTTGGAGTACATTTGTTGGAGTATCCTCCTCAGAAATTAAATGCTTATAAGGCTCATCAAATAGCATGAGTGAATCACATGGAAGATAACAAAGACAGCGATCGTGTCAGTCAACCAGAATGGTAGGCCAGCCATGGAAAGACGAACTGATATTATAGATATTAAAATGCATGACCTCTATACAACGTAGAAGTAACTCAACTTTGCCATTTGCAGTATATTTATCAAAAATGGTTCAGATGTAGTTTTAAGAGGAAAACATTGCTCACTAGTAATCCAAAAGAAGGGAAAAGAATCCTACTTAATTACTCACCTCTTTTAGCCAACAGGACGGACATACTTCCTGATGTGCAAAAAAGCAAGCCAAGAATAGTGCTGTCTTCAGAACAGAAAACAATAGGAATGCAAAGTTTAAAATATGAGCAGAAGAAAAATTAACTTGGAAAATAATACATACTTTGCCAGTACTGTATCAATATTTTATATGAATATAATATTTTGACAGTGATACATGCCTGCTGGAGGTCCTTCCACCCAAAACTGGGCTTCACAAACAATAAACTAGAATCACAAAACTTTCCTGTGGGATGCAGAGAAAGAAAATATATCCACAATCCCTGCTGCCACAGCTGAGAACACAGCCTCAGTCCCAACAGTCCCTCACCCATGGTGTTCCATCTTCCAGAAGAAAAATCAGGAGTTAGAAAGAATAACAATTATGAAATTAGTATATTTTCAGTGCTTGCATAACATCTTTTTTGAAAGTAAACTCTTTCTACTTCTTACAGGCTTGAAACAAACAAACAAAAACCCCACAGAATACTGATTTATTTGAAACAAACTTTGCAAAGAGAAAGGGAAGAACAACTATCCAGCATCCAAGCTATGCTACCTAACTTTTCAGCTCCTTAAAGGAAAAAAAAAAAACAACTTGGTATCTACTGCTCAAAGAAAGAAAAATAAAATGGAGAAAGACTCTTTCATGCAACTGAGAAATCAAATGTCAAAATAACAATAATTTTTCCTGACACATTGTTATAGTGGATATTCTAAGAAAAATAAGTTCACAAAAATAAATGGTTATGTGATGAGAGCAGTGAGATATTTGTGCGATACTAACGCCACCATCCAGTAGTGTACTCCAAGCCAATCACGACTAGGTCACAGCACTTCTCTTTGCTTTCACCGATCTTTCTTAGTGGGTTGACATACCAACATTTGCCACAATAATACAGTTTCCATATTTGAAATGAATGCTAGTGTTTTCTTGACAATGCAAAGAAGGTCAAACTACTAGTATGCTTGTATTTTGAACTGCGATGCTTGTTAAGGCTAACAATAAATATTTAATTTATTACTGCATTGCCAGGCACTGTCGGTAGGTATCTAAGTGCTTACTCTTATTTTATTTGTATCTATTCGATCGTTTTGTGGAAAAAAAATCCCAGGAACAGAAAAGTAATATCATAAACAAAATAATCAACACATTGCAAGATGTTTTTTGCCTCTTCATTCTCCTGGTGTTTCTATGATGAGTCATGTTCTCTAAACTTGTTGTCTGAATTTCCTTGTTATTCACAACATAAATTGTTCACTGTCACAACACAACTTGTTTTCTACTCTGCTTTATTTTTCAAATATCAAGTCTAAGTGTATTAAAGTATAAATATATCTGACCTCTTGTTCAAATATCTTGAATTTGCCACAGCTTACCATTTTAATACACTGAACTATTTCATATACATGTAAGGAGAATAACAAACTGCCTTGAAGTAGGGAGCAGTGACAAGGAATTATGTAGGAATCGTTTTCCAGCAGTACTTTTTTTTTCAAGGAATAGCTGATCTGCTGTATGCTTTTATTACTGAACTTTTCACAACTAATCACTGCAAAGGTATGAATTAATATAGACATCTTTAAAATAATTACTGGAGTAAATGCTTATTGAATGAAGCATATAGACTATTGTTTGGGCACACATTTTAAGGTCCACAGTGGGAAAAGGCAGTCTCTGCAGTTCCTTAGACTTTTCCTTCCCTTCTACAAAGTTCAAAATCCACCAGTTCAAAAATGAAAATTAATGCCCAGTGCTGGCCTTTGTTAATACCAACCACATCGAACCTATAGTTTCAATAAATACAGACAGAAAATTCATCAGAAGTTAAAATCTAAAAAGTGATGCTAAGAGGAAGCACATCCAAACTTCTAAAAGTAGGGATTCTGTTAAACCACTATGATGGTGTGCTCCACCCCACCCTGGCCACCAACCTGACCGTTATCTCCTATAACCCTGGCCAAGCGATAACCACCCGTGGTGGTCAAAACAGGTGTATCTAGTCGTGATGGCTCCATCCACCTCAACGTGGTTTCAGGGAGACAGATAACAACACAATAGCCAAGGGCTAACTTGAGCAACGCTGGTACTGTGGTCAATATGCAAATATGACTATAGGTCAATCATCTTATCCCCATAAACACTGAACAGCCCAAGAGCCCTTTGAGCTCTCCTGAATGGCAGTGGGCTGCACACCAGGATCTCCCCTTGAGTAGAGACCCCTCTCAAGGTTACTTCTCGAGATTCAGAGATTCCTTGCCACAACAGATCCGCAGTAAGCGACTAATAGCATGCTGAACTTTGAAATCTGAGCTAAGTGATATAAAGTATTGATTGCGTATATATAATTCTTTAGACATAAAGCGTTGACCAAGTCTGGGACTATGATTGGATCCAGCTGCACCTAGAGTCCTCTCTGAGAAGGAGTTTAGAAAGCAAGGGGGTCCTTCCTGAAGCCTCAACTCACTCAACAGAAGGGTCTCCCTGACAGTTCTGTCTGACCCTGTCCTCTATGTAGTAAATAACCAAGTGTACCTTGCCATTGAATCTTGTTAACACTGTCACGCTTACTATCAAACTTTGTTAAATCCCTGTTTTACATTAATAAATGTACCACTGCTTCTCTCTACGAATGAAGTGTATCACTCCATCCATGACAACCACAACACAAAGCAGAACTTACTCACGCTATGGAAGAGGATGGCAATCCACCAAAGAGACTTCAAATCCTATTCCAGCCAAGAGGCTGGACTGAGAATGCCCAAGATCCTAAATGGGCTTCTGTTAGGAGCTAGTGGCAAACACTGTTTTAAGAAGGCAACCCTCCCAAAACTGCAGCTCACTGCACATCCACCCTCTACACAGAATTATAACAAATGTTAAGATTGCTGTGCGGGGAGAATGAATGGGAACCTCTGGGTGCGCATGTATCAGTTCTGACACCCAGAGACTATCAATAAGAAAACAGCCAGTGCATGCATAAACTCACACACATATACAAATTTCTAATAGCAGGAAGAACTACCATTTGCAAAATTACAGAGTTTAACAAAACAACTTAAAAATATTAATCTTAGAACTGTTCTGATTTGCAGTCTCCTTCTTCCCAGCTAGTAGTAGTAATCGACGAGAACAAATAAATGTGGCTTATCCTATTCCAACTCATTTTCTCCATTTCAATAGAAGACCAATTACAACTTCAGTGTATGAGCAAGTATTTTTAATTTCAAAATATATCTGGACAATATGCCAGAAGATGGGAGAAAAGGCTCTGTTGCTTTGAAATCTAGAATACTTCCCAGAATTAAGTTACAAACATTTCATTCAAGCCTTTTAAACAGCTATTCTGTTTTTGGGATACAATAAAATAAAATAAAAAAAAGCGCATCGGTGCTTGTATACTGTTGAGATTTTTCTTCAATTCCTCTTCATCTTTACTTCATCAAAATGCTTTACAATGTAAGATTACCACGCACCTTGAAAAAACAGGAATTTATAGGCACGTTCAAGTGCCTTAATTTTAAGATAACTGTCCAAGTGTATCGAGAAACAAAAACATCTTCAGAAAATACAAATAAATCTATGCTAATTGAAATAAACTTCCCATGTTGCAACATGCAGCAATATACTTACTACACAATAATTTCAGGAACAGAATAAGATTATGATTCACTTTTCTAATACTCTTTTTAAAGTACAGGAGATAGATAAAGTTCAGAGGGCCTTTACAGATTACCTTTGTTTGAAACTGGTACATGCATACCAATGAACAGTAAAAAATGTCATTTGATAGGTTTATATAATATGTAGTAATGATAAAACTAGCTTTCTAAGCCAAAAAAAGAATAACTATACTAATTCATTTTGTCTAAATTAATTTACCATCATCTCCAAAAACTGAAGTTAACACTTTTGTTTCATGAACATTAAACTGTGTACATACATGCATTCTACACTGTACAATGCAAATTAGTTCAGGCAGCAGAAGCTGGAAAACCATGTACCATGGAGCTCCAAAAATTAGTTTGCCCCACTGCCTTAACATGGCAAGGAGTTAGTTCCATATAAACCAGTTAAGCTATTTCTGGGACCAATGCGATTTAAAGTATTCCCACGCTTCCAAAACCATATACGTGTTATAGAAAGTGATTTTTAATCCGCAGAAAAAATAATTATTGTGAGATGACATTATGCTCTAATTCAGATGTTTTCATAAGAAACTGAATCAATGGAAAAAACACCTATTTTGTGCAGCAAAGCATTTTAGAAGAAAGCCAAAAACTTTTGGGGTTTTTTTGCTACTGAAATTGTTCACCAATAGAAGGACATGAATGTACATTTCTCCTACCCTCTTTCTCCACATCACACCCTAAGCATGCACAACTCAAGCCTACTATAAAGATTTCCACAAACTGTTGATTTTAATCAAATTTTGGCAGTACAGATTATCCCATACAGCTCTCAAAAGATGATCACGTGAAAAATACTGTTTTGATGTGAATACAGTAATTGAAAAGACAAGCTAACCATATTTTCCCTATTCTTCTGTGATATTTTTTTTTACATTACAGAAAAAACACATTTCTCCCTAACATTTATCACATATTCAACATTAGTACTTCTTGCAGCACTTGCCTTTAATCCACTTCATCTTCTTTCCCGTGTGGACTGTGACCTTTCTCAAAGAAATTTCAAGATTAGTTTTTGCAAAGTTCAGCAAAACTTCTAACATGACCCTCAAAGACGTTTTTTGAGGTACATGCAGTAAATCTTTGTTCTGCAGCTCATCACTTTTGAAGCCACGTGTCAACATCTGTCGGAGTAGCTTTGACAGATAATGTTTATGACTAAATCTAATGGAAAAGAAAAACTCAATTTAGGACTGCCTTTTCTTAACACACGTTCTGGACAACACAGTCCAGAAAGTGATAATAACCAGCAGGAAGCTAAACTTTAATTTTGCAATAATTTAAAAGGCACTGTTAAGATATCACAGAATAACAGGGGTTGGAAAGGACCTCTGGAGATCATCTAGCCCAACCCCCCTGCCAGAGCAGGGTCACCTACAGCAAGTTGCACAGGATGGCATCCAGGCNTGGTCATCCTGTTGTCCACCAGGACTCCCAGGTCCCTTGCCACAGAGCTGCTCTCCAGCAGGTCAGCCCCGAACCTGTACTGGTGCATGGGGTTACTCCTCCCCCGGTACAGGACCCTACACTTGCCCTTGTTGAACTTCAGGAGGTTTCTCTCTGCCCAACTCTCCAGCCTGTCCAGGTCACGCTGAATGGCAGCACAGCCTTCCGGTGTGTCAGCCACCCCTCCCAGTCTGGTGTCACCAGCAAACTTGCTGGTGGTTCACTCTATCCCTTCATCCGGATCATCGATGAATATGTTGAACAGGACTGGACCCAGTAGTGACCCCTGGGGAACACCACTTGTTACAGACCTCCAACTAGACTCTGTGCCACTGATCACAACCCTCTGAGCTCTATCTGCCAGCCAGTTTCCAGTCCACCCCACCGTCCATTCATCCAACCCACACTTCCTAAGCTTGCCTATGAGGATGCTGTGGGAGACAGCATATAACTTTGTCAGAGACAAAAAGGAAGTAATTTCAAATCTCTTTACATAGAGTTTATTTCAGGGATTATTTTGCATTTTAAGTTATTCTTGCAATTATTTTTGACAAATGATGATGGTCATTGTGTGCAGCAAATAAAAGAATATAGTTCAAAAGGAACTTTGAACTATTTCCCTTAGGTCACTGTGAATATGTTTATGTAAGAATAAAAGTGAAAAACGTTTCTTTAAAAACTTATTTAAGTTGACATTTACAAACAAAAACGCCAAACCTATTAATTGCAGTGCCATTGCAAAGTCACACACGGGTAAATTCACTTACACCAGCTCAGTTACACAGAACAATCCAAAATGTCAGTGTTGACTTTGGAACATCTTATTATGGTAACAAACAATCTATTTAAAAGAGACTAATGGAAGTAGGATCACTTTCCATCTGAAAGACATATGGAGTCTTTTTCCTGTCAACTGAAGTTCATGGCTGGACTCAGTTTACAACTCTGATCCGACTAACATGCTTAAAAATCTACAGTGTGTAAAAATCTCACAAATGGTCTCCTATCATTAGATAATTATATAACTTTGCAACATTATAAATAATGATTATTGGTAACAGTCCTTCTACTAATTGTACCACTATATGAAAATAAGTTAATGTAAATATATGCTCAATTTGGTTTTGAGTATACCACAGTAATAAATCAAAAACACCACCAAAAAACCAACCAAACAAAAAAAACTAATCAAAACCCATGGCATTCTGCAGAAGAAAAAAAATCTCCTTGAAAAATAATGTGTTTTTATTGTTCACCTTTGGCTGAAGCGTAAATACAAGATCATAAATTGTACACAGCTACCAATTCAACTACGTTATGAAAGCTGTTGTTAAGAAGAGTAACTTACCTTCAACACTAAAAAATCTAATCACTTGAACTCTTTAAATAGTTTTCACTTAGTAGTATTATTTCATATAATATTCCCTACTAATTAAGTAATGGATATTTCAAAAAATATTACACGTTTTCAAATACATTTCAAACATATTATTCTTCTATCAGAGAAAATAAAAAGGCAGTGATCTGAGAATAATCTACCATTTATTTTTAACATTATTCAGGCAATAAATTTATAACATGTTTTTCCTATAACCAATTCAGCAATTTTCTTCTCTCCTTCTCTGAGCTACTCCTTAATTTCATTGTTTGTAACTCATATCTGAACATACTAAAAATAGGCTTCTGCAACTCACCACCTAAAGGTGAAAATTTTAATTATATATGCAGAAACCCAAAACAACGTGGCGTTTGTTATCTCTTAGGAAAGGTTAGCCCCCAAACATCACGAAGCACTATGCTTTCTACGAAGTATATAACAGAAGCTCCATTTCATAAGAAAGATTTAAGGGAAAAAAAAACAAAACAAAACCCCAACCGTAATATTCCATGTACTCCCTCCCCAGACAAATCCACACCACTATGGTGCTGGATAAAACTGCAAACGCGTGGTGCACATTTAAACACCCGGAACAATGTTACCATGTAATTGAAGTCTTTGTTATAGCATGCATTCAGAAAAGACCACGGTGTTTGTCCTACCACCTTGGTCCTTTCAGTTTTCTTTTCCAGTTATTTCAACTGTGCAAAATTGAAGTGCTTTGGGTTGCTTTTATTTTCTAACACACACACAAACACACAATCTCTATGGAATTGGGCAGAAGGAAATCAATGTGATTAATAGAATTACTTCTGTTCTTTAGGATACTGAAGCTCAGCTGACTTGTAAAAGAAACATATGACATAATCTATAGCTATTTCTTTTCACTTTTTAAAAATAAAAATGTTTGTAAAGCAAAATCGGGCTACTCGTACTTCTTACTGAACAGGCTTAATGCAGAACATCGTCCTCCAGCTCTGCTATGTTATCTGTCTTTTGTCTCAAACGCAGCAGTGCTTAAGAACTGTGGGCTCGGGGCATGCTCAGCAGAACATGACATATTACCAGCTTTCCTTCTGGTATTAGTGAACTCAGGCTACTTTACCTCAGCTCTAGGATCAGTATTTCTTTGAAAAGGTCACTCCTGCCAACTCTTTGCTTCCTGCCCAGGATATGTACAGTACAACACTGGAACGGGATGCGGTGCACAGAGTTGCCAAAGGTAGCCTGTAACTTAGATGTTTTTCTGTTTGCAGATGGTTGGGTCGATGAGTAGAACAGATCATGAGAAGCAGAGTCTGAGCAACTGCGCAACATTTATACCCTTATCACACTAGTTCACGTTAACCTCCCAAGCAGAATTTGCTTCCCTAACATAGACATGTCAAACAACACGCTGATAATGCCTCCTTTAGATACTGCAAGAAGGTAGACTAAATGGTATAAAAAGGGATGTTCTACTTAGAAGCACAGACCGCTGGAGAGGATGTGCTGCCGAGGGACTGTCTGCAGCAACAAAACATTGTGCTGTAGAACAGCATACCCTAAGAGCCAAATGAATTCTGGCATCTCCAGACCTTGGTTGATGCCCCATTATCTTGCACTGGATGCTAATTATGTCTGCTAATATTGTGACTTATTAAAAGATTTGGCATGCCATGATATTACGCTATTTTTGCGTATGTCATATTTTTGTATTGTGTTGATCAACCAGACCTTGTTCCACTCATTTGAAGATTTGCAAACAAATTCCGACCCTCTGCCCCCACCCCCCAAATCACATAAACAGATATATGAACAGAGAACTAAGTTAAAATATCACCAGAAATCATGTTCCAGGATTAGACTATCAGCCTTGTTTACAAAGCTTTTTAGAAAGCGTCATGGTTTCAGCTGGGATGAAGTTAACTTTCTTGCTGGCAGCCAGTGTAGTGCTAGGTTTTGGATTTGGGATGAGAAACAGCGTTGATAGCACACTAATGGGTTTGGCTGTTGCTAGGCAGTTAAGGCCCTTTCTGCTCCTCACACCGCCCTGCCAACGAGCAGGCTGGGAGGGCACAAGAAGTTGGGAGGGGACACAGCCAGGACAGCTGACCCCAACTGACCAAAGGGATATTCCACGCCACATGGTGTCATGCTCAGTATATACAGCTGGGGGAAGAAGGAGGAACAGGGCAGATTTTTTTAATTTATGGCATTTGTCTTCCCAAGTTACCATTATGTGTGATGGAGCCCAGCTCTCCTGGAGGTGGCTCAACACCTGCCTGCCGATGGGAAGCAGTGAATGAATTCCTTGTTTTGCTTTGCTTGCATGCGTGGCTTTTGCTCTACCTATTAAACCGTCTTTACCTCAACCCACGAGTTTTTTCTCACTTTTACTCTTTTTTTTTTTTTTTTTACCTCCTTTTCACCCTTTCCCCCCACCCCAGCTGGGGGGGGTGAGCAAGCAGCTGCGTGGTCCTGGCTGCCAGCTGGGGTTAAACCACAACAGAGAGAGGCAACTGTGCTGGCTCAAATCCCTACTTTATATCACAGCAATATTTGCAGTATGGCAACAACAGTAAAGTTTAGCAATAACTGCATTCATGAACTGTAAGGATAAACAGCAGTAAGCCTTTGTACACCTAAGTCTTACAGCTGACAACCTAAATCCAATAAAAATATTTTCTGCAAATCACTTAGTTCCAACATATTTCAGTATTCTTTCTAGAAATTTTACATTACTTCTAGCAGAAATAATCTCTGCCTGAAGAGGGAAAAGGTCAAGTGTAATGTGGCAAGGGAAGACGAGACATTGCTACTGAGAATGCAGGTTAGATTAGTCATCTTTTCATGAAATTAATACAATAGTTTTGGACCACGGTAGAATTCAGCCATGTACTGACGAAATACTAAAAAATACTCTCAAATAATGGATACAATTTTATTTTACATTAAAAGATCTCAAAATTATTTTTTTAAGAAATACTTTTGTAATTTTATAGTATGTTTTATACCAATTTTTTTCCATGTTCTCAAAAATCCCTACGGAGTTACTTATGAAGTGAGTGATTTTCTTACTGTAGGCTAAACATAACCACTCTGAAACAAGCAACACATATTACATTTTTCAGTAATTAGAAATGCAGTTCTACTAAACTTCATACAGCAGAGAAGATTTAATGACCTCCAATACACTGTAACTGGAGATGCTCATATTCTCATCTAGTATGCAGGTACAATACACTAATACATAATTAAAGAACAGGCAGTTACTGATTTATATTTATGTGAGATCAGCTTTACAAAAAAGAACATACTTCAGACTCACAGGCAATTAAAACCAGATTAATTTCCTACCACAAATATGAGTTCAAACTCCTAGTGAGAACAGTATGACTTACCATTTACTTTAATACTCTTTATTATATTAATACAGCAATCAAAACATAATACAGACCCTGAGAAAAATCCTGTCATTCACCACTGGCAACAATAATGAGCATAAAAACCTCGTAGAACTATACAGTTTTCATATAATTGATTGATTACAGAAGGCACCTACTCTGCTCTTCAGAGTATATAATTGAACATGAAGAACTTCCAACCTCTTGTGGAAACTCTGCAGCTGGTTCGATAGTAGTATAAGAAGTCTTAATCAGCAACATGAAATTATAGTTATAAATGAACTTAACAAGTGTCCCTTTACTTCCTTTTTAAGGCAAAAACAACTCTCAATGGTATTTGTGTATTTTAACATAACATGCAATGCTGGAAATCACAGAATACAATGGTATGACTAAGTTAAGCACATTTTTGGGGGGAGGGGTATTATTTTTTTAAAAAGATGTTAAGCTGTTAATTACAAAAAGAATATATAAGTGCATTAAGAACATAATGAACTATATTTTACAGCAAAGTTGTTAAACTAATTGCTTGTATTTCAACACGACAGCATAGATACTATCATAAGCCAAAAGCTGGAAAGGGGCAGCATACCAAACTCTTCCCTTTCTGACAACACTCTGTTTACAAAGTAAGTACTACCTGTGGCAGCATGTCACAATATGAGGAGGGGATTTGGCTCACCTCTGTTAGTTCTTACTGGCTGAAAGAAGAAGCATAGGGCAACTACATCTCACTTAATTACACAGATTAGATATACCCAGTAGCTGAATCAGCCAGTTCTAACACAGCAGTAGTTTAAAACACAACAAACAGGAGCAATGCTACTTAACATGCTACTGCCTGTGTAAAAAGCTGTTTTAAAAATCCTTACAAGTACACAGAAAAAAAGACCGCTTTTATCAGGAGAATAAAGAGTTTAAATCCAGAAAACTCTCTTCCTCCCCTTTGGCTATTATTTATTGCCTGCAAACAAATTGTTTTGCTCAGTTTTGCTATAATAATGCTTGTATGCCATGATCATTTATTAAAGGCCAAAGGAATTACCGTTAGCAAAACTCATTTGCTTTACAAACTGTACACACATACAATACAGTTCTTTTCAAACAAACTTGTTATCTAACTTAAGACAAGATCAAAAAAAAAATGAGTGTGACAGAGTGGGAAAGACCATACAGATAACAGTAACAATTCCATGTAATTACACAGATTAGCAGTCATCTCCCTCGGAGCAAAGCAATTAAACACATGTTTATCTTCAGATATAGTTTCATTTACCTCCAAAAGACTTTTCATGGGTTTAATGTTATGAACATGCCTAGAGTGCTCAGCTGTCTCCAAATCAACGTTCACAACTAGATGGGTCTGTTACATTTCATACTTGTTAGCTTTATGCTCTGTTTCCATCCAAAAGTTAGTTGCACAAGAAGAAAAATTAAAAAGCAGTTCTAATTTTGAATCCTCTCTTCCACAAGCAGAATCTGAGCCATCAGAACATCTTTTTGGATCTAGCTCTCGACACATTCAGTACTGCCGATGTCCTCCAGACATGAACATACAATTACCTGTTCTTACTGCCTGCTGGTGCATCCGCAAACTTGCACTGTCCTGGATGCAACCAACCTGATCTCCACTACGGCGCTACTGTGACACTCCATGCACATGCTGGGATGTAAACTTACTGGTTTTACAAAGTGGTTTGACATTTTAAATTGATGGAATCAGATTTACCATCAGAAAACTAGTTTACAATTAACAGCTCCAGCTCTGGAACTATTTAAAACTAGCTGATTTCCTTCGTTCCACTTATCATATCCTAAAGTATAGATTCATAAGGCTAAATAAATAAAATCATGACCCCTAAACCAGCTCCATATGTTCAGAGGGAATGGAAGGGTCAAATCCCTCTACTGCTTAAGGAAAACCACAGTGGTAGCCCCATTACCGTAGTAGCCCCAATACAGATGATGTATTCTCAGAGAATATTTGTGTACATTTCCCAAAAATCCACCGTAGCAACAATTACTCTTATTCCCGCTTTATAGCACATATCAAGGTAATACCATTTTGGAGAAGCCTAAATAAATACAAGGACAGCATGCCAAAGGAAGCGACTTAGTCTTTAATAGTGAATATCCTGCTCAGCCTCACTTATTTGTTCTTTACCCAGAAAAGTCCCAAGCTTGTGTACATTCCTGATCCGAACACAACACCCTAGAAAGATGGAGCTCATTCCAACACCATGGACCACACAGGTCCGGACAATGCAGATGGGACTGGACAGAAGCAGAAACCTCTAGAAATCTTAACTGTTAGGTGAGAGAGGTTTTTCCAACAGCAATCAAACACGCAGCTCAGCATTCCGGCTGTGAATACAGCAACAACCAGTGAAGATATAACACCAGTTACTGAAAGAACTGGATGATTTTCGTAACTGGTTATTTTCTCCATTGTATATCAACATTCCAATTTTCTTTATGTGACACTTGCACCGATTCGCTCAGTGTGATCTAACCCACGTCAGACATTCAACTGCTCAAACGGAATACAGAAGTAAAAATAAAAATTTATCTTACTGGTATAATGTTTTTGGTTTTTTTTTCAATTGTTCACTTAATGAAATCTTACATAATTCCTTATGCTATCAAGCTTATTTTAAGCTGGGAGGATTCTTCTCTTTTGAATATATTTAGCCACACACCATCCTCACCCAGGCTGACGTACCGAGTTACTCTGCCTATACAAACAAGACACAAATGAGAGCACACAAGAGGTGTTGCTGGCCAGTCTGAACTGTCTTCCATTTTCTTCCAAAGAATAGAATCATTCAAGAATAGTAATATCTACTCTAAATACCATAGGTGTGTCATCACTATATGGAAGAGTTAAATACCTTAATGCAAACTATAGCCCCATTATATCCTTTCTGTCCAAGTCTATGATAAATCATTCACTATTTTGCTCATGTTATTCAGCAGCAAGTAATAAGATGGTAACACACCAGAGTTACAGGGGAGGGCAACGGCACAACTGTACCAAAATACACGCAAAAAATGGCAAAGCCAAGTAGTACTGCTAAAATGGGGGGGGGGGGAAAGCAGATCA
>VYXH01006860.1:314105-332531 GCA_013397275.1 Burhinus bistriatus | reverse complement strand
GGGGGGGGAAAGCAGATCACAAAAATCATGTAAGTGCCCTTCAACAAGTGTAAAAGCAAATTAGAACTTTAATAAAGGTTGGTTGACTAAAAAAAACCATCAAACTCCTAATACCTCAGCTGTGTGAACTTTTCTAAAAACAATGCGACAGACGTGTTTATCACTACTGCAGTCATGACTGTCAATTTATGTGAAACTTATTTTCCATAAAAATAATGCATATGTCCACTTTTCCTGCAGTATAATATTTTATACACTTTTTCTGAGAGTAGTTTATTTATGGAAGCTGGAAAATACACAAGTTCTGAAACGCTGAGGAGTGGTATTATGTCCACAAGTATCTGAAGTATACGCTTCATTGAGTCCGTTTTGACAAACTCATATTTCAGAAACTTCAGATGACCCTGTTAATCAGCATTTTCTGTTATAAGTAACCATTTGGCAAAAATGAATATGCAAGATTTTAAAATTCCACTAAAAAAATACTACTCAAAAAAGCAAGTTTCTTCTATTTTCCAATTCCATTTTGCTTCCTAAAAAAACCCTAAAGTATAAATTTATCAACAGAAAATAGTCTGAAGTTTAATTTTAATATGATGTCTGCACTATCGACGTTTTCTCCAGAAAGCATTAAATACCATTTAATTTAAAAGGTGGTATAAAGACTGGAGGACATGTTTCCTGTTGCTATGTTAAAAGGTCCTCAGGTTTAAAATAAAATGAACTAGAGAATATCAGGTAAGAAAACTCGATCAGGTCTCACTATCAGCATTCTTTACAGGGCACAACATGGACGGGAAGTAGCTTGTCAGTGTCACATGTGTGTCTATACTACAAAGAATTATTATATTACTGGTAATTCTCCTTAAGGAGTCATGTCACACTACCAAAAAATTCATCTCTCGTATCACCCCAAACTCTGCAAATTACTTTTGACGGCATCAGCGATCAGAAATTTTATTCTTAAGTACCTGCATGAAAGCGGCTCAGTGAGAACAGAACAGAGAGAAGATTTCACCCTACTCTATCCAACAGATACCGTACTTCTGCTGACAAAGTAGCGTGTCACAATGCAGGATACGAAACTACAAAGATCCTCTAGGAAATCCAAGCAATTTGATACAGCTTCTTCAATTTGATACAGCCTCTGTTGAAGAAACCAGGGAAAAGAACTCATTTTAAAACTTATGAAAAAACAAAGACTGCAAATCTCCACACTACAACACAGAAAATGTGCCCCACTTTGCTGAAGAAATAGTGCTTACAGACACCGCAAATTTAAGTTATCCTATGCGTGACAGACTAGTAAAGTCCCTTAACTAACAGGTAAGCACAAATACATTCTCTAAGTCTTCCAGTCGAGATGTACAGGCATTTTACATTCTTTAAACTAAGAATATAAATAGTCAAAAAGAAGCATCTCTAAACATAACAACGTAAGCCTGTTGAACTCTTAAAATATCACTGCATACAAAATCCTGTCACAAAAAGGTTAACACACAAGAAGTCCCACACAAAAACAAAATATGACTAAAACTCAGATATTGAAAGCACTGAATGCAATGGGTAAGTATTTGCACCAAAACTGGTCAACACGAGGAATGCATTGAATGTCACCAATAAAATGAAGCAACAAAAGACAGTGAAAGACATTTACCAAGTAAATTTGTTTGAAAAGGAACATTATTTTTACCCTTTCTGCTCTTTCAGCATTAACATTTGCTCTCATTTAACCACAGCCACGAAAATCTAGTAGGTTTCAGAACTGAACAACAGTTGCTTCCAAAAGGAATCAAAAAAGGACATGTTCCGTGAACGCCACATAAGCCACCAGTATTGCAAAGGACTCATGGAGACTCCTAAACTTGCAAAATAAAAAAAAAACACTCCATTTTCCTGTTCATTGACGTAAACAGAAGAATACAAACCCACAATTGTAGGCGATCAGCAATTTCCTAGAACACGCACTACAAGAATCCAGTTTGCGTTCAAAAACAAAGGTTACATTCGTCCCCAGCCGCTCCACTCAAAGTGGAGGTAAACTGATGAAAATGTATTTAGTAGGGAAGTCAATGCACAGATGTAATCCAACTTGTCAAATCAATTGAGTGCACTCACTACTGTTATCTTTCACCCTACAACCTCCTTAACCGGGATATGGATGTATACGCAACCATCTCAAGAAGAAACTATTTCTGAAGCATGATAGGTACATACACGTCCGGGGTTGGCATGTTCTCACAAGTGTCTGCTGACAGGCATGGCTGGCCTTGAAGTTCAAGTGTCAGGTGCTTCACAGAACAGTAGCAATGCAGAATGCTTGACCAAAAAATTTGGCATTACCATCATTTATATTTACCACCTGTTACTCAAAATGTATTTCATCAAAATTATCATTAAACTTAAGTTTGATACAGTAACTAGCAACTGTGAGCTCTCTCTCCTAAAATAACAGCATGGATATACACTTCCTGGGATACGAATCACTGTTTTACATGACTTTAAATACTCGCTTAACATAATTGCATAGTTGCTTTTGATAACTTGCCCCTTGTATTCTACTCCTTTGCTTTTAATATTTATATATTTTAACATACTACGCATATATAAAAATCCTAAAGCAAGCAATCTGACTTGCTGAGGAAAAAAAGGCATTCCTAAATTGCTTTGAAAAATTCTTTACAAAATCATAAAAAACCACGGGGCTAAGAATATGTTTCCAATTGTACTTATAGGACTGTTTGTTAAATTATTTTAACTATTATAGCCTCTGAAATTATTCTAAAATTGGTACCTTAATTGTTTCATGCCTCAGTAGGTGTTAAAATTTCTCTTCTGGATTTTCTAAATGCCAGCTCCATCAGGTTCTGAGCACTTACTCTTGCCCACTCAGAGTCAGGTCAACAAGACAGAATTTTTGCATAACATCTGCTGAAATGAAGACTTAATTCTCTAATTATTCTCTCTATCAGCAGCCAAGAGACTAACAAATACTTCCAAGACTGGTGTTTCTGACACCATTTAATGATTTTTTTTTTTTTTTTCCCCTTACCTGCCTGCAAGAACAAACTAAGCTGATAGAAATTTTGTGCAACATTTGTAGAAGTAATTCATCTACCACAAAACCATTGGCTGTAACACGCAATATGTCAATGCACACAAAAGACAACCTCTAAATATTTCACTTAAATGTTCTTTTAAATTATAGAGGAAAAATACTATATATTATCACCATTAGTTATTTGCCTGTGTTATGAAGAAAGCATTGTCCCACACAATTAAAGACGCATGACTTTATTGATTAGTACATGTAAACATTCCTCCCCAATTCCTCTACCTAAAGCAAATGAAAATCCCACTACTGGTGGGATGTTCCAGACTTCTGTACTGAGATGCAGAAATCCCATTAACAGGTCAGAAATCTCATTTCTTTATCTTCAGTACTCCCAACTTGGAACAGACAAGATTCTGTCCAGCAATAACCTAATCCAAAGAAGTTTCAAGTGCTAAAAAAACCAAAAAAAAATGTATGTACACTTTGGAAGGGAGAGTCACCCTGCAGGAAGACCTGGATAGGCTGGAAACATGGGCTAACAAGATCCTTTAAAGTTCAACAAGGACAGATGTAAGGTCTCGCACATGGGAAAACATAATCCAGGAGCACAGCACAGGCTGGGATCTACCCGGCTGGGCAGCAGCCCTGGAAAGGGACCTGAGGGTCCTGGTGGACAACAAGCTCAATATGAGCAAACAGTGTGCTGCCACAGCAAAGAAAGCCAACAGGATGCTGGGTTGCGTCTACAAGGGCATCACCAGCAGCAACAAAGAATTAATTCTGCCACTCTACTCAGCACTTGTCAAGGCACAGCTGGAATACTGTGTTCAGTTTTGGTTCCCACTATGCAAAAATTACGTGGACAGGCTGGAGAGTGTCCAGAGAAGGGCCACAAAGATGACCAAAGGACTGGGAAGCCTGCCATATGAGGAAAGGCTGAAAGAATTGGGTTTGTTCAGCCTTGAGAATAGAAGGCTTAGGGGACACCTTATCACCCTGTTCCAGTATTTAAAGGGTGGCTATGAAGAAGATGGAGATTGCCTTTCTACAAGGAGTCACATGGAAAAGGTGAGGGGTAATGGGTACAAGTTACTCCTGAGGAAATTCCGGTCGGACACAAGAGGAAAACTTTTCACAATGAGAACAATCAGCCATTGGAATAATCTCCCCAGGGAAGTGGTGGATTCCCCATCATTGGACACTTTTAAGATTCAGCTGGACAGGGTGCTGGGCCATCTCGTCTAGACGGTGTTTTTGCCAGGAAAAGTCAGACAAGATGATCCCTGTGGTCCCTTCCAACCTGGTATTCTATGATTTGTATGTACAAATGGTGTGTGGGAAGTGGGATGAAAATAAATGGGAAACTATCCAATTTTAACTCTATAACCAAGATTATCTGAGCAACAATGCACTTGTCCAAAGAAGAGCCATTAATACTTTACAAAGGAATCACATCACACAACTTTATCACTGAAGATATTACAACTGCTGTCACTGTACAAACCAGAATATGACAGTTCCTAAATTACTGAGTTTAAAATCCAAGCTACAAGCCTCCACCACAGAAATCTTCTAAATCTTCTGCATAGACCAAGAAAAGTTTAGCTGAAATGGAAGATTTTTATCTGATTTTATTCTATATAGAAATTGGATACCTCCAAGTAGAGGTTTATTCTCCTCAATGACTGTAAGGCAGGTAGAAGCTTTGTTTTAAATCTTTATTGTTTCTTTCAAATTGAAAAAGATAGTTTGAAATATGCTACATTTTTCTCTTATAGAATTTTATTGCTAGTTTCTAGGGTAAATATTATTTTGGTGGCCATATTCAAAATACCTAAACATCTTCACAAACTGATGAAACAGAACAAATACCTACCTGAAAAAGTTACAGCCATAAACCCATTTAAAAATGTAGTTTTTTAAAATACTTTAAGTTATATGCAAAAACAAATGAATCGATACTTTGATGGAGAATAAGAGTGCAATTAGGGAAACAGGATGAACTGCTAGAAAACAAGAGGAACTGGATAAAATCAAGCTAAAGACAACAAAGGAAAAATGCATGAAGGAAGAAATCCTATAGAAAGGAAGAAGGCTGAGAATGAACTGCATCAGTAAGCCTTGCATTCCTAGGAGAAAGTTGATGTGAGGGAAATCTACAATCCAGAAAAACAAGAAAATCACATTCAAAGAACAAATTTCAGAGCTAACTGAATGATCATTTCAGGAAAGAACAGAACACCTTTCGTCACTGCTGCTTTATATGAAACTGGGCTTAGATGAGGACAAGATGATAGGAAATGTGGAAAAGGAGTCCCTTAGGACACATCTCTCTGGTCCAATACAACATCCGAAGGCTCCAGCAATTTTCTGTGGAGGACTATTAACATTGCTTTTATACAGCTGTAGCAGATGGTATGATTCACTTATCTCAAAATACAAGAGCTCAGGGAACCTGATGATATTATCAGGCATCAAGTTAGAACAAATAAAAAAAAGTGCCTTTCATGCAAATATTGAAACTATGGATATCATGTTGCAGGGAAAGGACTAATATTTAACACATTGTTTTAGGGAGCTCAAACTTGAAAAAGACGACTACACTGTGATATTACACAAATACAACTCTCAACTTTTTTTTTTTCCTTCCCCTTCAAGGATGTCCTTAAACTACTGTCAGAGCATTAAAGGTAACATAAGGTAGAAAAATAATAATTCTCTATTTCCCCCTTCTGTTAGGCTTCCATTAGGCACCTGCTGTTGGGCACTGCCAGAGACTGGACACCCGGTCAGGTATACTTCTGTTGTGAACCAGTACTGCATTACTTTCCTTTGAGGGTAGCAGAGCACTGGAACAGGCTGCCCAGAGAGGTGGTGGAGTCTCCCACTCTGGAGACATTGCAAACCCACCTGGACACCATCCTGTGCAACCTGCTGGAGGTGACCCTGCTCTGGCAGGGGGGTTGGACTAGATGATCTCCAGAGGTCCCTTCCAATCCCGGGGATTCTGTCTTGTGATTTAGCAAGCTCTTTAGATCGAAACAGCTTAGGAGAGGGGAAAAACCGTTGAAGAGAAAAAGAATATGTAATCAAAACATCTTCTACCTCCTCAAGTCTCCAGAAAGACATTTCTTCACCATCCCAGCTTCAGTATTTATCACATAAGGAAGTAGCATAGACAATTTCTGAAAGTTCAAAAATACTGTCTCAAAGGTTTTAAAAATAAGAAACTCTGTTGCAAAGAGAGCCACCATCCATTCACGTTTTCACTATTCAGTTCTCAGCTGGAGCAAGCAGGAGTCCTACACAAAGCCAGCAAGGTGGGGGTTTTTATCATGCAAATGATTAAAAAAAAAAAAACAAAACAAAACATGCTTTTCTGCCAAGACCCTGTGGTTGGTTTTTCTTCCCCCTTAATGAAAGACAGACAGCTTCAAGACTTGTCCTGTTCCCCCCTGCCCCCCATATAGCTCTTGGCCTCCCCAAGCTGCATCATGGAAAGAAACAGACATCAATGAACTAAAGAATAGGAGGGAGAAAGGCTCCAATGACATTGGAAATCACTGCCATCATCTGGGGATGATGGGCAGGCACTGGGATAAAAAAAGCCATTTGTTATTGTAAAACAGGGTACAACACAAGATGAGCATTAGAAATGAGAACTAGCAAAACTGAAAATGTAATCTGCAAGTCAACACAAAAAATATTATTTTTTTTTTAAGTTTAATGTTTTAGAAGTTTTGCATAATGCTTACAAAAGTTTAGGAAAAGTGAAAAAATAATTCATCAGTGCTAATAGGACAGTTCTTAATGAAGAAAACTTTTAAAAATCCTCAAAGGACTCTAAATATCTGTAAATCCACAGGCATGCTAAAGAGCATAATTACCGAATATGTGAACCAACAGGGGAAAAAAAAAATTCAGAGTGAGTACTATAAAAATCATAAAGAGGATAGTAAAAGATAATGGCAATGGCAGGTCTATTCCACAGAAACAAGATCTTAAAGCATACACATTTTAACAGCAAAGAACAATTAATGTAAGTTGCTAAAAACAAAATACTTCAGTAGGATGTCAATCAGTAACACAGAGCTGACAACTGTGCTTTAATTAAATTTGAGACTGTTACCAATTAGTTAGTCTAGAGCACTACAGGCTTCATGCTGCCTATGACTCAGTGCACTGACTCATCCAGTGAAACTTTTCTTACAGAACTATCCAGGCACCCACAAGGATGCAAGATCAAAAGGAAAGTAGTTTCATTGACCTTCTTAGCAAAAGTCTTGTTTTAAATTTAGATGACCAAAAGTATATACTGGCACAACTGTTCAAACGGGTTTAAGAGGAGAGAATTTCAGGAGCATTGTTATCCACTTCAGATCAACATCTCAAAAAAAAAAAATCAAAATACAGTTTGAAGCTGAAGCAGCAGATTTTAAATCTGCTTTTTTGTAACCTGCTCAAGTAGCATTATTTATTATTAATAAAACATCTCTCATTTTTCATTGAAAGATCCTGTTTTCTGCCATTTAGAGTCCTGACTGATTTTAACAATGGGAGGCTGAAATTTTTCTATGTCAGAAGTAAGGTCTTCAGCTGTTGGGGGGGTGGGGGGTGGGAAAGCGTAATAAGAAGTCTTCAGTCATTTCCCTGTTCAGGGCAAAAAACATGTTTTCTTAGATTTTAAAACCATTCCGCTAATCAGTAATGGCATCTTCAAGTTCTGAAATAAAAATAAAAGGAGGGTAATTCTGGGTGAAAGACTCTTCTATTGAGATGCTCATGAACCTCCAAAACCACGTTCGATTTAAAAGCAAGACTTCTCTCCCAGTTGTTCTTTGTGAATGCTCTGGCTGTGACGTCTAAGCTGCCAAGCACAGGATTTCAGAAAAGGAAAGCCGTCCCTCTTGCCAATACAGAGGGAGCAATCAAAGAAGAGTGGATGAGAGGTGTCCAGAACCAAGACAGGCAACCTGTTGAGCAGAAGCCCAACCGTACCTGTGTACAAACTGATGCAAACATCTGTTTCTCAAAACAACTGGCTACTCACTATCATCTTCAGCTCTAGCTGCACACTGGCCCTGCAGTCACACGTTGGATCAGCTTCCTTATTCATCCAAAAACCAACGGCAAGTAAATTGAGAGTTTTGGTGTGAGCTCACTCCACGGCTGCACAATCAGCAGAGCAAGAAAGGAAGAAAGAATGTATAGCCAGATAGCAGCATGTGCAGTGCAGTTCAAAATGTGTTAAGCCATCTGATAAGCAGGACCAGACAAACTTGAAAAAGAGTTGTATTTGAGGCCTGCAGCAAAGGGTGGACCAGGTAAGGCTCCTAAGGGTTAAAATCATAGAATGGTTTGGGTTGGAAGGGACCTTAAAGATCACCTAGTTCCAACCCCCCTGTCCTGGGCAGGGACACCTTCCACTAGACCAGGTTGCTCAAAGCCCCATCCAACCTGGCCTTGATAAAATGAGCATGAATGTTGCAATTAAGGCAGAATCTTAAATTAAAGCATGTTATCCGTAGAACCACACGAAGATCTACAAATCTCAGTATTTAACATTAATTTTTACCAATTGAAAAAGCTGTAACTTCACAGTTAGGGAACAGGCATACTTTATCTCCTCACGGCAAAGTCAGAGGATGACAACCTACCTACTAGGGGTATGGTTTCACAAGAGGCTAAGTATTGGGCAGGGCAGGGAAGGAAGGAGCAATTCTGCACTATTTTCTCATGTGCAAGTCTTCCTTCTTCTAGTTCATTTCTCCCAGCAGTGGTGCTTACTAGGTACTTCCATAAGCCAATTTAACTTACCAGCATGGCACAGAAAACTAATAGAGAAGAAAAAGCTATATTGCTTTCTGCCATTGGTGTGTTTAACTGATCTTCAGAACAGTCAGGGAGGGACAAGAACATACGGAGATGGAGATGCATGGGGAGCACGGAAGCTGGACTTGCCCCCTTCAGTGGCAGCAAGACATTTCACTGGCTTACCTGTTCAGCCTGGCTGTTCCAGCAACCTCTGTAGGAATCAATCAACTGCTTCAATTTGAGTTTTCTTTTCAAAAGCGAAGCGACATGGGAAATTGCAATATCCAATACAGTAATTAAGAAATGTGCTCAGCTGACAGATGAACACTGGAACCTCTGGTCTGATTCTCCGGAAGTTACCATACCAAGCAGGTAGATGACATTATTGGTTCTCATTCTTCTGGCTATAAAACTCAGGAAGTCTAGAACCCAGACACGCTGTGACCTCAACAGCTGCAAGTGGATGTTCGCTCCAATGTGTTTCAAAGCTCGAAACAGAATGTTTAACTCAAAACATTAACCTCTTTGAAAAAGCAAAAAAAGGGGGCATTTCTATTCGGGCACCCAAAGCATAATTTTGGTATCGATGCGTCTAAGTTATGCAAAGTAGAGGTAATATTACTGTGCCACCTCATAGGACAGCCATAAAGATAAATGCCGTGTAATGAATTTGAACGAATGAATTTATCTATGAAGATAGTATGTGAAGAACTCAAATGTTGTACCGATATAATTCAAGAGACAGCAATTTGAATTCAAAGTAGAGTTTGAATAGCAAATAGCATGTAAGATGTATCCATATACAAGAACAAACCAAAATGAATAGCTCATTCACCCAGCGCGCTCTGGCTATGCCTACCTTAGCGGGCCAACAGAAGAAGATTCTGAAAGGGCAGAACAACCATTTTGTCCAAGACCCCACCGGCATGCCAGTGGGATTTACTTCAGCCCATTTCTACTTTGGTTCTTTAGACTGAATATTTATTAGCGTTTGGAGCACAAGGTGCACTCTCAGAATCCATCTCCTGGCTCAGTCTGAAGAAATCCAGTTTGTGCACTGCAGTGTGAACCATCTGCTTCAAGCAGGGACAATCAATACATTCTCTCAAAAGCAGATTCTTTACTTAAGAACTGAAATGTTAATGGAGATGAACCCTATATTGTGCTAAAAAAAAGTGTTTGGTTTTTTTTAAATGTAATTTTTAAACTATAATTTTTAAATGTAATTATGTTTTAAAATGTATTTTTTTAAATGTAATCTAAAAACATTTTCCAAAGGAAGCTCTCAAAATTCAGAAACAAATGATACAATCTGGGAAACCTTTCAATGCCATAATTGTAAGTGACAATTACACAATTTGTTTATCCTCTACTGCATTATTAAAACCCTACAAATAGGAAAATAGATGACATAAATGAATCTATCATGCCATCATGCATTTTTTGTGTATTTAGTTGAGTATTTTGTAATAATTCTTTGATGCTCCAGTCAACTTCCTTTCTCTTGGTAGAGTTAAAACTGGATATAAAATACAGACCATTGTGTAATACAACTTTTTTATATCTGTATCTGTACAAACAATATCTGTTCAACCATAAACCAATGATTAGACTGATAATTGTACATAGACTTCAGTTTAAAAGAAAAAAAAAAAGTACTTTCTACACATTTGCTGTAAAAAAGATCATACTTATCAATGCTTCCAGTATACCAACTACAGAAATCCAAAAATACTGCAGAAAGTCATCTTAAGTGCTACTTTTCTTTCTATAGGCCAAGAAAGCTGTTAAATATTTTTGCTATAGAAATCTAGTGTAGTTAGCGTTTCTTCATTTTTTTTTATTATACCAGATCAGAATTGTCTGTAGTGAATAACCATTTCACCTATTCTAAGCCATGCTCAAAACATCTGAAGAAATTCATAAACCAAATTCTTTAGAAAAATTAAGGTAAACTTTTTAATGTCTCACCAAGAAGTAATTAAAGAAGTACAGCAGATCTTAATTACCTGACAGTGTCTGCAAAATTATTCAAAAAAGGAAATCCAACCAGATCATCTCACCATGATAAAATAATCCAGATGAGTCTGCAAATATTTTATAACTCCTTAAAACATTACAATGAATCATATCTTGGACATTATCCCAAATGATCTATGCAATACAAAGGAATCCTATCAGTGTTATAAAATGTGTATACTAGAAAGCTCTCTAAAGAAGATAAAAGTACTGTAATATTGAGGAAAAAACTCCACACAACTAATTAAGTGCTAGTTATAGCCAAGTAAGAGTTTACTACTTCGGAAATAAGTGGTTTACATTCTACTAAAAAGAGCATTTCAATAGGATACCATTTCCTGAGGTCACTTTGTCACTGTTACACCTCCCCTAGGTAACTGTTTCCTTATAAATTCAAGGCCAGCAAAGAGGTCTACATTCAGTCCTGCTGAACAATTACCCATCTACAGAATTCTTCATTAAAAAAAAAGATAAATCCCTACACTATGTACACTCACTTCAGACTTTGCCATAGCAATATTGCTGGTTTTAGAGAATGGCATCTGTCAAAACTTACAAAATGTTTAATCAGATTTTTCTAGAACTATTAGAAATCTAGAACTATTTTTGTTAGAGCAAAAATATTCATAAAAAGATTTATCAGTTTGAGGTCATTTTTTTCTCCGTGATGTTAGCATTTCAGTCATCAAAATACTAGCAGATTAAAAATATTATCCATGAGAAAACAGAAAGGTTCTATGAATCTTTCCCCTCTTCTGCTCTGTCAGGAGGTGCACTTACTGCTCTGCTAGAAGTGACATCTGTTGAAAGAACGTACCTCATGTAAACTGAAAGATGTGCAGCTTCTCAAAGCCATTTAACAAGGATTTTAGACTAATCTTGAAGAGCAAAGTCTAACTACCTACCTCTGATTAATTCCAAAGCATATACCTATAAATTTTAATTATTATATTTCTCAGTTCTAAGTGCTGCTTCTTCAGTTGCCTCAAGATGTGGCTTATGATGGATAAGGCTCCTGCATCCTCCCCATTTATCCCAATCTGTTTATTGCACCTATCACTATGTCCTACCTAATGCATGCAACCATGTAGAGAAAGGACTATCTTTTTATTTTTGCACAATTACCTAAGAATTTCTCTTTGATTCCTGTTAAATATACAAAAATTAAAAACGTGTACTTATTTTATATGTCTGCCAAAAGGCAGGGCTTTTAAAATTATTTTAAATAAAAAAGATTGTTAAAAAATGTTGGCACAGTGAGACATGCTATAAAAGCTGGTTACTCGTGGGATCGCAACGAAGATTTGTTAGTAGAGAAATCTACTTTTAGAGAAATACTGGAATGGTTTTAATATTTCTCCAAATACATTAAGAAACTGTACACACTCAAAGTCACAGCTAAAAAAAATTATTAAAGCATACACTTTGCTGGTATTCACATGCAAATAAAAAAAATTATCCTAGAACTAAGAAAATGAGAGGTCAAAGACAGTCCAAGATATTTTTGCATTTTTATCAGGATATTTTTATACCATTGCAATTTAGTAAAAAGCATTATTTAGCCTTTAGCATACTAATAAACTTTCCTCCCTCTTATGAGAATTTAAAATATTTTGCAAAGATGTTCAGTTTCATAAGGTAAATCAGACATATCTGTTTTCAAACTAGGGAGTATCTATTTTGATTTTTAGTAATTATTTCAAAACTATTGCCGCATAGAAGGGAAAATATTATTGTAAATCTACAGAACCACACACTGTACACAGACACCTAGATACTCTGAAGTCACCACCTTCTATTCTGAAAAAATTGCAATTTACATTTGCATTCTGTTACTTCTATAAGAAACTCCAAAAATGAAAGATGACTTACTATTCGAGTATGTGTTCTGAGGTCATCTCAACTTCAATCAGTAACAAAATACTGCCATGGTATATCATAAAATTATTTGACAATGAAAAAGGAATAAAAAGGGAACTTCTGGAAAATAAAAAAGGTCTATGGCAAAAAGTGGTCGAGGTTACCCTGTAGAACAAAGCAGTCATTTCAAGTTTCTCTGCAGCAAACTTCAAAAGGTTGAAAACCTATGCAAGGCAAACAAGCCTTCCAAAACTCTGCACCTACTACCAAAAAGGTGACGCTGATGACACTGCTACGTAATGTATGAGCAGCCACATTGTACAGACTAAGTCACAGATCTATAGAGGCACAATTCCCATCCAAACCTTGCTCAAGCGTACAAGAGCTCAAATTGTCAGTGAAAATATTTTAAAGGGATTAAATGGTCTTATGCCTTATGACATCACCTGCTAAAAAAATGAAGATAATGGAAAACAAAAATCTCACAGTTCTGTACTTTTGCTAATGGTAATATACTACACCATACAAACCATTTTTTCTGGTATCTACTAGACAGAAGAGAACAAAAAGAAGCAAATAAAGTACATAGCAATAAAGAATTTTAGTTGCAAGCAAAACATATCTCCTACTAGTTCCACACAGTATGTGTCTTTCATCTATGTAAAAAGTTATCGCATGTAATTTAAAAAACACAAGGACTGATAGCTGGAACATAACTGGACTGGAATTTTTTCCAAAAGCACCTTTGAGAGAACATGAAATGATAAAAAAGTTGTTTACACTCCAAGTGTAACAATCTACATTACAAAAAGAAACCTAAATAACTAGTTGGCATTTCATAGGAAAACAACCTTCTCACATAATGTATTAAGTACAATATAAAATGATTTTCCAGTACTGGTCTATTCAACAATTCAACATAATGCAACTATTCTTACCCATTTTTCACATTCATCTCATCAGTGCACTAACAGAGGACGCTACTAAATTATATAGCTGAAATATCTGTAGGACCACTGTCTAGGTCTGCATATTCAAGCATTTCAGTAACTTGCATTCTCTATCAACCATCTCTACATCACTCCACACAGAGAGGGGAAAAAAGACTTATGAATATGATATTTCAAAGCACCCATCAATCATAATCACTCGATAGCCTCAAAGCTAATTTCAAATACATTTTCTTCACAAGGGTTCAATTTTCTGATTACAGCTAAATATGAAACAGCAATTTTATAGGCAAGATACTCCATTCTTTACTTATGAAGATTTTTTTGCACTAAAACATGAAAAAAGGCATTTTACCTCTTCTTTGTTATTGTTTTGCCTTCTTCATTTATTTTCTAAAACCGCATACCTTAATTTGTGATCTTGATACTACAGAACATAGCGGAATACTCCACCTGTAAACATCTACAATTTATCTTAAAATACATGACGGCTTTCTCAGTCATCAATTGTAGGTCCTTCACAGAAGCCCAGCGAAAGCCCATTCGCTGGTAAACCACTTTAATCCTCGCACGTCCAGAAGCAAAGGGAGCAGTGACCCAGACCCTCGAGCACTCCTCGCGTAGCGCGAAACCTGCCAGCCAAACGCTGCATTTCATGTCACTGAGTGAAATATCCAGAAAGATTACTGGGAGCAAATTTTTTCAATGCGACAGAACACAGATGAGCCCTTTCCCCCTTCCCTCTCAGAGCAGAGGTACGAGAAGCACACAAAACCCACCACCACCACCTGCCTTTGTCACCTGCTTTTAGGCAGCCCTGGCAGGTCTCGCTTCAGCATGCATTATTTACTTTACTCATTTTCCTAACAGTAACGTTGTCTGGAATTAGATGTAATGACATTATGACTCAAGCACGCCATTATTAACATTTCCATAGGAAATTAAAATTTCAATGTCTGAATGACTTCAGCTAATCACTAGACATCGCAAGACAGAGCTGATTTCCTCAGCCACCTCAGAAGAAACTTCTTTCCTCAATTATAACTGAGGAGGTATTTAAGATGCAATAAAAATTTTACAAAGGCTCAACTGAAAATCTAATCCATTCTTTAATATTTATGGTTAGCCAACCCAAAAAAAGCCATGTACATGGTTTTGATAAGTCCTGGCTGCCAGGTGCCTACAGCAATTTGACATTAGGTAATACCACTTTTTATAAAGAGGGAGCCTGAAACAATATTAGTTGATTTCAGTGTATAAAACACAATTATTAAAAAAGTATTCTCCCAAACTGCTGAGCACCAGCAAACACCAGTGGAATTATTATGATATGCTCAGAAACTCTGAGAAAGAGGGAAATTTTTAATAAAAAAATAAGAATATACATTCAGATGACTTCCGATACCCATTAATTTTAAACATCAGATTTGGTAGTTTAACCTTTCATCTCTTTATGCAGAACAAGCCTGTGCAAAGCTACTCAAAACAGGATCACCTTAAACAGAAAGGCAAGAAAGTAAGGAAAAAACCTGCCGATGTTTCCCATACTCCAATTGTGATCTTAAACCCCTAGTAATGTTGTGTGGTAGAAAAAGTCTGTATTCCTGTTTGCAAACTCGAATTCAAATATTTAATAAGAAAGCTTAGCCAAAAGGCTGACTAAATAAGACACACAGTACTGGATAGGGAGGAAATGAGTAGCTACATATATTAATTATCACCCTTTCTGGGATCACAGGCTCACTCAAGTTAAAATTTAAAGGGCTTAGATTACTTTCTGGTGAATTTTATTAGTTTTCCCCAAGAGGTACAAAGACTAATGCTGTCACAACAGAAAAGGAGAGCATATACAGCGTCATTACAAGCTGAGTCACCCAAAAGCACTGAATCTTGCTTTATTATAACACAGCGTCTTAAATAGTCTCCTGAAGCACTATCATTTGTTATGTGATAGAGTGATAACAGCAAGCTAACCCAGTATTACAGTAAAATGAAATCTGGCGCATCTGCAGAGTTGTTCTCAGTAGGCAGAGCGAGTTCCCTTGCTGGTCTCTTTGGAGATAGCAGCTGCAGGCTTCCCTTCCTCTACTGCAATAGAGAAAGACGCAGGACAAAGTTGGTGAGAGCTGTCTTGTTGTTGTTGCTGATGATAACATTCAGACATGCCTGCTGAGAGCCATGCTGCAGGTGGGAAGAAGAGGTGGTCGGGCGGATGTCCAAGAACTACAACCAGAAGATTCTTCCCTGTGCAGCTGTAGCCATCAAGTTATTCTTCCCCACCGCCCAAGTTTTTTAGTTACTTTCTCTCTAAAGAGCAAAATCTTGAAGTATAAAAAAAGTAAAATATGAAGGGATTTCTGCAACGTGCCTCATTGGTATCATGCCACCATTCTGATCCAATACATGAATATACATTTCCTGGTACCATGGTCTAATCGCACAGCAGTACCAGCTTCAAAACAGAACGGTTGTGCAGTGCTCTCAAATAAATTGTATGTTTTAATTCATCTGTCATTAGGAAAGTTATCATCCCTGTACTTTTTTGGGGACCCACTACAGAAGACAGCAAAGCAAGAAACTTCAGATAATTGAAGAGTATGACTGGACTTTCTCCGCCCCCTCAACTCACAAGCTGTTCACGAACACCATCTCCTGTCTTGTTTTCTGCCCTGTCCCCTTCTCTCCTCTCTCATCTTGTGATGGAACTCACCCAGATGCAGATACTGTAGAACTTGTAGGACATTTGCTGGCATCACATTGTTAAATAATAGTCTTTCTACCTTGTTACTGTTTTATTTAGACTGCTTGTCATAGCAGAGAGCAAGCTGTTATAAGTTAAGGAACTTAAGCAAATGGGGTCTGGTTTTCCAAATCCCCATGTAAACACTACCATCATGAAAAAAGATAATATTATTACTTTAAATAATAATAGCTATTTGAGGGACTATCTTGTGCATACCTTAATTGAAACTTTTTTGAAAATGTTTTCCATTTTCATGCACTACCTTCAAATGCTAATTTCACCAAAAAATTCCCTTTTAAAGTACAATTTTAGCCAAATATTTTAAACAGTGCTCTCTATCCGAAGAGATTCCATTTAACAAGTTTCCTATTACACGCCACAGAAAGTTAATACACTTTGCATACATACACACTCTAAACACATTTTATTACACATCTCCCTACACAGCTGTGATCTGAAACCTGGCTAGTCTCTTTCATAAATTCACAATGTACACAATCAGCAAATCGGGGAAGACAAGAGTGACTGAAAGGGTACACAGGAACTACACGATCAGCTGAACTAACTCTTAATACTACCCAATAACAATAAAGTATCATGGAAAAAAGTGTGTTCTGTAATTCCCAGAATATTTTTCCAATTTCTCTATATTAATTTATTGCCTCTTGCAAGTTCCAGTATCTTTCTTCCTGTTTTACAACAACAGGTTATCTTTATCAAGCGCCATATAAACCCCTGTGCTGCTGCCACAGAAAAATTAACCATACAATTTGCATATTGAAAGATTTTCAGCATGCTTCCCACAAAAAAAAAAAACCAAACCACCACCATTATCATTGTTTCTACAATAAAGAACACTATATAAATCACTTGCTTTATGTCACCTACTTTCATTTTACAAGTCCAGTGGAAAATAGGCTAAAATGATAAAAACAGTTACTATGTCCATGAAGTGTTGTGCTTTTCCAAAACAAGTATTTCAGCATTTATGTCACCATGTAATTAATATTTTGATTGCATCCTACAAAATACCTCATACAACTTGAGAACTCAGAATTTATTTTTCCAGGTCCCTTTTCAATTCCTATTTATCTTACAAATCCTGCAGAAAACTTC
This sequence comes from Burhinus bistriatus, assembly GCA_013397275.1. Classification (NCBI taxonomy): domain Eukaryota; kingdom Metazoa; phylum Chordata; class Aves; order Charadriiformes; family Burhinidae; genus Burhinus; species Burhinus bistriatus. The sequence continues at coordinate 314,974 of VYXH01006860.1, read as the reverse complement.
CATTTTGAGAGCCTTTACTGTAAATGGGTTGTTCCAGTTATAAATTATTTGCAGATGGCTTTGGAAGTACTACGGTAAGTACACTGGTCACCAGCATAGCCACGTAACTATTTATACACCATGATACTTGGAAACCCTTCTCACAAAACAGAAGTCCACTCTGCAGGGTGCTGTACAGAGAAAGGTTATTTTTGTCCTTACGAGCTTGCACTCAGTATAAGGCAGAAAAAGAAAAGGAATACTGAGATATGGATAAGGATATAAAGAAATTAAGACAACAATTTCAGAACAATAGACTCTTGCTTTTGCATACCAGCAGTCTACCCCAGCTTCCTTTGAGTGTTATCTATTACTTGACTAACTAGCTCTGCGGAACAGAAAGGAAACAACTGTGCTCCAGATCAACAACATCCAACAGTGGTAACAGAATTTGAGGAAGTAAAAGGCTACTGCCTTCAAACTAATTGCAGAGCTCAAGCAGCACTTCAGTAACAAAAGACCAATGTTTGACTGTCAGGGATGTCTTATGCATCCTCTGGTTATTTTGGAAGGCCATGCTTATATCCTCTCTCAGCTGAAAAATAATCATCTGACATTTGGATGCATGAAAATAATAGCTATCTAAAGAACAATGCAATACATACCTGAAAGACTGAAAGCTTACAGCAAAGCTGGACCTTTTTAAGAAATACCTGTCTGTAGCTAGGTATCACACATTATTTCCAAGACAAAGAGGATACCCTCTTCAATGAAAGCGGGGTAGTAAAAGTAATCTGAATAATTTTATGACAAATTAAAGAGGATACCTCCGCAACAAGTCCCAACCAACTCAAGACAATGTCAGACAAGATCTGTTTGGAGAAAATTAA
>VYXH01006860.1:248975-297849 GCA_013397275.1 Burhinus bistriatus | reverse complement strand
GGGGGGAGCAATCACTTGCCACCAGCAGTCTGTTGCCCAGCCAGTCCTCAAGCTAATGGCTACTTTGGAGAAGCTTTTGGTCAGTTAGGGTCTGCTGTCCCCTTGCAACCTCTTGCCCACTGCTTTGACACCGTACAACCGCAGTTCAGCACAAGCTAAACACTGCTGTGTTATCAGCACTGTTTTGGTCACAAATCTGAAAGTACCGCATGGGCTGCTATGCAGAAAATTAACTCCATACTAGGCAAACCCAGTGCAACCACACTGTGCTGCTTATTCCCTGCTAATATGTGAAGCAGGTAAGTTTAGGAGGTATGTGTTGGAAATGGATTCACTATTTTCCATTAGGCCAAACTGCCTGTTGGTGTTGGATGTGTACTAAAAGGTTTAGCTTGGATTCCAAGAAGGATTCCAGTAAAAAATTCTGAAAACGGTTGTTACGCTGTAAAATTAACTTACTGCTTAGGGTAACAACAGACTGGTTAGTGATTACTTTTTAATTTTTATTTTTTTTTGTAGATTTATCTAAGGCAGCAAGATAAACCAGCTAGTATTAATCAAAATGTTCGCATTGCCAAAATGTCTCTCATTGACCTGGCAGGATCTGAACGTGCCAGCGCGACAAATGCCAAGGGGGCTCGTTTTAGAGAAGGAACAAATATTAACCGCTCCCTGCTAGCTCTTGGAAATGTCATTAATGCCTTGGCAAATCCAAAGGTATGTGCTGCTTTCCCATGCAATCTTCACCTCCTGGTGTTGTGAAAACATTTTTTAAAAACGGTAAGTATTAAATGTGGCACTACCTCTTTATATCATACGTGGTTTGACTTTTACTGTATCTTTGGAATTTATTCCTGGGATATCCTAATGGAATATATTAAAAAACATATAGTTAAGGTACATGTAGAAGTCACTCTAATTAAAAAAAAAAGTCTCTATAAAGTTTGGGGAGAGGAAACAAAAAATTGCCTCATCTTTTCTGCTGCTGAATCATCTGATGCAACTTCACTTTTGCCATGTTAGGACCAGTGCTGAAATTAACTTCCATTTGAAAGAGAAACAACTTTTTTTTTTAAGTATGTATTATGTATTTCACTTCTGATACTGATGTTGGAACCAGCCATCCCTTTGACTGCCCTAAGTCAAAGGCTTATTTAAATGAACTACAGGGAGTTTTTTGTCTGTGTAAGAATACCAGAGGAAAACATGTTGGGTTTTGTTGCTTACGCTCAGAATAGCAATGCTAAGGTTTTAAACAGTTTTAACTGCTTTCGATTTTGCCTTACTATAATCATAGAGGTGAATAAGTCTTGTTTCTGTCCTACAATCAGGAATGCTAGGATTCGTATAGTTTTAATTAGAAAGGTTCTTGCCCTCCAGTTATATGTATGCTGCTCTTGGTCTTACACTGCTCCTGCATATTAACCAAAGAAACCATTTTTTTCAGCGTTAATGAAGTATTTTTTTTACAGTTCAGTCATTTAATAAGACATATATGCTCTTTAATTTCCTGCAACAGGTAAAATTATAATACCAGAGCTCATGTACGGCATTGAAAACAATGGTCGTCCTATGATATTCCTTGTAAACTTTTCTTGCTGCCTACAGAGTGAGAAAGGGCATTCTGGCTGTGGATGATGGGGAGTTGATATCCTACCACAGATTCTGGCTGTAGTGCTGTAGATAGCTACTTCAGTATCTTATTATCTGATCTAGCAAAATTCCCCCATTTACCAATTTTTTTTAAAAGAATATTTAATATCTTTTAAAGTAACTCCAGAGTATATATTTTTCACTTCTGAAATGTAACCCTGCTAAAGCCTGAAGTCCAGGAAAGCTGTCATTGAGTAATGAGGTTACATTGTTGATGCTTCTCACGTGAACATTTTCCTTTAAGGTTTTCTTACCAGATTTCCACTATCATCTCAGATAGCTGAATGAAAGACAGTCCTGACGGGAAAGAGTTTTAAAAAATAGTGTGCAGCTACCTAAGGACAGTGTCAAAGATGAACGTACCTCCTTTGCTTACCCACCTTTTTCAAAATCAAGCCTATGTAGAGAAGCTTGCATGAGTAAATAAAGCCTGACAAGGACAAAGATTTTTCCAGAGGTTTATGCCCTTTAATCTTAGGGGAGAAGACTTTTATAGGAGAAAACAACACCTATTCAAAGCTGCTCCTTTGTGCTGTTCCACACACCCTGCTCACAGTAGTGACTTAGTCTCCTGATCTGACTCACCAGCTCAAGGGAAGGAATAGGGACAGTTAATGTGGGAGAATGACAAAACTTCCTGAACTTTTGCCAAAGCCAAGTCCATTGCCTGCAGCTACACCCTTCTTCTGCTTCTGGTCAGCTAGCAATTTCCCCCTTCAAATATGCCAGGGGAAAATGATCAGACCTTTTAATTCCCTTCCTGGTGCCACATATTCTTGTCACCATCTTGTTGGAGTGGGAGGCAGAATTCAGAATCTGTACCATTGACATAAGTAGGATTCTTCATGTTGACTTATTTGGTGTGGAATTGGAGTCCTAGTGATCTAACTTTGTACTGAGATGAAGATTCTGTAGATGTGATTGAGAAAGAAAAAAAAAAAAGCTTCACAAAGCTGACTTCGGGTTGCCTGGAAAGGTTGCGGACTCTCCATCCTTGGTGATACTGAAAACCCAGCTGGGCATGGGCCTTGGCAACTTGCTGTAGCTGACCCTGCTTTGAGCAAAGGGATTGGACTAGATGGGTCTTGAGAAGTCCTTCCCAACCTCCATTGTTCTGTGAACTGAAAGTAGTTTAATGTAGTTTACCTTTTCTGTTAATTGTCCACATTACAAAAATAGTTGTTAAATATCTGGACATCAGAAAGTAACATGGCTAATACATTTATAAATGTATTGTAAATGTGTTATAAAGGTATTAAACAGTTCCAAGAGATTTAAAACCATTTGAGATGTATATATAATTTTGAGGGAAACTACTTATGTCAAAGAAAAGTTCCAAGACTGTTTGTCATGTTTTGTGGCATTGCTGAAACTCTAAGCAGACTTTTAGGCAGGTGAATATTGAGTCTAGTTGACTAATCCATAAAAATACATGTAACTCTCTCTAGAGCAAGAAACAGCACATTCCTTATCGAAACAGCAAGCTTACTCGTTTATTGAAAGATTCTCTTGGAGGAAACTGCCGAACAATAATGATAGCTGCTGTTAGTCCATCGTCTTTGTTCTATGATGATACATATAATACTCTCAAGTATGCAAACCGAGCAAAGGATATTAAGTCTTCTGTGAGTATGTCGGTATTTACTGATCTCTTGTCGAAGTATAATAATATAGCATTAAGAGAAGGAGAGTTATTTCTTTTAACAATTATAATTTCCTTCATTTTTGTCTCGAAATTTTGTTCAGTTACCTCTTCTTTCTTACAGTCAACAATTTAGATACAGAGACGGTACAGCTGACTCGTTCTGGCCTAAAAGCAACATAGCTTCGTTAATGGGATTATGCTGCTAGTTTGAAAGAGTTTGTTTTGTGAATCTCAAATTTCGAAATAGTCTTCAGCTGGTAGAATTCACAGCTGGTTTCAGTATCTTACTATTACATTCTCAGAGAACTGTAAAGCGTATTAAAGAAATGTCTGAGCAGTTGTACAAGAGCCAGTCCAGGTTTCTTAGAGGTAGAATTCAGATGGAGCCAAGTAGCTCAATGAGATTGTATAGATAAATGAGAAGTTACTGGGGTGTCCTGTCTTCTGCTGTCTATCCAGATTATTCTGATTTTTATTTTTTCATAATCCTTTGTATTGCGGCTCTTAATTTCTTTTATGTAATACGTGGTTGATTGTAGTTTCCATTTGTTGCATACTTAAAGATAGTTTTTGTAATAAAATGCACAAGGTATACATTAAACAGTAAAACTAGTCTGAAAAAATGCAAAATGTGCTGGCACATGTAAATGTAATGATTTTTTTTTATTGTTCGGTTGAGGGAAATGACATGGCCGTAGGTGTGCAACAGATTATTGCAAAAGCTGAGTCCTGGTTTTGTTGTGCAAGTCAGGATTGTATTCATCCCTTTCCTCATAATATAGTTTAAGTGTAATTATCTAGTACTTATACGCAGTGTATTTATTATGCAGGAAGACATGAAGAAGCCTTCTTAAATTCTAAATTGTTTCTTTTCTTTAACAGTTGAAGAGCAATGTTGTTAGTTTGGACAGTCACATAAGCCAGTATGTTAAAATTTGCAGTGAACAAAAGAAAGAGGTATGTCAAAATCTATTGTTAAAGGTTTGAAAGATGGATTGTTATAACCTTGAATTAGAAAAAATTGTTCATAGAATTGAACCTATAAGGCAATATTGTCCTAATTGTCCCATATAGTCTTTTGAAGTAAGAAAGATGTTTTGTATTCTAAGAGGAATATCACTTACTGTAATTTGTAAAGCTTTTCAAGACACGTAAGCACAGAACAATAGGTTTAAAAAAACCCAAAAAACTGTATTCCAACTAAAAGGTGCCTTTTTTGGTTTAGATCCTAATGTTGAAAGAGAAACTGAGAGAATACGAAGAAAAGCAAGCAAGCATTCCTGAAAATCATAATGCAGCAGTACTTTCAAACAACCAGCAAGTGGAAATACAAAGGTGAGTTCATCACATTAGTCTTGCTTCAAAACTGCAGTTTGCATAACTTGTAAAAGCATTTGTAAAACAAACTTATTCTTTTCAGTATCAGTTTCCTCATTTTTAACACTGCTTTACTTAGACTACGTGTGGCTTTGCATAACTTACCAATTCTTTTCAGAACTTGGTGGTGGATTTAAAACAAAACAAATATTGTGTACTTAAGGAAGTATCCCGATATTAACCTTCTAGGCAAATTATTCAGTAAAACACTGTAAGATAACCAGAAGCTGACATAACTCACTCTGACATCACGATTTAGATCAGTGGTGAAGGTCTTGCATCTATGGTTACTTTCTTATGAAGTATTTACTAAATGGACGGGAGTGCAGCAATGTCAGTATTCTGTGGATTACATTTATTCCCATCGATTTTTCATTAGAACTGCTGATATCAAGAGTATCTTTTTTTGATAGGGAACTGAATCTTACTAAAAGTTATGAGCTTCGTCAGTGTGCATGTGGTTTTTTAAATGCTCATGTACTGGGTTTTTTAAAGCTTATCAATAGTTCATTATGGTAATAAAGATATTTCATGGGGAAGCCGGTTAATTTTGTCTCAAGGCTACTGATGTTATTCTGTATTAACATGCAGATTAAATTCTGCCATTAATAACAAAAGATTTTAGGACAAGTATTCTGCTAGGACACTCCAGAGCTCTGTATGGCTAGGAAGTTCTTTTCTACTACCAAAAGCTAAACAATTTTGGAGAAAAATAACAGCTGTCTTTAATCTCGGGGTTTTTAAACTACCATATTGTAATGTAAGCTATCAGAAAAACTAAAAATGTAAATTTTATAACTTTCTTATCTATTTTGAGCCAATATTTAGCAAAATTGCTATGAATTGATTTTAAGTCACTTTGACTTTTCAGATCTTACTTCTGTTGTTATTTTTGTGTTATTAGAAAGATCCCCATGTGAAAGAACTATCTTTCAAAACCTGAGTGCCCATATGTATGTATACATATATACATACATATGTACATACAGATAAGCAGTGGCAGATAAAAATGAAACGTTGATTGTGAAAGGTTTGGTAGCAAAAATATTCCGTGAAAATCTGTATTTGTGGGAGGCACAGAGCTGGGATAGGGTCACTTACTGAGGTATTATTGGGAAGAACACTGAAAAATTGGTGAAAGTCCAGTGATGAAAAATAACTGCCAGCCAGACAATCAACTAAAAATTCATCAAATAAAAATACAGTTAAAAAAAAAAAAAACCAAAAAAAAACCAAACAACACACAAAACAGGCAAACAAATAAATAGCCAAACAACTGTTCTGTATGTGGGCTGAAAAATAACCTAATGATAGAAATAGAATGATAAATATAACAAAATAAGGTAGTGTTATATTTCAGTGTTATGTAATGAAGAAATACAATACATTTAGGAAAGGAGAAAGAAGTTGAATATAATAGCAACAAAAGCTTCCTAATAGATCTGTCTATGGAAAAGTCTTACTTGGAGGATGATAGAATTCCATCTCACAGGACTTTTAAAACCAGGCAGAGTCCTTTAATAACAGGAAAAAAACCATCCTTTTTCTGGTAGGAAGCTTATCTTCATAACCTAAAAAATGTGAAATTCTCTTACACGTAAGAGAAAATTACTGTATTTTTAAAGTTATAGTCTCAATAAACTGGTTAAGATCTAGACTTTTAAAATCAAGATGATATGTTTTGGGGAGAGGGACAGTAGAATATTTACAAGGCTCTTTTTTAATAACTCTAGGAACATGTTACCAAATAGAACTTGGATGTCTCTTGCATTATACAAGAATTCCAAAACTATACTTTACATTCTAATGGTAGTGTTTCTCCTTACAGTCCACTTCAGTTGTTTTAGTAATCGGGGGGGAGCGGGGAGGAAATGACACACGTGGCAGGGAGGAGCGTATAAATGCTAGCTCTCAGCAGAACTACTTACCAGGTCATTTTTGTGGGTAGACAGAATGTAGTTTGCATAAATGACAGCAATTGCTGCTACTGCTGGCAGATACTACTGAAGTACTAGCTTCCTGCAAGGTTTAAGAGAGGCAAGAACTTGAAGTTCTTCTTTCCACAAAGAGTCTAATTTATGTTTGTAGGTTCCTTACTTTCTATTGCTTTCATATTTCCTGGTTTCTTACTCTTCGTGGTGATGTTCCTGTCTATCTTTTCTGGTGTGACGGTCTCTTGTGAGAGCACACAAAAAGTAACAAATTAAGGCGTGTGACGTATGAATTTGTTGCAGAAGTCAATCTGTTCCGTAAGAAGGTTAAGTTTTGGTGTGAAAGTCTTTCTGGATCTCTCTCTGTATATCTCATCACATATTTCTGAGAATTATTCACCTAGATTTTTTCAGTTAAGTTTTGGGTTTTTTTTTTTATTGGCCCTTTGAATATGCTATTTTTTAACCTGGAAGACCTTTTGAGATAAAAGTAAAAACCCATTCAAAGCACAATGCTCTCTAACTGAGCTTCATTTTTCTGGCATTCCAGAAGTTTCAATAAGCCTCTCATTCAGGTTATTTAAATTTAATTTTCAAAAGAAGTGTAGGTTTCTAAGTCATGTAGATAGTTCTGACAGTTTTCCTGCATATTTTTGCCCTGTAAGTCTTTAAGGTTAATTTAATTTCCTGTGATTTGCCCTTTATTTCGTTCTATGCATATGGGAAGAATCAGTCAAGGGCAAGGTCTCTAAAATGTCTTTTCAAAATGTTGGACATACTCTATGCCAAGATTTGTGGTCAGAGAATATTTGGGGTTTAATGTTCTGGAATATCCAGAAACACATGTAAGCCTATCCCATTCCCTCTAGGTATCAACAATAAAGTGGATGCTTCATTCCCTTCTTCCTCATGAGGATCCTGTCAGGATCATCATACTGATGGTGTGGGCGATGAGTTCATTTCCCCCACATTCATTTACAGGTTTTGAAGGTATTCTGCTCACTTCTCCCTTCCATTTGGGACGGGGTAGAGAGCCTTATCCACAGTCTTGTATTTCAATCCAACTACCTATGGCTTTTGCTTCACTGTTATGTGGAAGAGTCTCACTGATTACAACACTTCTTCAAACCCAAAGGTCATTTCTGCTCCTTCTGTTGTCTAAAGCTTGGAGATGCATTGTCTGCCAACCCTTCAAGTCTTGAGCCTGTTGAGGTAGACAGTGGACACTGGTTTTGGAAATACTACCGACAGGTCCACGAGCTCTTTGAGACCAGGTAGTCCAGAGAGTTCATACCCTGGATATGCCTACAGGGTCTCTTTGTCATTTTTAAGTGAAGAAGAGAGAGTAAATAGAACTCCGTAAGAATAGAAGTGTGCTTTCTGAAACAGTGAATGCAGCTCAAGGCAGGAGCTTTGCAGAGGCTTCTATACTTGGTGCTGTATTTGGGACACTGGTGATTATAAGTACACAAAGGGTTGATTTACTGGTAGTAGTTCCTCACAGTGACCGTACATAAATCAGAATCTACTGCCTTTCTTAAATTATGCCCAGGGTTTTACTCTGAGGGAAATTAAGAGAGAGGATTTGTCTTCATTTCTTACTGCTGTGTTTCCCAGGCAGCTGGGAAGAACCATGTTTCTATGGATACTGTGGAGGAAAAAAATTCTCCAACTAGTTGTGCAATAGATAGTATAGATGTAACAGTGTAGGGTAAGAACTCTGATGGTCTGCAGCTGACTGTTTTATTCCTCAAAGAAATATTATTTCTAAATTCTGTGTGTGTGTTAGTACATGTTTTTACCTAGATACAGTAACATTCTCTGGACACTTCTAGATAAACCTGTTGAATTTCTAAAACTGTGGAGAAGAATTCTTTTGTTAATTCTTTTTGGTTTTAAAATGAGAGTAATAAAACACTAGAATGAAAGACTTGGAGTTACTCAAACTTTAGACTATGAAATGGAATTGTTACTTCTGAAACAAACTGGCAAGAAGTCAACTACATGGCAAGAACGTCTCTTCAACTTGCTCTCTAGTTGAATCTATGTGTTAGTTTATAGTGTTTTTGCGGTATTTAATTTTACGATCTTTTATACTAAACACTGTATAATGACCTCAAATGTTGCCTGTCTTTAGAACATTTGCATGTTAAACTGTGCCTTTATTCTTATGTAAAGTTCTAAGAAGTCAATAGGAAAAGGCTTATATACAATGTTGGTCATTATTGAGATATACAATATCTTTTGGGATATTCTGCACTGCATTTTCAGTATTTGGGAGTGAAAAAGTACCACCACTGAGACATTGCAACGTGGTGATGCCTCCAGGCTTTCTCCTTATCCTTGTTGTTCTGGCTTGCATTGCAGACTAGGGATAAGCAGATTTTGAGGCATTTAAACATTGGTCTCCTTTGAATAACTCTGAAGTACCTTCTATCACTAGTTTGTTTTTTCCTCCTGTTAGCTTAGTATGTGTTATTTATTCTTATCCTTTGGTTCTAATAGATACAAAGAAATCCTTAAAAATGTGTTTGCAAACCGTGAGGAAATCAGAAAAGAGTACCTCAAGCTGGAAATGCAACTGAAAGAAAACGCACTGAAGACGTATTACCAGAAACAATGTCATGAACAAATTCAACTGATGTGCTCTGAAGAAAGAGTAGAAAAGGTGAGTTTTCTATAATGTAATATAAGGTATCATCTCTCTTCATTTTGCTACAGTAATGTATGAATTTTGCTTAAGTAATTATATAATTAGCTAATGCTTAAATATTTCATTAAAATGGGACACTGATTATCACTCAGATAACATTTTCTGACATTAATACAGAAAATGTAGTAGTAATGCCAGGTGTGCTATTTTTTTCCCCCACACTGCACAGAAAACTGTTGATGTGCTTATTGCTGCTAATTGTGAAAACTTTTCAACTTGTCCTTACGTAGGCTTGATTGTCATAGTTACTGAAGACCTGATTAGACTTAGGGAGACTCATGGTGCTCTTGTCCAAAACCAGAGCATGTTAATGTATGTATGGTACAGCCATTGAAGCTGTTATCAAGGTGAGTAATCTGTGTTTCATAAGGAAGAGCATGGACCTTGTGCTAAACATGACGGATTCTTATCATTGGTGTTTTCAGTTGTCACCAGGAAGGTGTTTGGATAGCTGCCTAAGGACAGTCATGTGAACTGAAATAATTACATTTAGTTGCCTTGAATTTTAAGAGAAGAATTTGGGGGCTAAGTATTAACAATTGCTGTTGTGCAGCATTAAACGCTTGTGTCTTTCTAGAAGAATGAAAGTATAAATAAGTAAGCATGGTTACATAGTATCTTTGTTTTTCTGATAAAAGTCAGCTTAAAGGAATATATGTTTTATGTAAATATGAAGTTGAGGGTGGGGCTGATTTTGCTTAGTCACAGTAACAATCTGTATTTGGCCGAAAATGATAGTTTACCATATGACTATTCTTTTCCCCAGTGATTCACATGAAATTTGGTCCTTAGATAAATGTCAAAGTGAAAATATATCAGACGTTTTTCTTGTCATTAATGAAGATATTTCAAGTGACTAATGTGTTCTAGAATTTTCTTTTATGCCATAGAAACTCCGAAGTAATATTTTCTATCTGTGCCATACTTTTAAATGCTGCTTACAATGGAGCATAGTTGTATATCTATTCATAATGAGGAGTTATACCTTCATACACTCTATTTCATATGAATGGTTTTTATGAGCTGATTTAACTTTTATTAGCAGTACTGCACTCAAATGTTGGTTTTCCCATTAGTTAACTTATGGATGTGATTTACCAATGGTCAAGAGTCCTATAAGCACCATGCCTTATTTATTAACAAGAGTAAGTCACTGTAATGGTAAAATTAAGTGTCCTTTTGCAACTACCTTGGAACAAACTGGATTTTCATCTGGAATCCAGTCATTTGGTTACCAAAGTGACTGCTCACGTTTCCCTTGTGTGCTGTAATGCTTCTGTTCTTCCATGTATGTTTACACATTTGCTCTTTTCCTAAATCCCTCTGGGTTTTGTCTCTGTAAAATACACTGTTAGGCCACAGGGGTATTTCTGAAATAGTAATTTTTAAGGGAAATGTTTTATTTATAAAGTATTTTCTCTTTTTACACTTAATTGTCCATGCTCAGTAACTAGATATAATAATGATTTTAGCTAAGTTAACACGAAGCAAATGATATCTATCTACTTGAACAACCCCAGTTTGAACACTTTAATTCAAAACAATAATTTCAGAAGGCAGGAAAAAACTTCCGTATGACTTTAGGTTACCTTAATCTCTGTTCTTACAAATGCTTTCTTTTTGCAAAAATTTTGTCACAATTGGTCTTGTGAAATTCAGTCCATCCTGGACCACTAATAAATCATTTCCATTTTCCACGTAACTGCCTGTGTTTCCAGTTTTTTTACAACTTGGATACTGCCTATTTAAAGGGCTTGTTTAGGTTCTCTTGCATAATGCCCATTCCTCCACTCTTGTTACCTGTATTTCTGCATCTGCGTTGTTTTCCGGTTGCATGCTAGGTATCAGCTACAGCAGTGTTAGCCAGAAAACCTTTGGGCCAATAGGAGAACATGTATAGAGCATTCCTGCTTGTATGGAAACATAAAAAGTTAATATGTGCCCCTGTTGTTACTTTTAACTATCTTGCTGAGTTTGACTAAGTCTACTCAGTTTTGACCTATTTTGTCTTGAAGGTTTCTGTATCAGTCATGGAATGTTTTACAATTTTTAAATTTTTTTTTTTATGTTTAAAGACATGACAAAAAACTGCCTTGATAGGCTTAAAAATAAAAATTAGATTTAAAAACCCCTTCTACCTGTCTGATTGCCACTTCAACAGTATTTTTACTGTCTGGAAAAGGAGCACGTTCCTGGAAAGCAGTCAGTCTATCCTTGGTTTCAGTTTTTCTGCTTACTGCAATTGCCCTTGCTGGATTCAGAAACGCTTGTTGAATATGTCCCAGTTCTTCAGCACAGGAGGGATGATTTCTTCTATCTCTTGTGATCTATTTTTTTTCAATTACAAAAGAATAGGAACCAAGTATCTTGCTTAGGACCACACGTGTTCCAGAGGTTGGGTATAGCTAGCTCACATAACCGTATTTTTTCTGTTGTGGCACATCAATGTAACATGTCCTTTCTTCCTATGGGATGGGTTCATCAAATGGTGGGATGTCGTCATTACCACCTTCAATCCTAATACCTCTCCTGCACTGTGTAAAAGCTGAAGTATGCAAAACAATGCATTTGAATTTCTCTGCTTCAGCAGTCCTGAAAGCACTCCCCTGGTCTCACTGGTCAGAGGGAGCCAGTGGTCATCGTGAGCTTTAGTCTGACAGCTAACTCTCCCTCCTGGTATTTTCCTGAAGGAGCTGGTCCTTTACAGAGTGACTTTGTCTTCTCTGGATCTTCTGTCGTCTTAGCAGATAAGACAGTCTAAAGAGAAAGCAAAGTGAAATTCTGGCCAGAATCTAGCCTTTGGCCCAGTAAGTTGCCTGGAGCACACATGTGGTTCAGGTCTCTTTACCAATTCTGTGTTCTGCATGCCATGTGTTGATAAGTCAGCTTGAGAAATGCAATCTGCATCTCTCCACATACTGTTCCTGTTTTCTACGGTATATTCAGTAGGGCACCTGTTAGAGTAATTTCTGCTTTGTGCAACGTTAGGGAGGTACATTCACGGTTTCTTGTGACATTTTATAATAGAACTAATTTGGCCTGCTGTTCTAAATACGTAGATTCATTCGAATTGATGAAGTTTTCGTTTAGAGTGTTAATTTTGGAATGTACAGACATAGAGATTTAGCTTATATAATTTTTAAAAACTAACTGGGTTCTGTATGTTTTTGTTGAGCATGGCAATATACTTCAAATGTTTGTGGTTTTTTAGTTTGTTTTTAACTAAAGTTTAGGCAAAGCTGAACTCTGTGAACTCTAGAGAGAGTTAATGGTCTCTACAACTAGTTAGTAGTGTTAGTGACCTAATTTTTAAAGTATACTGCTAACTATAGTTGTCCTTTGAATAGAAGGAGTCTCCTTTGCCTTGTTAGGACTCTACTTCATTCATATCCTGCTTGCTGTTGCTTGTGCCTTTTTCTTGTCAGATTTCAGAGAGGCACCAGAATTCTAATGCTTGAAGACAGAGGGTTTTCCTTTTGCCAAATATTTTATCCTTTAATGGACTTCTTCTAGGACGTACTGTGTTAGGAAAACAAAGCAGATAAAATTCCATCTTTATATTCATACTTGAGTTACTAGAAATTATTAGGTTATGTTGTATCTAGAAGTGTTCGCCTCAATGTGCATGTGTATTTTTTCCAGTCTTTCTAACTTAAGATAATTATGGCCTAGAACAGAAATTGATCAAATCAACGTATTATTCTTTAAAGGAATAATCAAGTGACTGTATTCTCTGTTACAAGGGCTTCTAGGGAAAAAAAAAAGTTGAAAATGTTTAAATATAATTCAGTTGTGCCTGGAAGGAGAATGTGCTACCTCACTTTTAGACTGGTCCATAATGCAAAATGTTTGTTATGCCCAGTTGAGTATAAAAGTATGTAAAAAAAATCTTTTTTTATATAGAGATGTTTGTGAACATCTTTTGAAAGTTTTCCCCTTAAATGCTGATTTTTAGGCCACTTGCAAGCGGGATCAAAGGCTTGCAATGCTTAGAACGCACCGCATGCACATGCAGAAGAAGAAAGAAGAGGAGGTCAAACATTTTGAGGAAAATACCAATTGGCTGCATCGTGTTGAAAATGAAATGCGCCTCCTGGGTCAAGATGGGTGTATTCCAACGGTAAAATCCCTTTCGCTTTAAGGCCAGATTTCATGCATTGTAGGCAACATCTGACTGTAGTTAAGAATAGATTTTTTTCTTCTTTCTTCATCTTGCTTCTACTCATGGCTTCTGCTTTAATTCTTTCAGGGTGGTTTCAGATTCTAGTGTTAGCTGTTTCCATTCTTCTGCCCCAAAAGTACTTCATTGTTTGTACAAGTATTCCTTGTCCATGGAAGTATACAATTACATACCAAAATGCATGCTAAAGGGCTGAGCAGTAAAGGGCTGGTATGCTATGGCTGAGCAGTTCAAATGGCTGCTGGAGAGATGATTCTGCTCCTGGCCATACGCTTCTATTCTTGCCTTTACCATAGCTCCTGATGCTAGTCTAACCATGTGACAATCTAATTCTTAGCCTAGCCAAAAGAAACTTGTTTTTTGGAGGGTGCTAGGGGAGGAGTGGGAAGGGGGAAAGAAGTGGGGAGTTGTGTTCTCTGCTAAGGTTTAGCAAGTAGAGCCAGATCAGTGCAGCTTCAGACACGCACCAGAGCTGGCAGAAGAGAAGGGATGAAGGTCTGTGCAGGAAGAAGGAGAAGAGAAAAAGAAAGGTGGAGGGTTGTTCGTCCCTGCCTTTTTGTTTCAGCCAGCAATTGGAGTGGCTTAAATAACAGTGTAACAAGCACTTAGGTGACTCATATAATGAAATATATTTCAATACCTCTATTTTTACTGAGATGACTAAAATTTGTTGATACCGTAAAAGAAATTAACTTTATGATATTTCGAACAAGATATTAGCATCTCAGGAAGATGACTGAATACAGTGAAGACTTGTCCTAGACAATGTCACTGAAATTCAGATATGGAGCAAGTGCACGGGAAGACAGGCGAGCGTATTTTTGGGCATGCATAGATAAGCATCCGTGTGTGCCTGTCAGACTCTCAATGCTAATTACAGTATGTCCACTATTGGTCAAAGGAAATCTACACAGCAATATTTATGAATGTAAATAAGAATCAAACAATTTATACTTTTCTACCATAAAACTTCATTATAATAATATAGATCCACTCCATCTTGACTTTTCAATATAGAATGAATTAATATGATTTTAGTTTAAATTTTAGTTTCTCACTTTCAATTTGATGTCCGGTTGTTTGTTTTTTTTTTCTTACTAATTTCCCAAGGAACTTTGTAAAGATCTGCAGTATTGCCATTTAAACCTAGAAGTTAAGGACCTGAAAGGCCAGATTGAGCATGTGTTATCGCTGGTGTCCCTTCAAGACCGGCACTATAAGCAGACAGAAAAGTAAGTATGGTTTCATAGTAGGCCTGATAAAACTTCTATTCTGACATTTGTAACTTCAGAAGACATATCTGTTGAATTTGGTTTTAGTTGAAATGGAAGCAAGATTTTTCTCAAACTTTTTTTCTAGGTTAGAATTGTGTTTTCATGAGCAAAAAGATCTGTAATAATAATCACCTCATAAATATTGGTCCATATCCACCATTGCTTAACAGAAAGTGTGGGGATACTCTAGTCCTTCTAATTTCTGTTTAATTTTCTTCTTTGCATAGTTTTTACAAATTGTTCAGTAGATCATGGTGTCTTATTTTCCTCTTCCGTGCTGAATAGCAGTATCAAATTTTTTATAAGTGTTTGTGTTCTCTTTTAATTCCTTGCACTGTAGACATTAATTTACCTGTATTAAAAATTGTTACCATTAAACTCTTATATAGCTAGTCAGACTGAAAAAACTCTGAATTTGCAGGTAAGCGTCAGCTCTTTTTCTATTACCAGTCTCTCAAATGTTGGAGACTAGCTTTCAGAGTGTGACATAAGGAACAGAAAGTAATTGTAAATCTGCAGTGAATAAGTATATTAAATTTATAATGAAATCATTCCAAAATGAAATAACTAGCTTTTCTTTCTCCTTTGGAGAAAAGGCTGTTACCATAAACATCACAAAAACTAATAAGTAAACCTGGAAAACTAAAAGCAAAACTTTTAAAGCTACATTGTTAGTAATTACAAAGTTGCTTCTTTGGGTTTTTATATACCTATCCCCTTCCCTATTGCTTGAACCTACTGTTTAGTCTTGCAACTGACTCCACAGGTAATGAATACCTGTGTTCAGACAGAATTCCTAAACTTTTGTCACTTTCATTTGGTTTGCAGTTCTGCATGGATCTTAATGTATTCCGTTCTTTAATTAAATATTCTAGTATCTAAATTTATTTGGACTAGGCTTCTAATAAGGTTTTGTACACATGTAATTAAGATGTGCTTGGTTTAAACCACATTATTTAGTTTATACTTTTCTTCTTTTATCTGATGCTTAATTTTAGAAAGTCAGAACTCAATCAAGATATACTGACTGTTTCTGTGGTGTTTGAGTGACTGAAGATCTTGGACACTGAAGAAAACCTATACTTAGTAAATGCTTAGAGTGAAACGCAAGATTTTACAAAAGAGAGAAATCACTCTACTTAGTAATGAAATTTCATCTCAGTTTTATGGTATTCCCCCAAAATAAATTAAAATAAATTACATAGCAGAACTTTGCGGGGGGGAAGAAAGGAAGAAAATCCCTCGTATTCCTAACAGTGGCAGTGCTAGTAAGGTAAGGATCAGATTAGTTATGATTTAACCATATTGGTCTCGCCTCTTACTTTACAGAGTACTAAATACTTTGCTTCCGGTTCTTCGCAAGCAATACTTGACTTTGAAAGGAGCTGGGTTGACAAATAATTTAACCGAGGCTGAATTTGGGGAGGTTGAGCAGCTGATTCAAAGACAAAAATCAGTAGTTTGGGCTGACCAGACTGAAGAAAAGGAACAAAATCAAAGCCATGAACTACAGTTGTCAGCTGTCTTTGCATTCCCGCAACTTGTGAACAGACCAAACACCCCATGCCGTAAGTATATAATTAATGTGTTCTCTGTTAGAAATACTTTTAAATATCTCCTGCAAAAGCTGTATGTCATCCATAAGCACAGTGGATGCACACTTCTGCAAATATTGAAGCCAAATGTACAACCAAGCCTCCGACCCACTTTCTATAAATTATATACCATTCTTAATTGGATGTAGGAAATAAGTTTTCTTCTTCAATGGCTAGACACACTCTGCCAACAGGTAACTCCCTTATTCTCTTGTAACATACCCCATAGACCGATGTTCCTAGATCCTGTAAGTGTTACTGGTAATTCTATTTGAATCTTTCACATGACATTGATGGAGAAGGCATGATAGTGTCAGTAAGTATTATAATTCTGTTACTGATTTGAAAAGTTAAGCTGCTACTACAGTTTTGCACAGTTTGAAATAATAGCCTTGAGGGGGATGAGATTTCCCATTAATTACAGGCTGACTCGGAATCAATTTAGTACAGTATTTTATAAGTTTATTTTTCCAAGAATCAAAAGGTTCACCATTTCTACCATGGAACTGTCTGCTTTGCTGTATTCTGATGGCCCCATTTCTTCCCCTAACTCTTGTGTTCCAGTCAAACATATTCTATGTAGCTGTCTTTTCTTTTTTAGCTGTCAAGTGAGTTGCCCTGGAATGTAGCCTGGGTAAAAAGGGATGAAGAATCCTTAAAGGAAGCACTGTTCTGAGGGATGACAGGCAAAATCTCAACCTGACAGTGGAGCTGCTGTGGGCCAGTGCTCGTATCTTGTGCTCTGGATAGACAGCACTTAACGCACTGGGGCTTTCTGATTCCAGCTAATCCATTACATTGAAAGACATCCATAGGTAACAAGGGAAAAGCAGATAAATAATACTTCAACTTCTCAAAAGCTGGTAGTTGTGGAAGAGCATTGGCCCCTGGAGCACTGTGAAATTAGTTCCCTGCTTCCTTTAGCTTTCTTCCTCTACACAGCTCGCTCTGGGTTTGAGAATTATTCTGCTGAAACCATTTATTACCTCTATTCTCATTAAGTGTGTATGTGATTTTTGACATAGGTTTGTATCACTGTTGATCATACCAGATAGTTGATTCCAAGTATTTCACTGTCCGCAATATAAATGTCAGACTGTGNGTGGGGGATTGGTGTTTGGTTGGTTTTGATTTGGAGGGGTGTTTTTTGGTGTGGGTTTGCTTTTGGGTTTTGTGAGAGAAGGAGAAGAAAATTTGCAGATTTGCATGATTATACTTGCTCATCTGCCCATGCTAGTCAAGGATTCAGCAAGGTTGAAAGCAGTTGTTGGCTTGCCCGTTTCTCCTTCCTGCTTGGAGTAGGGTAGCGCACCTCAGCGGGTGACAGCATTCTTCCACTCTGCTCCATTCTCATTTCCCACGTAGAAAGAAGTTGGATATGTTCTTGGATTGCTGGCAACCTTCTGGAAAACCATGGTAGTTATAAGTATGTGTATTGTGGCATTGCATATGTTAGAAACCATGATGCTACTGTCATATCAGAACGGAAATATATTCTGCAAAGCTTTATGAAAGGCATTAAGATAAAAGGTAGTGGTTTTCTTATCTCTATTTTTAAACAAAAAGAAGAATACAGTTTTTAAAACTGATTTTCTAGTCTGTTTATTCTGTCATGGCAAAGCAGATTAGTGAAGGATTGGAGGTGAGGGCTGTTGCCTATCGTAACTCATCTGAGAAGTCAAATACTGTAACACTTTCTTTTCAGTGCCAGAACACTGGAATCTTAAGTGCTAGCAGTTCTGATTACAAAAATTACACCATTCTTATTTCAAATTGTGTGTTGTGTGTGTATGTATATATACATGTATATATGCCTATGTTTTTGTTTATAATTTAGTGTGATTATCTGCTTGAAATTTTTAATTTTATTATAATAAAAAAACCCCAAACCCCTAAAAAATGGCATTTATGACATGTTAAGATTGGATTTATAGAAGCGTGTCTGTGACTGAGGAAGGAAAGAAATACAAACTTCTCTAAACCACTTGTAAAATAAGAATTCAAGACTCATGTGCAATGGGATTGTCACATGGAGATGGTATTGTGTATGCACAAGACATAAAGCCATGCTCCTAGCTGGTATTTATTTTATATCATAGGCATATTTTTTTTATATACTTTTTTCCTTTTAGAGGGACTTTTCTTTCTGCTGAATAGGTAGGGACATGTACCCAAACACAGATCCGCTAAATTGTATGATATACTCTGTAAGTAAATACTGACCGTAGAGATTCTATCTTGTCATAGGTGGGTTATCATTGTTGGGAATTTTAATTCCTGACACTAGTAAACTTCATTAGAGTTCTTGATTAATCTACTTCTGTTCTACCTTTCTTGAAGTCCTGTGTTGTAAGAGGCCAGATCTGTTCTTACAGAAATCAACACTAAAATAACTATTAATTAAATTGCACATGAACTTTTAAGGCATAAACATTTCATGCCATTAAAATCATTAGACATAATTTGAGGGGTTGTCCTGAAAGTCTTATGTAGAGGTTTTCCAATTATTCTCTTGTTCTAAATGTTGTTGAACTGCATGTTCACTTAAGTAAATGGACACCATATTTTTCAGTTAAGATGGACTTTTTTCAGCTGTAAACAGTGTCTTTGCCTGAACATGTCCATAGAAATCTTTTGTGGTGTTTTTATTTTTGTTTTGTTGTTCTTTGGAAAAGGAAATAGGACATACTATTTTCATGCCTTTCCCCCTCTTATTAGGTGCAGGAGAAAACATGGTAGAAACAACTGTTCTCCAAATTTTGTAACCTTTACAGGAAAGGTTATGATAACTTCTAACAAGACACTTTTCAATTTTTTTTTTTTTTCCAATGCTCTTCATCCAGTGGTATGCTCTTTCCATTTGCTTTTGACTGGTTGTATCAATGTGATGATACTTTTAAGGAATGTTGACAGGATTTTTTTTTTTTTTTCCAAATTACTGAAGGTTTTTAATCTTCACAAAGAATCTACCCCTCTCTCATTGGAAGCTTAAGTTGGAGAGCTAACATAAAATACATTTTCTTCACCAGCTTTTTCTCCCTCAGTGCTGCTTGTTAGTATAAGACTTACTGTTCAGCAGGTAGCCATTGTACAAAAATTTCTAAACATAAGTCATTGTACAGAATAAAACATATTGCTGCTGGGTACTATGGTACCGAGAACTTGAGATTACACATTTGAAGTTGGAATTGAATTTAGAATTGGCTTTGCATACTGGAGGAAGTTAAAATAAAGTTCTAAAAATTATTAATTGGACATTCAATTATTTAACGTTAAAACATTGAGATAGCAAGTAAATGTGAACGGTAGCAGCTCTGCTCAGAAAAAATACACTTTTTTCAAACAATATGTTTACAGGATCATTTTCATTTTAATGTGTCCTTACCTAAAATGTTACTGGTGTTGACACAATCAGTTCCATACATCTTGGGAGGTGTGGTGGGAAAAAAGTAATCCACTTACCAGTGCTTTAAAAATTTTTGTTGAACACAAAATACATGCAATGAAATAGCTCTTCTTCAATTGTTTGTTTGAATCCGCATTGAAAATATTTTGAACTATTAGCTAATATTATGTTATGGAAATACATTTCTCCTGTGCAGAATGTGTATAACAAACTATTAAGGAAAAAAACCCATAAATCAGAAAAAATACATTAGCGTGGGAAATTGTGAAGTAGTACAAGGGCAACATCCCAATCAGAAATAGGAAGGATGTAGTAATTTCTTTTTTCCTTTAAAGATGAAATAAATTATTCAAGAATCCAATTCCTTCTCCCTAAAGTCATCTCAGAAGTACGCTTGGCAAATGTTAGTGAGAGCTGACCTAAGAACTTAGTGAACAAATAAAAAGGAAGATTTATACAGATCCCGTCACACCTTTAGCGCATTGATATTTTATTATTTATAATTTGTTCAAGAAGTTGGGAAGGAAATAGTGTTTTGCATGAAGATAAAAAAAAAAAAAAACCACATTAGCCACGTGCTACACAATGGTCGCTATTCCTTATATAAAAATCCATATTTCACATGTAACATAGTTGCACGGACTTCAGCTTGTCAGCAGGACAGAGCAATGCAGTTCACTTGTTGTGATTTGGTTCTTATTTTTCATGTTATAAGTTGAGAGCAGTAATTTTTTAAAATCTCCCGTTTAATATAAATATATGTTGCCTTGTGTTAGTATCTCAGATGTTTCTTTTTAAATAATTTGGGGGAGAGGGTAGAAAAGTGGTGGCAATGTAATGTTTCTTTCATATGAAACGTAAGCCTAGAGCATCTAAGAGGCAGAGTAGCGTACTAGTTCTGCTGGTAACAAATGTGATGTATTGCTTTTGAAGCTATGTTAACATGTTTGAAAGGCAATTTTTTGAAATAAAATCCCTCTACAAAAGTGAGATGCTACTCATGTTGGAAACAGTAAGATTTATGAGGGGAAAATATGAATTCCTCCTTAGTGTAAGCTTATGAAGATAATAATCGCATCTCTTTTGTTGAACTTAAAAGTATCTAAGCATGTGTGCAGTATCCATGCGTTATCCATATTTGGAAATTTCAAATTCATTACCAATTACAAGTTACCATTTAGTCATTATGTGTTTAAAATGGTAGTGATGCAGAAAAACACCTGTACTTAAAAGAAACCTCAGAGTTCTGCGTGTCATAAAACATGAGGCACCTAATCATTGCAGAAACTTTTTTTAATGACACTATAACCTTTTGCTGGCAATCCTTTTAGGGGGAGCCATGACATTGTTCAAATGCAAATGAATTGTTATTGAGCACTTTCACATAAAAATTAAAATGCTTTAAGTCATATAAATAACTCTTCAGATTATAAGCGCTGTCCCCAAAAGGCTGAAGCAGCTGAATCATTTCTGTAGAATAGGAAAAGCTGTGAAAGCAGGGCCTTAACTTCTCATGGTTTTCTTTGGAATTAACTACATTCGACTATCTGATCCTGAAGAAGGAAGTCAAACTGGTAATTGATGTGGAAAAAACATCTAAAAAGAGTAAAGAGACAGCAAAGGTGAAAGGGTGGGGACTTTTATTTCAAGTTTTGCTGAAAGTCTCTTCCAGAAATAAGTTTTGAAAAATATATTCAAAATGTGCCTAGTTCATTGTATGATGTGGTTTTGATACTACCTTGTCATAAGATCCTTCTTTCTATCAGGAATTTCAAAATGCCAAAGAGTTTCAGCTGAATTGCAGTCTTTGTTTCTAATGAAGATTTCTTCCTTGGAAAGGGTCTCCTATGTATTCAATAATATAAAGTCATAGTGGGAGAGGAAAAGATCAAGATACTCTCTGGTAATTCATTCAACATCAGCTTCTATGGTCAAGTTATCAAGATAGTTTAATCTTGTGCTTAAAAACTCTGATTTTTAGAGAAAGCTAATTAAAGCTCATAAGCTTTGCCAAAGCACATGTAGCCTTCGCTACAGGAATAGACCTCTTTCTATCTTGTTTTTCCTTTAACCTTTGAAATCTTTACACACCTTCTGTAAGACGTCTTGCTCCGAGAGTGAGATATGTGTGTTACTAGCTGACTGTTAACCAGCAACCTCATCCAACCGAGGAGTATTACTTGGGTATCTGTATCTACAGTAGCACTACCATGGGTACCAGAAATAGCTCTCAGAAAAGTCACATTTTGTCCTAAGCTAATGTTCCTTGCTCTTCTGGTTTGTTTAGACAGTGCCATATTAACGCAGCTAGGCATGACAAGTCATTTAATCTAACAAACAATTGTTTTGCAGTGCATGCTAACACACTCTGGATGTAATGATTCAAGGAGTATTTTGTGAAGAACTTAACAGAGTATCTGAATCTTAAATTTCTGATTGTGCTTATTTGATGTGTTTTTTCTTCCTCCACTGCTTCAGGGTTTTAAAAGTAAAATTAAATACCCTCAAATTTAATCTAAAATTAAACATTTTAATTATCTTTTAACTTCAAGTTGTTCAAGTAAAAATAATTTTAAAATATTTACACAACATTAATTTATCCCACTGAGTGTATTCACATTATACTTTTTAAAATATTGTTTTTTCCTTGGTAATTTTTGTTTCTTAAAATGTGACTGAAAACACATTATTTTCATAAATATGCAGCCTCATGAACAATTCAACTATTTGTATTAAGTGAAGCACAAGCTACGAAAACAACATAAGCTCATTTAAAAATGTATTCGAGCCCCCATTTTTGGGTGTTGGTTAATGACAAGCCATACAGTATTCATAGAGTATGGACTGATGGGTGGAGAGGTCTGACTGGTATTTGCGAGTATTTCTGTGAATGGGAAAGTTCTTGGCATTGTTTCAGGCATACCATTTCCGTAAGCCTTACAGTACATTACCATTGAGAGAATGGAATTGATTTACAGGAAAAAAAAAAAAAGAAAAAAAGGTATCCATTACCTCCTCTGGTCACAAACATCTGAAAGTGAAGTCAATTTATTATTTTTGTATGGCAGGAAAAATTAGAGTGCAGTTGTATGTAGTAAAAGATTTGATTTAAAGTAGGAAAAGCATGTGTCTTGTATATAGGAAAGATTTGTTTTATATTGAGCAGCTTTTTCACACTGTCCTGTATGACTTTAAGTATTTTTTTTCTCATGCTGTGTCACATAGTGCGCGTGACCACTGGGACTCACAAGAATGTAGCCTGAATTTTAGCCTTTTTCAGTTCACATCTGTTGGTTGTGAAGCTGACCATCACAGTGATGCCTTTGGGTCACATGAATATTAAATAATTGAAATGCATTCACTAGACCTCATTTGCAATTTGGAATTCCATGAGTCAGTTGTTAAAAGAATGAAAATGTATGATTAGTATTGCAATTGGATCAATCATTGGTAGCCCAGAAATGTTTATTGAAATGAATACATTAATATTTGATTTCACTTAGCAGAACAACCTGGTAGACTTAATTTAGCACAGTTTCCAGAAATAATCCTCCTATGCATATATTAACATGAGTTCCAGAAGAAGAGAAGTCTTGGCTGTTATTTTGTCCCAAGCGTCAATTAGAACTAACCCAATTTATCAGAGTTGTTTTGTCATGAACTCTATTCACTTTTGCTGTGACTCATGTTTCACAAATACTGCATTCTGCCTTTCATATTAACTCACAGGGCTGTAAATACCTAATATTGCTATATTTCTCTCCTGATAAATCAGTTCTTCCGAGTAGTCTTTTGGGACAGATAGTACAACAAACTAATGACCAAAACCACCTCATACTGTTTGATGGGGGGTGGTTGGTCATTGGAGGATGACTTTTTAATTTGAGTGAATCTCTTAATTGTCAGAATTTTTAGTATATTATTTTTCTTATCTTTTATAATCATCAGCCTAAAATTAAAGATCAGCAAATGTGATCTGTTCTCTAAAAAATGTTTGGAATAATGCTTATTTTTAAAGAGAAGCATTGTAGCTGAAAGCACTAGCTAAGGAAATACAACTTCTAAATTTTTCTTTTAAGCTACGCCATCAGGTTAACAGCGGATGTTTCTGTAAAGTATACAGTGATTCATTTTTGTACGTGAAATAAAAAGTAAACTTAATATCGCTGAATCATGATGATCATTCTGATGCAAAAGATTGAACGGGCTGTAAAACGTGAAGCAAATACAAACCATAAACATTATCATTTCCCTGCCTTACTATGGAATAGATTTGGAGATTTTCTTTAGGTCTGGAATGTGTTGTTTATCTTTCAGTACAAAAGCAATGACAATGCTTAATGATTAGCATTAGACATCCATTTAGGAACTATTTAGATTTGTTCTTTAAGAAAATAAGAATAGCCGTATTTGGTGTACCACTAGCCAGTAACACGCTCCTAAGACAGACAGTGATAACAGGACAAATCTAGAGACAGCTGACTTGCAGTTTCCAGTTCCAGTTTCCAATGGGAAATCCCATTGAACCAATCACATGTCATAATTGCCAGTGGATATCGTCTAAGTTTTTCAAATATGCATTTGGTAACCCATTTATACTTATGAGATTTGCCGCAGCATGCTGTAGTGAGTTCAACAGTGTGGTTGTTCTGTGGGAGGTAAGTATTGCTCTTAGTGTTAAAATTAGTATGTGATATGAGTGGGGTATCTACTGTTTGTTACTGCAAGAAATAAGATAATTCCTTATTGACCTCGTCTCTGAAATTTTATTACTGTATTATATGTTATCTCAGTTGTTCCTAACGAGGAATGTACTGTTTGAATTTTCTGTTTGCTCATTGGAATACTTAGGCAATAAGATAAAGCATGTTCTAAAACATATAACACGTACATACATGCTATCTAGAAGCACTTAACAATATCATGTTAAAATTGAGTATTTTGGGAGACAGCATTGACTAAAATTGTCATACAAATACTTTGGTTTTAGTAGGCATGACCTGTTATGAAATTAATGTCTCTTCTGTGTTGCCTAAGTACTGAAAGTTCATATTTTCCACTTAAAACATTTAAGTCCTTTGTTCTGGAGCTTTGTGTTTTTTCCCTTCTGGAATAGGATTTATGGGAACTAGTTCCCCCTAGTTCTAGCTGTCCCATTGCAATATAAGCCATGTAGTGGCAGATGACCACATTTGCTAAAATTGCTTGATGAAATATTCAGTGCTTGTTTAGACAAAATTATGCTAAAATTGTATTAATTTAGTATTTAGGAAAGACAAGATATGGTGGTTCAGTTTGAGGCTTATTACTTTTATGTCAGCTTGTGGTACTAAATTTTATCTTTCAATAAGAATTTTTATGTATATAAATCTTAAAGTATGCCTCTAAATATCAATGTTTTTTAATAATATTGAGTAGCCTTTGAAGTATTTGAAAATAGGTCCTCGCAAAAAAAAGTGAAATAATATTTTTTTAAGGAGAAACGCGTTTGATTATGACCATTTGAAGTCATCCGAAATCTATAGGAGTAGTGTTTTTGTAGCAGCTATAGATGTCTGAGTCCACTTTATTTAAACTTTTCAATGACAGCTATTAAAAGCACCTGCAAAAAATTAGCAACTGGCTTCAGTATCTTGCTTCTTTACTAAGACAAATAAAAACACTGGCATTCCTTTATTTTGTGGGTTTAAATGTTTTTCTTGCTGTATTTACGTTTACTTTAGATCATAACTGGAGCTGTATTCTGTATAACAGCAAGTTAACATGGAGTTGGGGTGTTGAGGTTGAGTTTTCTTGTCACATCATGTTTGGTTTATGTTATTTAGTGAAACCAAGTTAAATATGTTGGTGGTGCTTTTGTGTACTTTCTTGTTTACTGTGTTAGGAGCAACTTAATACTTTCACAAAAAGCTTTGAGAAGGGACACTTCTTGAATATTTTATATGCTTTCCAATACTTAACTGGCAAGAAAAACTAGTTTTGTTTTAACTTCATTTTACAATGGGTTTCGTTCCAGAAATAAATAGATTTTAAAAATAGGTCTGGGTTTTTACTAACGGATTATATTTGCCCTATATGGAATTGCTGCAACTGTCTTTTCATTAATGTACTTTTATTACAGTATGAAATACTGTTCATTATGATGAAATTCAACAAATTATTAATGTTGGCGATACTTTTGTATTCTTTACCTATTTAGTTCATGGTTTAAATGCTTGCATTTACAGTTAATTTAAAAATGCTTCCAGTATTTAGTCGTGGAGAAGCTTCTAAAACTTGGCACTGTCACCAAAATGTTTCTCCATCAGACTTCCTGCCTAGTAACTCTAGGACATCAGCAAAAGCAAAACCTCAGTGTCTTACAGTAAGCAAACTTTCTGAAACTGGAATCTCCCCGTCCTAAGGTAACAACAGACAGATAGAATTTTAACTGTTATTTTTCCTGAAACACACGCTTTCAGATGCATATAAGCAGGAGGAAAACCTAAAAAATTAATATTTTAAACTGTTTAATGGATCGTTATTTCAAATACTAGATTGGAATCCTTGGATAAAGCTTATTCTTGTATTTAAGAATATAAGCTGTCAAAAAATCTTCAAAAGAAAGTTTTGGCCTCAGTTTTTTGGTCGTGATGACTAGAAAATTTTTTTTTTTTTTTGAAAGAAAGAAACGTTAGTCTTTTACGTAGAAAAATGGTATTGTACTCATGAAACCAAAATTAAAGAGCAAGCACATCAATGAAGCATAGTGTTGTTGATAGCATCACAGAGTACATATTGAAAACGGTTCATAAATAAGTTTCTTGCTTGTTACCAAGAAAATCCTACCAGGTCTTGGAGGAAAATAGTGAAAGTAGGCTTATATTATTTCTGGTGGAGGTAAAAATTATGTGGGGAACACACAGGCCCTGGTTTACTACCCTTTTCATTTCACTGCTCGTGGAGGATATTCTGAATGAGCTTAATATTTCAATTACAGTCAAGCTACTGTGGCTCAGCAACCTGCTACACTTGTACCTGGTGAATGCTGACCATGCATTAGACTAAGAATAGATATGAGAAAATAATGTATTTTGCATTTTAACAAAAAAAAATCCTTTACGTATATATAGTTAACTACACGTGCATACACACATACAGAAATTCACAATTCGGTTATTTCATGCCACATAGTCCTCTCAGGCCTGAGTTTTCTGTGTTTGTGTTTTTTCAAAGCTGAAAACAACATAATGGAATTGTAATTGTTCGTGTAATTATCCAGGCATCTTTTCCCATAAGCAGTTAACTTAAATTAACCTGTTTTTATTGTTTATGTATTGTTGGATAAGATGTTGCATATTTGTTGAACCGTAGGAGTTTAAACATTGTTCTTTCTGAAACTGAGCCCTTGAGTGAGGAATAAATGTTTGCTTTGTTTTTTCAATGGTTTCGTTATTGATTTAAGTTCTGGCAACATAGAATAGATTTGTGGTCTGTATATTAGCATCTAATTTACTTGCTATTTGTACACACTTCGATACTACCCGTTCCGTCCTCCCAGAACAGGTCTAGATCTCATGGTAGTCTTTAAATCCTTTCCTGTCCCCTCACAGCTCTAATTTGTATCTTCCAGTTAGACATCATCTCGTGTAGCTGGGCATGAGGAATGAATCATAGGATATGTCTAGTTCGACAGTTTGTACAAAAAACCTGATGCTGAGATCATCCTTCATCCTTTGATGGCTTCCCTTCAATGAGACTCGTCTTGGGGAAAAGGCCCAAATAAATCTGATTTTTTTGAGGGTACTTGGGGAATTGGCATTCTTAAAGCTTCTGGCCTACGGCAAATTGGGTTGCAACTGGGTAATGAGGCCAAAATGAAATGGGGACTGAGAAGTGGTAAACAGTCAGAGAAAAGACTACAATCATTTAAGCTTTGCTTTTTTGTAAGAAATCAAACTAGGGGGGGAGTAATGCAATACATGTTTTTAATCAGTTTTCTTCCTCTTCAAAGAAATTTTATGGAACACCTAAAGTGCCGTAAGTGTTAACACATGAGAGAGAACTAAAGAAGTATTCAGACTGAGGAGTTCAAACTAATTTTCTTACTCTGACGCAAAAATAGGGTGGAACTTCAGAAGAACCAAAGATTTGTCAGTACTGTCATATGAATACCATAGTTAATTCCTGAATAACTTGCAGCAATTTAAAAAGCAGGAGCTCTTTTTACTGTTTAGTTGCTCCTAGGAATGGAGTAGGCAATGCAGAAAGGGGAAGTATGATGCTATGGCTACCAGCTGAATTGAGGCCAATCTATGGACATTTTAAGGACAGTAGTCTTTACTTCATTGCTTAAATTTGCACTGAAAGTTAAATATAGAAGCATTTGGGATTTTGACAGCCCTATCCTACTTTTGTTTAAAAAAATAAAAAAAATTTTTGTTATTAACTACTGAAGCCATCACTAGTGTAGCCATTTGAACAGAGGTCGGTGTCTTAAAATGATTCTCCTTTACTGAAAACTTGAATAAAAGAAAGGCCTTTCTCTCTTTCTTTGGAGATTGCCTTTATTACCACCTGCTTGAAATCAAAAATACTATGACACTTCAAGAAAAACGGTATAAATCAGGATGAATGGGAATGGCCAATTACTGCTGCATTGCTTGCTTTGTTATTTTTAGGGGTGGGGGTTTTAGTCAAGACTTTATTTCCAGAGTTGATATATTGAGATGACAGGATCCAAGTAACTTCTTTCTTTCCCCTTTTCCAAAACACTACTTTGCAATGTTAAAGAATTTTGTTCCTCTAAGTGATTCTAGTCCTTCTTTCTGCAACAGTTTCTCTTATTTTACTGCATGGTACTTGCTAGGGAAAAAATGGCTGTGATCGGGAGGCAGCTGTAGATCACTGTGATAGTACTGTCTTAATTTAAGAGTTGTGTCATGATAATGCAATCATTTTCAGTGCTCTTACTCTTCCATTCCCTGTTGTCATGTGTCATATGTTACTTGTGATTACTTGTAATATCTCTGGGATTAACTGTATCAGCCTATGCATATTTATAATACTTTGAGTGCCATAGAACAAATGCTGCCATCTGGACAATGCTGCAATAGAAGTAATTTCAGTTATATGATCAAATTAATATGTAAATGAAATAAATAGTATTTGTAATAATTTCTGCTAATAAACATATTTCAGCAGGAAAGAGGAAGGGAAAAAGCATTATCTAAGAAATAAATATAGGTAAACGTGCTAACCATCGTTGCCTGTGTTGCACAGGTACAACTTTTGGTACACCATTACAAGAAACGAATGAAAATACACAACAAATAGTAGAATATGCAGTACCACCACAGAAGAGAACTAGGCGGAAGCTAATGGACTCTCCAGTCACAGCTCAAAGTCCTGCTGCATCCGAGCAATCCAGTCTCCATCATCTGGAGGATTCTCTTACCAAGGAGGTCCACCCTATTGTGTATACACCAGAATTTTGCAGAAAGCCAGTACAAAGCTGCTGTACACAGACTGTGGTAAAGAAACCTTTATACCTTGCCGGCCTTCAGGAAGCCAGTATATGTAATATAGATACGCCAGTGAAAGAGGCGAGTATTATGGACTCTACACATGACATAATCCCAGAGTGCGATGAAGATGACGTGAATTCAATAGTAATTCTCAATGAAGAGACAGGTGAAACAACTGAGACATCTACTGACTTATCTGTGAAGGAGTCACAGCCACGCAGCAATGGCATTCTGCAAAGGTATTTTCCATATAGATGGGCAACTTAATCCTGCTTTTCTTCATAACTGGGTTTTGCCATTGATGTAAATTTTTTTATTTGTAAACCCAACATTTTAAAAATCAAACCCTCAATTTTGATCAGCATCAGATTCAATTTTGCCATTATTTGAAACTAATGGTATGTTAGTGACAACAGATGAAATTGAAATCTTATCCTGTTTTACAAGTTATGTACCAAAAAGAAAATACAGGACTTCTGAGATTGTTTGTCATGCCTTAGACTAGTTACTTTCTCTAAGCCTTACTTTTCCTATCTGTAAAATGAATACCTTAACCTCTTTGGCATTGAGAGATGCCATTGTTAAAGCTGCCGTGTATGTGTGAAGTTCTGCAAAGCTACCTCACGTAATATTATTGAAACAAATTTTCAGTATTGTTTTTCAACTTAATGTGTATCTATTTACAGTTAACAACTATTTCGCTTGACCCTTACCCAAAATAGATTTTACAAAAATATAATTCTTTGATTTCAGGCTTCGTCTCTCTGCCCTAAAAAACCAAAAAAATCCCATTTCAGTACTTGAGAAGCCCTCGTATATGGCAATGACTTCTGCTGCTGAGAGAAAAAGAAAGGTATTAAGGTAAGATTAAACTAAGTCTTCTGTACAAATGAGTTTGTGTTCGTTTCTTATGTTCTCACTTCAGTTTCGGTAATATATTTCAAATCTGAAAACCTCTTATCAAGTCTTCTGGACCTACATACGAGATGTTCTGACACAAATGTATTTGACAATTCAATTGTATTTTTTTTTCTCCCCTGGCAAGTTGAATAGAATCTTTTTTACTCTTGGTTTAGGAACTTCTGTTCTTTTACCAAGTACAAACTAATATCATGTCTTCTGCATCTGCTGTCTACTCAAAATAAAAGTTTACACATAATTCTGAAAAGACAAATTCCATTGTCAATTAAAAATCTAATTTGTTTGAAAATGTTATGCCTTTGCCGAAACACATTAGAAACCACCAAAATAGAAAGTGGAAAAAACTTTTAACAATACTTATGTGGCTGGTACCTTTGTGTTTTCTGATAATTCATTTCCAGTCTCAGTTATTATGACTTCATTCTTGTGGGAATAAAGGGGAAGAACTCCCATTTTGTCACTTCTGTTTTATGACCCTGAAAGAGGCTTTTTAGTAGGAGGAGCAGAAAAGCTGAAACTGAATAGACACTAAGTGGAACTGTACTTTTTTTGTTTGTTAATATATTTAAGGATTAGCTGTCAGATCAGTACTGATGAAACATTGCTTTTTTCCTTTTTTCTTTTTCTTTCTTTTTTTCTTTTTCCAAAAGCAAAAATTGATACGGTCTTTTTGAATCGTATTTAAATCTCCTGTTGCTAGACAGTGAGTGGAGCTGCCACCTCATAGGTCTTCTAAAGAATGTTTCAAGACTGTTGGAACGAGTTCTATAGATAGATCACAGGGCGTGGAAGAAACTTAAGCACTTTTTTGGTTTATTAGCAACTTTGAGATCAAAAATCTTCCTTGAAGGTCAGATTTACCTGATCCAATTTCATGTTCCTGTTATAATTGTTATTAATTATTGTTCTAAATTGTTTTGCTCGGATTGCTCTAGGATGAGGAATAGGCTGTATTGCTCTGGGATGAGAAAAGAGGCACATCTCATGTTTTCAGTTTTTCAAATAGCTGATTATGACTTTAGCAAAATAAATAATCTTTTTTCTGAAACTGAGCTAGTTTTCTAGATTCTCTTTAAGGAGAGATATAGGAACTTTCAGAGCCTGATTTGTCTCAAGGTAACTATTCTAAGACAGGCTTTAGGAGTACTTTTTCTGTAATAACTGTGTAATCATTTCCAGACTTACATATGCTTATCTCTTCCCAAAAGACTAGCTCTTTCTGTTCTCTTATCTCATTCCTTCTGTGTCTGAAACATGTATTTCCCAATTTCCAAGTTAGAATAACACTACAGAAAAAATCCCACAGTTTTGGCGGGATTATTTCTTCTGCCACAGACTGTAAACCAGAATTCTTTATGGCTTTGTCTAGCAGTCGGTGATGAAGAGAAGGAATGAAAGCTTCTGATTTGTGAAGGGAGGAAATGAATATGCTCTTACTCTTCAGATAGCGCCTCCTTTCCTTTCTCTTCTTTACTTTTACCCCCTTTTGTCTGCCATGCTTTCCAGGTTTGAAGTAGTTCAGTCATTCATCTCCTGCTAACATTAGAATAAAAATATAAATTTCAGACATATTCTGTACATTGGAAATATAATTTGAAACAGTCATATTGCTAGGACAAGGGATAAGAGACAGGTCAGTCCTAATACAGAGGCTGCTTTTACTAAATAGCATTACATTCTTACTGGTGTAAGTTCTCTTCCAAGAAGCATGCATGAATAGATCTTAAGACTGGCACGAGGCAGGTCTTACTCTTTACTGCTTGCTATATATTTTCATTTAGGCAGAAAATTATTATTAAGAAAACTAGTGTAAGTTAGGGGACTATAAAGTGGGGATAATACAATATCGTTAGAGGAATGGGAAAAGCATAGGAACTGGGGACATAAATAGAATTAGCTTGTTTATGAGGCTGTCTCACAGTGTGAAACTGGGGAAGCCAGTGAGGCAAGTGTAAAAGGCTGAGATGAGATAGGTTCATAATTTTCACTGTAGATCTTGAGTTCATCTCATAAAAGGCTTTAAAGTATAGAGGTGTTCTTTCTTAATGAATTTGAAGCTATAACAGCTTTCTTGCAGCCTGGCTAAAAAGTCTGCTATGAAGCCACCCCCTCCAATTGTGTTGGAGGCTGTAGAAAAATTATTGTAGCAATAAAAAAATGTGATTTGTTCGATAAACACAGCTTGGTCATTTCAAGGATTTCGTATATGCGTTAAGAGTATTTCTTAGTGTAATTGCGTGCAATGACCGTCAAACTGGCTTCTGTTGTTTCCAAAAAAAAAACCTGTGGCATATTGGTCTGCATTTTAACGTAAGTGGCAACATTAGTTCTTATTTTCACAGTTGAAACATTCTTGTAAAGTTTTAAAAAGGAAAAGGGGTCATAATAGCCATATATACATCATACATAAATTAGTTTATTCTTTGCATTGTTATGAACTGCCAACACTGGATAATACTGTTCAATATATTTCTACATTGCAAGGCCTAAACTACTGTAATGTAGCTTAATCGCTTTACTGAATGCAAGCTCTTTTCTGGCTATTTTTCCAGTTCTACATCAAACAATGGGTTAGGCAGCCTGCAAGACCCTATTTCTGCAAAACGCATTCGACAAGAGAGCCATCAAGCTTTGCGAGTACCCAAAATGGCAGGTAAGTGTCAAAACTTGAATGTCTGACACTGCGTTGGTAACTGTGTTTGTACAGGAGGTCCAAAATTAAGGGTTTGTCAACTTAACAGCATGTGTTGCTGTGATAACTACACTAAGCCATTCATTTAAAAAAAAAAAAAATCTGAATGTCTAACCAGTTATCTATATGATATCTAATGAAAACTCAATATTACTACAAGCTTCTTGGGAAAACCTTTTCCCAAGAGTTAAGGTCTTCCACCAAAAACTATGCACTTACTGAGAAATTTGGTGAATTTTATTACAGATTTTCTTTGCCAAGTGTGGTTTATCAAGAAATAAAATCCTCTAATTATTTCCATAACTGTTTTTAACTGCTTGCTGTGTTCTGTAACACCACATTGATTTGTTTTTACAAATATGGGTTATTTCAGAGATTTATTACTTAAACTTTGGTGATCTTTTGGGCCAACACAGTAGCTGAGGAAAAATTATTTTAAAGCAATATTTAGGAATTATTTTGCTTCTAACAGATTGCTGATAATAATACTGTCAGGTGGTATTCCGTGAAAGTCTGCTACAATTACATGGCTTCTCTCTGAGGTATATAAATCTTCATTGTAATAAAATCAGTTGCATATGATTTTTTTCAATAAATGTGCACAAAGGCCTTTTGTTCACAACTTTCCAAAAACCTCTGCCTTTCCTAGTGCGTGGCACTAAGTTGCTTGGCATCGGCAGTAGATTTAATGCACTAAATTCTTAGGGTTTTTTTTATCTCTACTCACTTGTCTCCTTTTCCTCACTGTCTTCAGAAATACATGTAATGATCTTTTAGTGCAACTTGTTGGGCAGTTTAGAGGAGATCAAAGATTATTTAAAGTTTGTCTGCTGTTCTTATGAAATAGTCCAATCTTGTAGCTTTTCCCAGCGGCATCGACAATACGCCATTTTTGCAGCATACGTGTGGTTTATGTAAGAACTGATGCGAGGGAGCAAGTACATATGATTATGTATTGTTCTCCATTCATGAGAAGTGTTGAGGTTCTATTACAATAAACTTTCTGAAAAATGTGAATCTGAGGCTAAACGTTGTCTAAAAATGGTTACTTATTTGGCAAGTGCATACACAGTTACATCAATATCAATTTCTACTACTGAAGACTGCGTTATGAAGTTACCAAAATCAATCACTATTTTGGTATTATTAAGAAGCTGTGTAATGAAGCACCACATTCTGAAACAGAGAATAGATTTTTGATTCTTCAAAGTTAAACTGAATGCAAAATACATTTTATTGTCAAAAGCATGTGTTAACAGATGAATGAAATATGACCAAATACCTAAGAGGAAGAGCTGCTTTTGGATTAAATAGACAAAACTTTCTTTAATGACAGTCTTCATTTTTCAATGCTGTTCTATAATAATAAGGATTAATAAAACTTTCACATATTTCTGCATTTTTACGTAGATCACTGTGCCTTTTTAATAGCACCTCATGCCAGTTGAGGGTCTATAATCATTGGATTTCTAGGCAATTAGCACACTGGATTACTGAGCTGAGAGTGATTACATTTTTGCGTATCAAAATCAGGCTTTCAATAAGGACAGGAAATATGTGTAAAAATTCTTAGGTGTGTTCTGAAAAGGAGATCCAAGTAGGCCAAATTCTGCTTATGTTTATTGAATGAGTGTCTCCTACTTGAAATAACATTTCTTTTTTCACTAGGAATTAAAACGAGGACCTGGAAGCAAGAACAGAATGTGTCAAGAAACCGAGTTAGAAGCCTTTCTGAAGGAAGTATAGCATTGGGTGTTAAATCAAGGACATCAAAAAAATTTCATGTTTGTAAGAAAAAAAAATAGGATTTAGTTCTGAGTTCATCTATATTTCAAGCAGGATAGATAGATAGCAACTGAGAACAGGGTGACTTTCATTTTCCTCTTGTGAATTGTTTTATGTTGAAGATGTCTCTATCAGTAATGCAGTATTTCAGAAAGAACCACTTTTTGGAAATTCAAGGATTTTGTTAAATTCTAAAATAAAATAAGTTCTTTTTTTGTCTCCTGTTAAAGCTTACAAACGTCTTTTGTATATTAACAAATGAATAAGAAACTTGGTTTGGACTTGGGAATGGAGAAGTGCACAGTAAACCTTTTACCATAATCTTTGTGAGCATTTCCCTGTGTTTATGACTAACAGATTAATACTTCAGATAATGCAAGTCTTTAAGGGGATCGGTGGTGCTGTGATTTTTAGATGCTATTTTAAATTGCTTACCTACAGTCAGTCTTAATTTAACATTGTTCTTCATTTGGAAGCAAGTCACACAGATGTTAATATGAAAATGCGTTCATGCCTAGCATTAGGATGCCAGTTTGTCCTTAGATGTGTTACCGTGGACAGATACTAGCAATGTAGTAGCAGGAGACAAAAATATTGACGAGAAGTGTTTGTAATAAAGTATTATATCTAATTTTTTTAACCTTTCTATGTTTAGTCTGTTACTCGGTTGTAAATGTTCCTGGTTTATTTTTCAGCTTTTTAATTCCATTGTAAATAGGATAATTATGTTAATTACTTTGAATAAATTTTTAGTTTTAATAAGAGCAATATAATGTGAATT
Source organism: Burhinus bistriatus (assembly GCA_013397275.1). Classification (NCBI taxonomy): domain Eukaryota; kingdom Metazoa; phylum Chordata; class Aves; order Charadriiformes; family Burhinidae; genus Burhinus; species Burhinus bistriatus. The sequence goes on along the minus strand of VYXH01006860.1, from coordinate 262,390 downwards.
GAAAAAAAGCTACGTTCTTGCCTCTTCTATTTTGAAAAACGTCTGATATAAGTACAAATAATTCATATTGTATCTTCTCATAAATGAATACTATTCAGAGACAAAGTAGTCATATATAGTTGTATTGTAGCCTTGACAGCCTGCCCACCCTTAGGAATGTCGTTCTAGTGTGTTTGGTCTGTACAAATGTAAGTATATACGTGAATTTCCCCAAACTAAGGACAACTAGAGGAGGAAGTCCAGTAACTAGTTCCAGTGGTGTCAAACAACTGTCTAAAGCAAGGAGCTTGCAACCCAATCAGTTAAGCAACATGAAATGTGCTGCTGAAGAGTGTCCTGGCTTTCAGCAATAGTAATAAGCTCAAAAGAGCTTCACAGGTTGTTCTTCTTCTTATTATTCTATCACAAGCTTTCCTGTGATAGAGAACTGGACTCCATGATCGAATACCTTTTGTCAAATTTGTTCCTGAAATTGTTTTGGTATTCCAAATGTTTATACTTCTATACATTTATTTTTGTTCTCTATAGTCTTTGATATTTAGACAAACTAATATAAACCTTCTTCCTAGTTATATATTCCCTAGCTATTGAATGTTAGCATGATGTTAGCATGTTTATTCTTAACACGCTGGAGGGGCATTTTTTAGAAGGCTTCTGAAGAAGGAAGCGGTAACTGCCTGTATAAGTTTTCAGGACCACTTGTGGGAGGAGTGGATGACATTGCAGAGGCTGACTTCATCAGGGAAGCTCAAAGAGGAAGGAATGATTCCTTGAGAAACAGGTATTGCTAGTTAAAAATAATGAGATGAGAAAAATTGAATCCTCCTATTTGCATTCTAAAGGGAGTATAGGTGATACAGTTGTGGTGAGCGTGGGGTCATGCTGATAGCATAATGAGGACTGAGAAAATATTGGCTGTGGAAAAGGCTTTTATGAACACAGTTCTAAACATCAGAAAAGCCTGAAAACTAGAATTTGGGACTTAACATCTCAGCAAGGTGATATAAGTAATTTCAGTAGAATGAAGCAGGGTGGAAGTCATTTTAATATTTCTCTATTGTGATGAACAAGACTTTGGAATTTTAACTTCTTATGATTTTTGACTCCTCATACAACTAAAATTGTAGAGACCATACACTTGATTTATGGGATTTCTTTCAAATTCTCAGCATTTAATTTAAAATGTGCACGTGGAGCCTCTTTTGTTCATACTGCTTCACATCTGCAAGAGGTATGTTGGGCTTTGCTTATAAATATAATTGTAATGTGCATTGCTCTTGTGGCATCTAAGACTTAGACATATACATTCCTAGCAATTTTGAAAGGTTTTTTGATGAGTTTGTGCCTGCAACATTTTGATACTCAGTCAAAACAGAACTGATGAGATCTCGTCTTTTCTTAATGTGTTTTGCATACCCTTGCGTGGAATTGATTCGATTGACTTGCAACACTTCCAGGCACTAAAAACCAAAAAAAAGTATGTTGAGAAAATTAGCACACTGAGATGAGAAGTGACTCCTATTCCTATCTGCTAACCAGATGTTGATTACAGGTTTGTTAGCTAGGTACGTATTTACCATTTATAACTAGCATAAATGAAATGTTTCCAGGAATTATAACAGATTGAAGCAGGATTTTCTCATTTCAGATTGCTCTTGATTAATGTTCTGCTCTGTGTGTATGTTTATTTTGTTACGTACTATGAACACACATAAAATTCATAAGCAGAAGGAGCTTCAGAGCACATTCCACACACAGTGCTGGTACAGAACTTTTCAGTGCCTACTAAGTTTTTTGTCAGATTGCCAGTTTCTTCTTAGGTAGACAGCAAAGAGTATTTGGGAAGCAGAGTGGAGGTACGGTATAACTCATTTCATTTTCTTGCCAATCTACATTGCCTGTTACCTGTTGGCCTGCCTTTACGAACTAATTTAAGTAATAGCATTTATCTGAAGTATACATTTAATGGATTTCACTGTGTTGTACCGTGCAGTGTTAAATCATGCCAGATGGGATGTAACAGAATATTGCACAACATAACATGACTCAGGCTGAATCAAGAATTCAAATGATTTGGGTCAATTTAATCTTGTTTAGTGTTTTTTAAAAAAAAAAAGGCAATAGTTTTAAAATAAATTCATTTGAAAATGTGCTCCTTTTCTATTCTAGAGTCTGACATCTTGGGCACCTAATACTTCATAGGTACTGAGTGAATTATACTTGATATGTGAGACGCATGACAACTTTTGTATGTTTGGGCATATACATGGCAATAGGAGTACTGATCTTGGCTCATCTTGCTTTCTTACTTAATACAGATACCTAGTTTATTTAAAACACATACTAGCCTGAGTCAAAAATTTAGGTCTAATATTCATGGCTCTGCCTTAATTGATAGAACATTCATGAGTTCAGCGCTGCATATCAGCATTGTGGAAAGCGGTCCCTCATACTCAAAAGTCTTATTTTAGTGTTTCAAAAAGTTCATATGCTAAATTACTAGAGCATAAAACTCTCAGCAAATGTGTAGATAGATAAATTACAATGATGTCATATGTAGTATATTTTGGGGAAGGATGAGAAGAAAAATATTTTGTAACGTTAATTCTTTGTGAAAGGTTCTTTCTCTTTAGAATATTTCTGAGTATATTTTGGAGTACAAATCTCAAGACTCTTTTTAAAATAAGAGGAGGTACGTATGTCATTGCCGTAATATCCTCTGTGTGTGTAATTGGTTATGAATAGTATTGACTTTAATATGGTGATCTTCATGTTGGTATTATAAATGCCCTTGCATAGCTCAAAGGCTGCCTGTAAGATATGCAGTATTGAAATTACCATTGCTCTTTCCATCAAACCAAAGCAGTCAGGAAACTCTCAATGCCTAAAAATATTGGTGTACAACCAGAGTTATGTCGTCCAGGCTCTCTTTAGCCAAAAAAAGTTTCCTTTTCCTATGGTTGACATCAGGAATATGTCATATTCAAATATGTTTTATTTTCTCTTCTGAAAGGGATTGCAATCAACAGGGACCCCTATGTTTTAGTCTAGCTGCTGTGTTTATTTGGTTGAACCCCTGTTAGTACAAGCTGGGAGTCCTAGTAACCTCTTCCTGGTCGCTGGCCAGGCTTTCGGGACAGCTTGCTATTATCAACTTTTCCAAAGAGCTCATTGCAGACTGTTTTACCAAGAGGTCGACATTTCCCATGACCAAATGGGCAGAGTTTTTTTCTGAAAAGCAATTTGTTGCAAGTGTGAAAAGGATGTTAAAGATCTTGTCCCACCGGGAAATTCTTAGGAAAACATACAAAGGCTGTAGGGTATAGTTTGTACTGTGACTCATTTACTTGCTTATTGTCATTGCAGGAAAGTGAATTTATAGGAGCTATCTGAGGCATAGGCTTGGGAGCCTGTGAATATTTGTTACTGGGGATGGAGCTGGATACAGAAGAAAGAAATAGAAGAATGAGAACAATATTGTTGTCAGTGAGGCTACAGAGACTGAGCCATTTCTAATGGACTCGTTACATCTTCATACCCATTTTGCAAAGCACAGTTTTCGTGACTAATTCCAAACAAGTAGCAAATATTTCAGTCATTCCTTTTGAGTAACTACCTTTAATGATGGGTATGGGCCCGCACTGCTATGCTTCAGCGTATTTGTGCCAACTGCCTAGGCACGTTGAAAGACAATCACATCCATTGATTTCTGTAGAATTGTAGCAAGCCTTGTTACCCTGATAGTAAACAATGACTTATGCAAACTTAGATCCAGAACCACCTGTAGATTTCTGCAGGTTATAAGGAATATTAAGTTTACACACCAAGGAGGGAAAAAAAAAAAAAACTTATCTGCTGTCTTGTCAAACTGGCAAAGCACAAGAGCTTGATTGGGTTATTAGGAAAGGTCATTTGTGGTGGCAGAAGTTTCCGTAGCAGCCTGAAGGTGATGAGGCATCTGCTTACTGGGACAAATGTTTTGGGATATCCTCTGCTGAGGCAGCTGAGTCTTGCACCTGCGAGCTTCAGTACTCTGCCTGCAGAAGATACAGGTACTATTGGGAAGCCTGACAACATAATGCAAAAATAAAGATTTAAGTTAGCGAAGTGGTCCACCTTGAAAATAATTTGGACTACTAAGTAGTTGTATTTCACTTTGATTGGCTTTTTTAAAATGTATGTCTGTAAGTAGGCATGAGGAAATTAGTTTTAACAACCAGAGAAAGTGAATGTTCTTAGAGAATTCATCCACTGGAAGTGTAAAACATGTAGTCTTCCCTGCAGGAAATTCCAAGAGCTGCCTTTAATAGAGAGTAGGTGTGTAATAGTAAATGGCCCATTTTATTTCTCTGCTGTGTAGTGCTCTTGGGAAAATTATTCCTGTTTCCCCATCGCTTTAAGTTTAATTGTGCTATACATATTAGGTCTTAAGGTTTTATGTAGCATGACTATTATGCATCTAAGTTCTACAAGGGAGTGATTGAATAACATTTACTAGAAGCTACAGTAGAGTAAATCAAGCTTTAAAAGTGTTTAACTAAAACAATTTTCATTTTGTAGTTTGAATTTTAGCCTACCATCGTTGCTGTCATTGTTTTTAACTGAATAGCTGTAGTTATAGCTCACAAAGTATTACAGTAAGATGATGAAAACAGTTTTTACACCTAGCTAGCAAATGCACTTAGAGGCTACTGTACTTTGCATTTCATTGAAGCAGTGGGTTCATTTACTTAAAGGTATCTTCAAAAAGAAAAGATATCCAGAAAAACTAACTTTGGATATTATAGCAGTTCTGTATTCTAAAGGAGACTGGAAAACCAGTGAATGAGTTACCTATACGATTAACATGAAACATATTTGCATTGAAATTCAATAGCTAAATTCCTATTGTTCATCCCAGCCTGCATCAGGACAATGACATAAGGGAAAATAGTCTTTAAAAAGCAGAAAACGCCATAGTAATTAGAGACTTAACTGTGTGTAGGTAAAATAGTGTCAGGAGGGACTATGATGCAGATTACACTTCTAGACACCAAAACCAATGCTTGACCTACCTAGGCCTTGAGCAGCGTATAGGTGATGCCTCCAAGTTTATCAATCACTTTCTAATATGCTCACATTCAACAGCCTTTGTAGGAGAAAAAAAGGCCAGAATAGTCACTGAAGTGTTTAACTGGGGAAGGGAAAACTAAAACTGAAGTAAATGTGTAAAAATAAACTGGAAGGGACAGATAAACGTTGAAGCTATTCACCTGAGCTACCTATCAAATCCGCCTTTTTGGGGAAGGGCGGGGAAAGAAATACTTAAAATGCCAAATAAAGGAGACTGTTAGAAGTCAAAATGTGTACCTTTCAATATTGGAAGTAGAAACGTGGAAGTTATGTTTATAAGAGAAAAAACAAAGAAAATTTGAAATACAAAATTTGTTAAATCACTTGCTAAATATGAAAGTTAAATACTTTCCACCTGTGTAAGGGCTGACTCATAGTAGTTCAGTAAAAAAGTAGTCAAAGAGGGAAGGCCATGGTAGACATCTTAAAGGAGGTAGAAATTTTAAAGGCGTTCCTGAGATATGTTAAATGAGAGTTGCTTGTCCGAGCTTTTCTTGACAAGAAATAGATAAATTATAATTTAAGGTTAAAGAGATCAAAAACACCCTTACCAAATTTGCAGGGGCCACCAAGCTGTGGGGGATGCAGCTGGCGTGCTTGAGGGCAGGACTGCCGTTTGGAGCTAAAGGAAATGACCAACGGGAACCTTTGCAACCAACGTGGTGTGGTGTTGGAGTACAAGATAAAGGCTGCGGGAGTCGCGTTTGCTTTTAGCTTGGCAAAGAGAAGGCCTAATAGCAGCCTTGCATACATCAGAGGAGGCTGAGAAGATGGCAAGACTGTCTGCTGAGGTGCGTGGTGGAAGAACAAGAAACAGTGGTCCTAAATTGAACTGGAGTTATTTCTAATGGTGAGAAGCACGCAGGGCTGGAACAAGCTGCCCATGTGACTGTGGAATCTCTCTCCTTGGAGGCTTCAAGAAAGAACTGGACAAAGCCCTGAGTGACTTGGTCTGAAATCAGTGTTGACCCTGCTTTGAGCAGGAGGCTGGACTAGGTGAGCTTGCAAGATCTCTTCCAACCTGAATGATCCTGTGATTTCAAAGGAATGGGATGAATTGTCTCAAATTGGAGGGCCAATAGAAGGTATTTTATTAAACAAGTATTTAAAGGAATACGAATAGATCTCTCTCACTAGCCAAAAACACTAAAGGTCAAATATAGAACAGCTGAATAAGTGTGACAGGAGATCTATTGCTTCAGTTGTCCTTAGTGTCAATGACTTGTAAGAGGCAAAATCGGTTGTTTGGTTTTGTTGGGTTGTTTTTTGTTGGGTTGTTTTTTTGGTGTTTTGGTTTTGTTTTGTTTTTTTTTAGAAGCTCTAGGGTTCTATACAAAAATTTGAAGAATGTAATAAGCAATCCGTTAGGGTATATGGTCATAGATGTAGGATAGATAAAGGTGTGGGCAGATATAATCTTTCTGTAGAGGGAAGTCATGTATCACAAATCTAGTAGATTACAGACTTTGAATTTATAATTAGGATAGAACTGCTTAGTGTAGTCCACTTAAATTTCAAAAAAGCTGTGAGAAGGTACCTCATGGTACCTATTAAAGAAACAAAGTTGCCTTTGGGCAAAGTGGGGGGAGGGGGGAAATGTGTGTAAGAGTTAAGTGCTTTAAAGGTCAAAAACAAAGGGTGGGAATAAATGATTGGTTTTCAGAATAGAGGAGAGATTACTGGTGCACTCTGGGTAAGCGTGCTAGATCCATAGCATTTAATATATTCACAGATTATTTCAAGAAGGGATCCTAAAGTAAACTGACAACATTATTGATACTGAATTATTCAGGTGGTTGAAACAAAAGCTAACCATGAAGAGTTGTAGGAGCATCTCGGCTACTGAGTGACTGGGCAATAAAATAACAGATGAAACTGAATGTCAACGAATGCAAAATAATGCACAAGAAGGAAAACAACCCAAACTGTACATACATGACGATGGGTTCTCAAATAGACATTATGACTCAGGAAAGAGACCTTGGAGTTATTGTAAGAATACCAGGAAAACATCATCTCTGTGGTCAAAATAGCACGAGAATGAATAGAGAACAAATCATTGTGTAAATCCTTGGCATGCCTGCATCTTACAGTGTTGTCCCACACATTTCAAATAAATGTAGTAGAACTACAAAAGGTATAAAGAAGGATGAGAGGAGTGATTACAGTACTGAACAGCCTGAATACAAGGAATGATTAAATAGATTGGGACACTTCAGCCTGGAAAGTAGGTGATTGAGGAGTTATGATAAAGGCGTATGAAATAATGAGTCATGGAACAAGGGACTAGGCAACAATTATTCACTGTTTCTTACTGTACAAGAACTAAAGGGCAGGTTCAAAACGTATGAAAGTTCTTCCCTGTGTAGCATATTTCAAGACAGCGAACTCTGTAATTTAAAATGTGATGAGTGCCAAAAGCTTTGAGTTCAAAAGTGATGAGGCAAACCAGTGGAAGAAATGGTTATGGGGAGCTATTGAACGCAGAGAGACTGGTTCAGCAAGGGCTCAGACCAATAAGCAGATGGGGAGGCAGGAGGGCGAGTTCGGTGTCATTAGTGTGTTTGGTTCTGGTATTTCCATTAGTAGCTGCTAAGGGGCTCTACTAGAAAGAAGAGACTGGGCTCACTGTACTTTTAGTATGGCTGTTCCGAGTTTTTCCTTAATATCTTAGGTGCTTAAAGCTAAGAGGCTAGTCTTCCTGACACCCTGTGTAGTCAACAGATAGAGGCTGGCAGAGATTCTCTTCCAGAAGACAGTTCAGAATGGCAACCTGGCTTGAATTCCTTTGGCAATACACTCACCTGGCAGGTAAATCTTGTTCCTTGGGCACCTTCAAGTTTGGCACTCTGGATATGTCCTCCCAAGTGAAGTTTATGTTTACTCTCCGGATACAGTGTAGATTTGTAAGATTGCACTCTAATAAAGAACAGATCAAAGCTTCTGATCTTTTTACCCTAGTTTTTGGCATCTCTCTGAGATTTGAAGTCCTAGGTGAGAGTCTACCCTAGTTGAGGTGCGGAGGTCCAGGAACCATAGTGGGCACCAAGTGAGCTAGCTTCTGTTCTCAGCACTGTAACAACTTCATGTAAACTAGCATCTCCCATTTTGGAGAGAGAGAAGAAAGACAAGCAAAAAAAAAACCACCTCAAAACCCCAAACCCAAAACAAAACCCCAGAATCCACAAATATCCCAATAGTGTTGTAAAACTTGGAAAGGCTGATTTTGACATAATCTTATTGCGTAGTCTGGCTTTGCTTTTTCTCCTGGTTCACAGAGTTCTTCCCTCCTGTTGACCTCTAAATCATGCATTTCTTAGCTTTCCTAACATTCTGTGACACTCTTACTCTTGCTCAGATATTAGAGAAAATGAGAAGTAAATTTGTATGTTGGACATTCTGAAAGATACAAGGAGATAATTTTGTGATTGCTTTAGGATATTTAATCTGAGACTCAGAGACATTAAAGATTAAGAAATTAAGAATGAATTACACAGTAAATGTGTTTAAGCACTGAAGATTCCACTGGAAAGCTCTGAGAGCTGTATTGCCTTCGCACAGTTCTTAAATCCATAAATCGGAGGTGCTATGGAAATACACTGAAATATATACTGAATATGATAAAATATACTGAATTGATAAAACATTTTCTTAACAAACCAACTCCCACATGCAGGGAAACTGGCTTACAGGTGGGGAAAGTTTTGTCTTTGAAATTAGTCTGAAATATGTTAGGAATATTTTAGCTGAATACTCTCCCACAACACCAGATGCTTTATACTTTTTCTCCCTTCTCAAAAAGGATCATTTCTACCAGGTCTTATATTGGCCTGCAAATCCATTTAAAGACATTTTAGTCACCTTGGCTCTGTTTAAGCTCATGAACTTTTTTTTTCCTGCTAGTTCTGTCCTTAATTTTTTTTTTTTCTTTTGACCCTCCCATCCTTCTGCTAATAACAGCCCCACACCACCATGCTGGTTCAATTCTTCATTAGAAATTGCAGCAGCTTGAGAAATCAGCACAGGAAGCAAGATTTTATTGTTTAAAATCAATACAGTATTGCTACTAAATTTTACAATGAGCAAAATGCTTTGTCAGAATCAATAGAAGTTTGACAAGCTGAGTTTGTCAGAATAACATAGTATTGTCAGTTGTTAAAAGCTTTTTAATGGTCTCCTACTTCACTGTATGCTGTGCATTCGTGTTGCTTAAAGGACAGAATAGGCCCAATTTATTCTTCTGACTTCCCTGCTGTGCGTTAACCTATCTTGCAACATGTATGTGATACCTTTCCACTAGGCACATGCTGACTCCATGCTTTCCAGGATTGCTCTGCAGAAGCGGATTAGAAGGGTTTTCTAATTTTTCATGTTAAGATAACTCTGAAAAAAACCAAAATACTAAAAAAAAAAAAAAAAAAAAAAAAAAAAAAAAAAAAAAAAAAAAACCAAAACCCAAACCCAAACAAAAAAAAAACCCAAATCATATCTGTATCTTCTTAACTTAGGATTGTTACTTTGTGCTCTGGATATAGTGACCGTAGGACTCTCTACAAAGCAGAAAATAGACTTTGGGTAGGTAACTGCTGGACAAAAGAAATGGTCACTGTGAAAGGTGCCCTCCAAATCTTTGGTTGAACAGCACTGGACCTCAGATTCCCCAGTTCCTCTCTTCTGTTCTGGCAGTAGGAACTGCGCTAGTTTAACATCTTGTTGAATTTGTTTGTAAAGAATTGTGTAAAAATAGAAACATCCGAGAATTGAAGTATCTAATCTGATTGCTATTACCATACGCAGCACAGTTCCTCAGTGTCTATTATATTAAGGCTTTGCACGCATGTTGTGTTGCTTAGAGATGGTTCTTGTGAGCCCCTCATGCTCAGTCATGATGCACCTTTGCAGAATGCAAATCAGTGCTCTGCTTTGCTGCCTAATCAGATTTGCTTTTCTTCCCTTTCCATTTCCCCGTGGCGTAGGGTGGGGGCATGGCTGTCAGTATGAGTTCTTCTGATAATGTTGTTTGTTACTCTGATGAAGATACAGCTCTGTTTTTGTTTTTGTTTTTGTTTTTGTTTTTTTGCAGTATTTAGTTTATTGGGAAATACACTTTGGGGATGTTTGAGACGACTAATCAGGAGTAACGGATTTAATGGTGATAGCTATAGCTAGAGTACAGAGAGTAAAAATTGCAAATCTGAACAAAACATAGAACTTACGCTTTTGATGGTGAGGCGGGGAGAGGCTCTTTGAGCATGCAGTATTTCTTCTTGTATCTAAAAAATATCTTTGATAAAGCAAATCGTTCAGTTTCACAATTTTGGAGGGTGGGAGGGAAAGGAGAGGAGAAACACAGATCATTTGTCTCAGGTTGAGAAAAGTAAGTGCTCTTTAACTTTTTGGTTTAGCCCATGAATAAAAACTTGTCATTCTTCTTGAATCCTACATATTTTTAAACTTATATCCTGGATTGTTGTAAAACTTTCAGTACTTCAGAGGGATTAGTATCAGTATCTTTGCATTTGCAGATAGGAAAATTCATGTCGAGGCAAGTGAAGTTAACATGTACAAAGCAATTCAGTATTTGGGTGACAGGCCAAAGATTAGAACTAAACTCTCTGGGCTGTCCCCTTTGTGTTTTACCCGCTGGGCATCTCTGGATGGTGTCTGTCTGACTTCATGTTTTGAATAGCGAAATCTCCTGTAATGTTTCTTGAGGAATCCACCTGCTCAGACCAGCGAATCTGATGTTCCCTGGTTTTGTATTCAGAGGGAAATTATTACCTGTGTTTTGCTAAGTACTTGCTGTACTGCATTAAAAAACAAACAAACAAACAAAAAGTTTAAGTTACTTCAGTCTGAAAACATTAACTCTAGGTTCTTTACATCAAGATTATCAAACCGATACTTAAAAATATCTAACAATTTCCTGGCCATAGATCTTTCTCGGTACCTTAATCCAGAAGTCTTTCTCTCTGGGCAAAATGTTTATAAGGGAAGGTGGAGCAGCTGAGCAGAGTTGCAAACAGAATTTCAGGGAGAACTTTCAGCGAGGGGAAATTCAGGCAGCTTCCCTCTAGGAAGCTGGCAGGGAAGATGAAGGGGAGGTTGGACAGACTGTTTCCAGGAGAGGTTTGTGGCACGGAGGACAAGCTGGAAGCTGCTCTACAGGAGAAGATCAGCAAATGCACAAACTTCAATGTTGCATGAAATTTGAGGGAATGTAAGATCTCGGGCAAGTGGATTCCATGCAACTGGCTCCGTAAAAAGAAAAGCCAGTGAAGAAAGGAGGCGGGGGGGAATAATCTTTCGATCAAGAGCAGGAGACAATGAAGCAGACTTAGAATTTGAGAATGCCTATTTGACTAACTAGCTAGCTAGAATCTTGTGTCCAAACGCTGAGAAGAAATACCTGATGTGCATTTCTTGCAGTACAAAATAAGAGAATAGAAATGTATGTTCTTAAAACAGTTTATCAGGCAAGCAGTTCACGTGGGGTTACTAATATGAGAAAGGAAGATGTGATTAGTAAGGGAGAGATTAACAAAAGGGCTGTATGCTGTTTCTCTCTAGTGAAAATAGAAGACTTAGCCTTGGCGTGGATAAGGCATGTGACACTTATTTCTGATATTAAAAAAGCCACCAGATTTTAAGCCAGTCTCTTACAAGAACTTATGGTATTAAAATCTGACCTATCAGCTCTGTCCCAAACGGTCATGACAAGGAAGTGATCATGGTATAAGGATTTTCCCAGTAAGCTTCAATTTCTTTCTGTTGTCTGGAGAGAGAGATAAATCTTCTGACAAACTTTGTGAAAGCTGCAGAAGCTGGCAAAATGGTAAATTAAGGAGAGGAACTTTGCACTGGTTCAGAACAGAATGGGACAACTTGGTAACCTGGACCCACTCACTAAAAATGTAACAAGATTTGACATCTGAGAGAGGGAAGCAGACCATTCCTACAGGGGAAGACAAGTAACAGCTCTGGAAAAGCTCATGGACCAGACAAGCTGAGAGGAGTTCCCAGTGCAATGCTGTCATTAATAAATTTATTGCAGCTTTATTGATGAATACTAGATGAAAAGTAGCCATTTTACATCTCTGCATGGCCTTGGTGAGCCCAAAACTAGAATGTTGTATCTGTAATACCCAAGGATGTAACTACTATCACAAGGAAATTATATTGAAAGAACAAAAAACCATCGTCCTAGGACAGGGAAAACGTCTTGCAGTAACAGATATAAAACAACTTCTCTGCATGAGATAACAAAAACCAAATTGTATGAGGAACTGTTGTTTTCTTGTTACAGGTACAAACAGGATGGATATCAAAGAGGTTATTTCAATCTAGAAACCAGCTATTCATGACACCACCAAAAAAGAAATTGCACTGCTGTAATTACAGCAGTCAGCTTTTTTTTTTTAACATCTTTTCTATCATTGTTACTGTATGTGTAATACTGATTTAAGTTGAAATCTAGGTCCCACTGAAGCCAGGGGAAAAACTGTCATGTATTTCTCAGGGACTAAAGTTTTTTTCAATCCCTGCTTTTAGATGACTGCCTTTTCCTTTGACAAGGTCATTTTATTTCCATGACTTCATGTGTCTATTACCTGTTGCTGACTGCTGTGATCAGCCGTAGGGAGCTATGCCAAAATAGTGTTTTCACTTGTGCCTGGCAGTGGTGTTTTGCTCTGTTTGTACATCGTCTATGCATGTGGCGTGAGCCCCATGAGCGTGGTACCATTTTCTCCTCCCTCTTAGCTTCATTGGCGAGTTTCCTCCGGTGAGGTCTCTAAAGGCATTGTTGACAGAACACTGAAATGACAACTGAAACCAGACCTAAAATGTTAGTTTGTAGAAAGATCATGAAAGATAAATGAACTTTACTTTACATACTTTTAAATACACCTTGTTTAGCAATTGAATTACGACAGACCGTCTGAAAACGCAGCCTGATTTTCTGAGGTTTCCCTTAATTCCTTCCCTCTGCATCTGAGGTTGTATGAGATTTTGTCATATAGTTCTCATACTATATGTAAAAAAGACAATCACAAAAATGTTGGTGTTTATTTTAGTGCACCTGTGTAGGTGTAAGGTGTATTCATGTAGGTAACAGCACTTGCATGTCTGAATGACCATAGTTCCTTTGTAAGAGTTCCTGTGCATAAGACCTTGCCAGCGGAGAATGGAACTGCTAAGCTTGAAATTTAGGCGTTGGGGAAGTCTTTTGCAGAGAGGAATAACTTTCCAAGGATGGTTATAATGAAAGAATTTGGAGGGTGGTGAAAATCAGTAAAAAAAAA
>VYXH01006860.1:181849-248943 GCA_013397275.1 Burhinus bistriatus | reverse complement strand
TGTGAGGGGGGGGAAAAAAAAAAAAAAAAAAAAAAAAAAAAAAAAAAAAAAAATTAAATCTGATTCTGTCTCACAGCATCTCTCTGCCACTGACCCGTCTGTATCTTTTCCTGAGTCCCTGGTCTAAGACTTTTCACTGATGATCAGAACACTCACGCATGCCTACCCTTTGTACACAGGTGTCTTACGTAGTCTTTAGTTTAAACAAATGATGTATATATTTTTTTCTTCAATATCTAGCCCTTTTGGTGCGCAGGCTGGAGTTGCTTTAGTCATGGTCTGGAGTCATTCAGTGAAGAGGATAGAGCTCTACAGGAAATCTGATTTCATGTGTAAGGTGGAAGTGATCTTGTGAATGACATAAAGGAAGAGGAAGAATACTTTTTTGATTTCTGGCCTGAGTGAAGTAAGCATTATATCTAAGCCTCATGGTTCCTTTAAGCAATGGGCAGGTAATTCAAAACAAACTTTTTCAAGCCTCTTCATTTTTTGAGTGTTCAGCTTGAGACAACTGAGGCTTGATCTCAAAAAATACTGAACATGTGTGACAGTGTGCATTCACAGCAGCAGCTAATGTAATCAGGCTCTGTTCTGAACATATAAAAAGGTTTTAAAAATCCTTAGCTTTTGGAAAACTCAGGTCCTTAGACTTTCAAAATTGGCAAACAAAATTAGCTGACACTTCTGAACATTTTGGCTTTTATCTGAAATATTCCATTCCCCCTGTGTAAAATAGTGATAAAAATATCCTCTTACTTCAAAAGGGTGTTGAGAGGATCCGTTCATTAATGTTTTCAAAGAATTGAGATGCCGTAGAGAAAGCACCATACAAAATCCCATAAGGAAATTAATAATTTTGTACTCATTGTAGGCTTTGGGTGATGGTAAGTCAGTAAGACATAAGATTACATACTGCATGAGAAGGGCGTTGAAAGATTTTTCAGTAGTCTTCCTTTCAATGAAGGTTGTCCACGCAAGGCACTGGGTGTGCCGAGAACGGTGCAGCAAACAGTGTGGAAGCGTTGGGGAAAGGTATCTGTGCTGTAGGGAATGGGCACCTGGAGACAAATTCATGTTGCACAGGTAGCCTTAAAAATGTAATTTTGAGTTGACCTTCAAACATTCTTTTAGTATAAAATTTAGTTAATGCTGTTAATGCGTGTTGTCAAGCAATTGAAATAGAGATGTACCTGTTTAATGGCCCACTGAGAGAATCCTGTTGATATGGTCTTAAGAGCAGCCCTACGCTTTTTGAACCGAACACATTGTATTTCAAGTATCTGGCAGAGAGCTTTACACAGCGCACAACAGTTACGATGAAAAAGGAAATCAGAGAATAACATGGCAAATGTATTATAATTACTACCATGAACCTGAGGATCCTATTAAATCAGCTAATCTGGGGGTTTAGTGATTTGGAAAAAACAAACTTCTTCGTTTCATGGAGTAAAAAAAAAAAAAAGCTCAAAATTGTTCAAACTTTTCAAAGCTTTAAGAACTGTAAATGTTTAAGCAGGCACTCCAATTAACAGCTGTACTGAAATCAGGAAGTTGTTATAATGGAAGATGAAATCAAAAGGCTGATAGAAATCTAGAGGTGGATGAAATAAAGCCACATGGTTTCTGTAACCTTATTCAACATCTCCTCTAAAGGTGTGAATTTAAGTAGTGAAGAATGGAAGAAGGTGCTAAAATGAATGGAAGACGGTAGGTGTTATTGATCCATGTGGCCAGTCCGTTGCCTGGTTGAAGGAGCGGAGCCGCAGAGGCTGATGCTGTGGGAGCTCAGTCTGGCACAAAATAGAGGCGGGATGAGCAGGCGGGTGAACACAACCCTCTGTGGGAAGCACGGCATGACCAAGCCAATGGCGACAACCATGCAGCAAGCTGAGGGTTGTTAAGAAAGTGCTTATTAGTGGAAAGTCAGATGATTAAATGGGTGCCACAATAACTGGCACTTCAGGGGACCTTCTGGAATATAGATATTTAGATAGGTAAAGACAGAATAAGTACCGAGATCATAATTAATCTCAAAAAAGCCAAACCAAACCAAACAAGAAAAAACCAAAACACCAGCTCATATGGCGGTCAAAGGAAGACATCAAAACAGTCATTCATACAGAAATTTAAGGTTAATTTCTTGAACCATTACACTTAGGTCATCTAGTCAATTAGATGCTCAAAACTGACTTGAGAATTTAGGAAATATGCATTTACTGGGCATGTTCTGAGAGATTCAAGTACTGCTGTGTGTTTGTGAATGCTGGAGGCCATCAGAAAAAGGAAGAGACGACCTTGGGTGGACGATGCCATGTTGTGGGCAGAACAAATGGATTTTTCATCTGTAAGGCAGGCGCTAAGGATTATGAAGAATGATATTTGCGTCTGCCAATTTCCAGTAATAGAGATGTCAAACAAAAAAAAAAAAAAAAAAAAAAAGAAGAAAGAAAAAGGAGAAACTTGAAACCCAGGGAAGTTTTTTGGTGTTGCACTATTTATTTTTTGTAGATTCAAGTTTTTTCTTGTGAAGACAAAGTATCTGTTATTTTAAATAGTAAACGCAGGAATAACAGCTGTATGATGCACCCCTGCCAAAAAACACCACCGAGTATAGGACTGAACAAGTAAAATTGAGAGTCAAAGTGAGTTGTTAATTTAAATTCCTGACTAGGGGCTTAAATTTTTATTTAAGTTATTTTTTTTACTAAACTATCCTACAAAAAGCCTAACCAAAAAAAAGGGTCTTAACTTTTTTAGTTACTAAGGGGAACCTGGAGCAGAAAAGGCAACTTGCTTTCTAGATGCTGTTCACTTTTACAAAGAGAATTAGATCATGGAAGACTCTGCCCCTACAGACTCACGCAAAAGTAGTCTCTTCCTCGTCATTACTTCTAACGGTGTTTTAGTGGTTGTTTTTTCCACACTGGACAATTTCTTAGTTACCCAGAGACTATTTTTAAGATAGCCTTTACATAACTCACGTCAAGTCACATGGAGTAACAAATAAACACCAAAATGTAGCACTCAATAAATTCACTAAAAAAGTTAATGAAATTAGTAGTAAAAGATAACAATCAGAGAATGAAATTGTATTGTTGAAAACTAAGTGTAATAAATTAGCGGCTATCCATAGTTAGGCGCTACGGAAAATGTTTAAGTATAACTTTAAGAGTAGACTTGGAACAATGACAGTCTGCTTCTGAAATTCATAGGGGAAAAAAGTAAGTATATCATTACTTGATTCAATTATATCCAGAAGGTAATAAAGCGAGAGATTTTAAAAAACTGCCAGTCTATCATCGAAATTTTTTTTTTTTTTCCAACGTGTACTTTTTAAAAAGCATGGGTGGTAAAACAAAGAAATAACACAAACAGTTGGATGGGGCTTCTGGGAAGAATGGAGGTGATAAACTGCACAACTGTTCCTACAGCCGCCGAGTGTACAGTGACACTGACGGTGTTCCTGCTGTTGACCGATACTGCTCCGAGAAGATGTTGATGCTTTCAGGCATATGCTAAGCTATTAACCCATGCTTCTTCCTTTTTATCCTTTAAAAATCCACAGGAAACTCTGACACATTATGGCAGCAGAATCTGCTTTCTTCTTTAATTACACTGTAATTCTTTGTTTAAAAACGTATTAATCATTACTGGGAGAAAACATCTTAAAGTCCTGTTCTTGCTTAATAAATCAAAGGCGTACTGTCAAATCGTCATTTCGGTCTCTAGGAGGAAGCTTCTTCATGGAAGCAATTAGGAGTCCTCAGCTGCTCTGCTGCTCACTTGGTTTTCTCTGTAGAGGCGAGCTAACAAAGGTTAGTTGAGGCCACTGTGCGGCTTTTTGCTCGCTGCTGTCGCGGAGTGTGTCAGACCACGAGCAACGCTGTATTCTGATCTCTCTTACGTCTAGACAGATATTCATAATGAAATAGATGTCTGGATAATGAAGCGGACTTTCACAGGCCTAATGGGATTGAAGCCTACAGAGGCTGGAAAAAGAGCAACTTGCGTTGCACCCTCCAGGGCTGCTGAATTTCACAGGTAAGACGAGCGCGGACGGTCGGGCTGGTTTTGCCTTATAACCTCACCTTCTCCCCACACGCTCAGCCCCGCTTGACCTGGCTTGTACTCTCAAGACTCAGCTTTGTGGAGAGCTGCACAAGCATGTTGAGCAAGACAATCGAGGGAAGCTTATACAATACCTAATCTCATCCAAAATTCTCCAAAATATAGGGTGGGTTGTGGGTTTTTGGTTTTTTTCAGAATCAGATTTCAGTAGTTAAATATTGTGCACAGCCATGATCTTCCAACGAATGATGGAACGTGTCTTTACTTGCGTATTTACTTCTTGGCACGTGGAAATCCTTCCCAACTAAAATAAGAGCAACTGTAGCTCCCAAAGGCTATCCTCTTGGGTTGCAAGAGCTTCTTGAAATAGTAAGTCGGACTGTAAGATGTTCGTGTAAGTGCTAGCAGCAGCAATAAGCACAGGGGGAGAACATGAGCATAGGCAATTGTCTTTTGTTCTTAACGAAGTTGGACAGCTAAGGAGAGTACGTCACTAATGTCAGAAACAAGCTACGAGGTGGCTGCCGTCTTTGAGCTTCTCATAGTCAGAGTATAACAGAATCGCTGCAGAACGGAATCGCAGTGAGACAGCAGAAGTCATGGGCTTTCATCCTCATTCTCATTATTTTGTTCTTTGTTTTTAGGAAGACCTGAAAACTTTAGGAGTTGGGAAATTTTTAAAAATAATTCTGGAATATTTTGGGCATTTCCCTAGTGGCCTTTTTTAGGATGTAGCATCAGGGTACCTGGGGTTTATTTTCATTGGCTCTTCTTGAGGAGAGCCCAGATGCACGCTGCGCCGTACCCTGCCTGTGCTGAATGCGACCTCCAAGTCAACAGACCTCCAAGTAGCTCTGCAAAATTAAATAACATTCGTAGGTTGCTGGTGTTCAAAGTTTCACTGCTTGACGTTGCCCAAGTAGCTATTCTGTATGAGTGTAGAAAACTTGCAATTGTATTCAGCAAGCATGCATTATGCATGTAACTGATGACCTTTCATAACATACCTGTGCGTTGGGCATTCATCCATTGTAATGTGATCTATAACTCATGTAAATGTATCTCTACAAAACCCATTAAATAATATATGGACCTATTCAGAAAAAGTACAACAAAAAGAGGGGGTACAGATTAATGGCTGCCTCTTCCTTCTCTTTCATGAAGGTAAAATTCTAATTTGTCAATATTTCAAATATTCACTTCTAAAATTCTTTTTCAAATGAAAATAATTTTTTGAATGAGTTTGCCCAAAAGTACATTTTCAGTATGTCAAAGTTTATAAAAATAGTTTATAATATTCACAATATAGGTATAGATTTAAAAAAAAAAATAACATTAGGGCAATGACAGAATAGAATGCGAAAAGTTTGGATGCTTTGGTTTTAAATAGTTTTTCAGAAATTACTTTCTTGTTTTTTGATCAGCCCATACTATGTGCATGTAACAGAATATGCAGTGTATTGCCTGCAGCATTTACCATAAGCGTGTCCGTAAAGACAGGAACCTTTTTGAAATCTTCAGCTTTACTCAGAACATTTCAGCCAATAGAACTGTTTACACTGGCTGAACTATTCCCTATGACTAATAGGGCATACAGTGACATGAATTTTCTGATAAGATATATCACTAAAAACATATGAAATAATATTTACATTTTGGGCTACTTTTAGAGGCAAGAAAATATTTCATCTTGGACAGGTCGGCATGAATAGCATGCATTCAGCCTTAGGAAGGAATACAGCAGTGAAACTTAGGTATTTGTATTACCAGTGGTTTAATCCTTTACTCCGAATCGTCTTGCTCTTTACTATGTATATAGAATAAATGTTATGGGCTTTTACGGTCTGCTTTTTTTCTGAAATTGAACGTATATTATTAGAGTATACTTGCATAATAAACTGAATTATATGTATTTAAGCTTTAGAAATGTGTAATTAGTTTGAAGATATCACACACCTGTAAAATTATATACCAGCATTCTTGGCAGAACATTAATTCATTGACACTTATTAAAAGCAGAAACGCGTTTGGTTCCTTTTGTTGAGAATAAAAGAACCTTGAAGGAATAAGTTAAAACTTCTCATTCTTTTTAAATTCAGAAGCGTGCTTTGTGATGTGCAACAGAAGGACGAGGACAAGCTGAGCAGGAAGCAGAACCTCTGGAAGAAGAACAAATATTAACTGCTGCGCAGTGGGACAGATGGAAACTGCAGCAAAGTGAACTGACCTCAGCTCAGCTCTAGCTGGACTGATGTTCCCAGCTGCCCTCACGGTAAAAGTGGTTGTCTCTGCATTGACAATATTTGTACATCTACAATGGGGTGTGCAGGCTTATCTTCTTGTCAATTAACGGTATCTAATAGCATTAATTTAATTGTGACTCAACAGTTCATCCTACTCCACAGAAACTTCTATGGCCGTTTTTGTCTCTCTAGTTTAACTAGAGAAGATAATATCCAGTTTAACTGGGGCGGTTATTTTAGTAGTGTGGAATAGCCGCAGTGAGCGGAGTTAAAGGGAACACGGAAAAATTTTCACAAGCGTAACATGTGAATGGTCCCTCCTTGGTTTTGTTTGCCTTCTGGATTTCTATTAGTGAAAATATTTCTCATTGTCATTAAGCAAAGCCACTGTAAAGCAGAGAATAAAAATAGGTCTCTCTTTCAAAATCTTCTTAAATATCAAAATATAATTTTTCATTAGTACTACAATCTCTCTATTTGACCATAATGAAAAAATATTTTAAAAAACAGCTAAATTTTTATCAATTTTTGATGAAGTTAAATCTTTTCAATGAGGGCTGCTTAACCTCTGCTTTGTCATCTTGTCTGGTGCTGGGACGTATTTCAGAGGGTGCCCCAGTTTTCTGATCTTCAGTCCGTATACAAACACAGTTTATCAGGAATTGTAACATCTCGGTATACTGGATTTTTTGTTTCCTCTTAGGAGAGAAAAAAGAGCGAGTTTCTTGACTTCTTTTCCGCTAGTCTGGGAACCTTAACGCGTGTTGGTATGCATATAAATGGCTGATACTCTGTAAGTATGCTGCTTCCATCTGGTCTAATAGTATTCCTTGCCTATTCTAATTGGAATACTTGACAATCATCAATAAATACTTGACAGTGTGTCAATAAAATTGACACTTCCCTGTATTTATACTCTAATAAATATTCTCATAGAGAAATGCTAACTTTTAACAGTATAGGGTCAGCCTTAGTTATTTTTAACTTGGGGGTGGGATTCCAGACTCACTGAAGAATGAAAAGGGATTGTATAAAAGCTGCTCTTAGGGCTGGGAGATGGGCAGTTGATGCAGTTGCGTGTAGGATCACACTTTTCCTCCTGTCTGAGGGATACAGCACATGCAATCCTTCCTTTGTAATCTCACTTTGTGGAAACTAGCATAAGTGGCTGTGACATGCGAACTACAGTGGTTATGCAAATGTTTCTTTTTTTGGTCTTACTAACAAAGAAGTTTTCAAGTTTTGAACTTTTAGGTGATTGAACGATTCAGCGTCTATAGCCAGTGGATAGGACAGCAGCTGTGAACTCATCTGATGGGATTTCT
Source organism: Burhinus bistriatus (assembly GCA_013397275.1). Classification (NCBI taxonomy): domain Eukaryota; kingdom Metazoa; phylum Chordata; class Aves; order Charadriiformes; family Burhinidae; genus Burhinus; species Burhinus bistriatus. The sequence continues at coordinate 241,307 of VYXH01006860.1, read as the reverse complement.
CTTCCTGGGTCCTTTATTGGACTATGTGATTTTGGGACAAATAACATCACTTGGTTTTGCCATACCTTCCTTAGTGACCCTCTGCCTACGGGTTAGGTTTGGGGTTTTTTTTTGGTTGTTTTTTAAAGAAAGAGGAGAGCATTGTCTGCCTGTTTCTGAGGCTGATACAAGTATATTATGTTCCGTAAACTTCTTACTAAAATGAAAAAATAATAAGTTTTTGCCCCCCTCATGTGGAGCCCTTATTAAGGTAGGTAAAATTGTATATATACACATTATTTCTGGAGGTGAAACGTGGCCTGGTTAAGCTAATGAAGGTACATAGATGAATGAACCTTTAATATATCAACGATGCATTTTTGTAGTTTATTTAGTTAAAAAACAAAAAAAAGAAGAGTGGAACTGTTCTTCTAATGCTTTTATTTCTATTTAGAGGTCTCTCTTCCGTTTAACAGAAGTCGCATGGCTGCAAGGTGCTGTTACTCCGTTAGTGACGTTCCCTCGCAGTTGCGTTATGGCCCGTGCGAGACACCCGCACGGGTGCCTACCCGGCATCTCTCTCCCAGCAGCAGGAAAAGCTCTGAAGGAAGGAGCTCTTTACAAATGCCAAATATATGTAGGGTTTTCTCTTAACCTTTTATAAGGCCAAGGTAGGAATATGGAATATGCTAGGGGAAAACAGAAACTGAAATGTGCAGCAAGGATCCCTGCTATTTCAAAAGGTGTGATGAATCCCAGTAGGAGGAAAAGACTTTCTAGACAAAGCATTTATTGTGCCTTTTACCACTGTAATCTCTTTACTTGCACTCAAATTTATGATACGTTCCAGAATAGCAAATGTACAAATTTGGTGTTTTAAATAATCTCTTAGCTGTAAATAGTGCCAACTGTAGTGGACAGGCACCTAAACTAGCTTTAAATAAACTGTACTGGCCGTCTTTGCAATTTGGTGCTCATCAGAATTCAATTTACTCTGCTTAGCTGTTGTAGGCTTATTTTTCGTTTCTTTCTTTTTATTTTTTGTTTAGGCCAATATTCTACCTAAGTTTAATTGCCCGTATTTCCTTTCAGAATAAGAGTAAAAATTAATGCATCTTTAGGTTGACAATTAGGAGAAAAAAATAAGAAACATCTAAGTTGAGGAAAACTTGCTCTTTTCTCCTTACGATGCACTTTTAATGCTGGGAAAGGTACACTTAGCTTTGGGTTTGGACATGAGGTATAAACTCAGTCTTTCTAATCTGTGTAAGACAGGTAAGACAGGCCTGCTTACCTTCAAATTTATCATGCATCTTAGAGAAGTGTAAAATCAAGTCTTTGTCTCAAGCAGAATGTATAGAAGCACAATACAGGTGAACCTTCATTTCCAGTATCCAAATTAATCATTAAATAACTTGCTGAAGTGTTAATCCAGTGTATTACGTGTTTGCTGTTAACTTAGGTTCATAGCCAAATAAAGGCTCATTGTTCGCTTGAAGGAAGACGTCTCAGCTCCCTCATTTGGAGGCTGAGTTTCCCAAATGCTGGGACGTTCATTTTATCTGTTGTCATTAAACGGCCAAAGGAAGGACAGTTGCAGCATTTGAACCTTAACGTGTGCCAACTGAAACCATGCACAAGTAATTAACATAGCCTATCAAATAGAGAAAAACAAATGCATAATGATTAGAAAAATAAATCCTTTGTAACTTTCAGTTACTGTATACATTCCTACTAAAATTTAATCAATGCAAACCATTCTAGTTAGCATTCCTATCAGTAAGTGACATCTTTTGTTAAGCCATTTACTGTCCTGCTTTCTTGGTGTAAGATGATGTCATTCTGTAATAAATAGCCACAACTGAAGATGATTTATTATTTATTAGTATTGTTATTGTTGTTGTTATTATTGTTATTTTATTTTGCAGTTGAAATTGTTAGACTGGTCATGTGCTATTGCAGAAATAACTGCTGCTACTTTTCTAGAATTTGACTTTTTTGAAAAGGCTACTTCTGATGAAGGCCTGAGGACACGCATTTCTTACTGCTTCAGGAGCACGGGTGGTCGCTGCGTCTCTGGGTGATGTCTGCCACAATTTATTATTCAAACTTCACCACAAGTTCTGATTTTTAATGTCACATGAAAGATGGATTAGGTCACTATTTACACCTGAATGTCTGGCCATAATGATTTGAGCAGACAATAACAATTTCAGTGGCTTTTCGGTACAATTATCTTAAGGTAGAAATCTGATCCTTCCATAAGTCACTATTTGGCGTTGTTAGATGACATAATATTATGACTAAATGACGGTAGTGATATGATCTATGCAAAAAGACTTTCTGGTCTTTATCTAACATCCTTCAGTGACGCAGTAGCCACCAGACTTGCCCCTTCCTCCCCTGCCGGGGTAGTTATTGCTGACCGATTCTGCTGTTATGCAGAGAAGAAGGAAGAGAGCAAGGAAAAAATCTTGTGATTGCTGAGTTGGCAGACATCTGCATAGCTACGAATCTGAACGTACACCTGAACTAAAAGCTACCTGCTTTATGGTGATGGCAAGTGAATTTGCTAATACTTACCTGTGAGCAGGAATTCTGGCTTGTAGGGCAATTTGGAAAGCCATGAAGACGGGAGAGGGGCAAATTATTTCCACCAAGGACCTAATAGCTAGACTTCTGGGGACAGCTTTAGGACATCTGAGACAGAGTAAGATTCAGTGGGTTTTATTCTGCACAGAAAGCCTCCCTCTCACTTTGTTTTTCGGGGCTGGTTGGTTTGTTTGGGGTTTTTTTGAGGGGGAAAAAGGATGTCTCTGTAGATTTTGAGTTCTTTTCACTTTCATTGAAAATATTGTTGTCTCTCAGTTTGAACCTGCTTTGGACCTCAAAGCTTTTCCCCAAAGAATGAGCAAGAACACTGTATAAGGTAGGGATTTATTATTTCACTTTTAAAGATGGGAAAACTGATGCACGGTGAGAGGGTGAAGTATCAGATGCCTTGGCTGAAATCTCAAAGTGGATCTGGCAACATCCAAAATACAACTAAAATATTTCGTGTTGAAAGCACAAAACCCTGTTTCTGACAGTATGTCGTCTTTCCCACTCTTTTCTAGTGCTCTGGCGTGGGTAATGAAAGCATGCTCCTTGAAGATGGGGGCTGTTCGTACAGGCTCGCTAGAACTAATATAGAGTGTGTATGTATACCTATGGGAGTTTATATCTCTCGGCAATCGTCCAAGTTTTTGACCTAATTTGCAAATATATCTATTTTACAAAACCATTATTCTGAGAGGAATTACTGATGTCTAGCTGCTGTTCAGACCTTTTAAAGTTTGCTTTTTGTTAATTCATATTGAAAAATAATTGATCAGATTCGGGTTAGTGGATTTAGTTTCACTCTCATCAAATGACAGGTATTGGTTGCTAGTTACACCACCTCAGCATCTGATACTCTCAAGGTGGCTAAAGAGGCACTATCTCATTTCTTTTAGGATTAGTATTCAACAGCAAATTTACTTTCTATTTTAATGCAAACAGGGTGAAGGTGTGCTAGCTAGCAACATTTCATAAAAGACTACAGCCAGGATTGAATCTTTAGAAGGACATGGGCAAAATAATTCTTAAATAATGTTAATGTGAAGGTTTTGTGCATTGAATCTCTCAGACAAACACTGGGTGACTACCCTTCCCCAGTGGAGACACCTTACCCTGTTTTGTAGTGCCAACAGACTGTCCCTCTGCTGGTGTTGGACCAATGTCTGATGGTACCTACTGCATGCTCGGTTGACCTGTCTTCCTGGTGGCCTAAGGGAAAGTCTCTCTTCCCAATTTTCATGAAATGCAAGTGCTTCTGTCCAAGTTACCCTTATTCTTATGAAGGAAAACCATGAAGAGCAGCACTGGAGTACCCTTGATTCGGTGTGTGTGAGGCAGGGGGGGAAGCGTGGACTTCTGTGCAGCTTGGAAACATGGAGGGGGTCCTGCCCCTGCTGACTGGCAGAGTCCCCACACAGATGAGAGAAATTTCAGCCATTGACACTAAATAACTCCTGTGCAAGGATGTGCTTTTAAAATGTGTTTGTCTTGTTTTCATGGTGACTGTCCTGGTTTGAGGTAAAACAGGACCAATTTTGTTCAGTGGCTTTACTTTATAGTTAGGCCTCTTCTAACTGCTGAAATTAACGGCATGTTATGCAGAAACCGTTCACTCTCAGAGTGATAAGACCCGTGTTTACAGTTGATGCGAAGGAACGGTATGCAGAGAGGCTCTTGCTTATCCTTATTGCTATAACAACCAAGGCCAGCCAACTTTGTTACTTGCCCCGTTGGAGGGTCGGAAGCGGAAAAGCGTAGAGGGGTCACACCTGCGGGGAGGAGCGGACAGGACAGGTGACCCAAAACTGACCAACAGGGTATTCCATCCCATCTGCCTCATGCTCAGTATAAAAGCTGAGGGATCAAAGGGTCGCTCTCTCTTTTCCTCTCTTTCTCTCCTTGTCTGTGCATCTGCCTTTGATCCTGTTCCGGAATCCAGTTCCCATCCATCACTGAGTCCAGTCTGGGACTTCCCCGGTGCCTGCTGGTGACGTGATTGTCATCCTGGGAGCTTGATACGGTTTTGTATCTATTTCATTATTTTCTTTTTGTTATCTTATTATTAATATTTCATTAAAGTAGTTTAGCTCTCTCTAAACTCTTAAGTCTCTCTTTTCCTCTCGCTCTCTTGCCTCCCTTCGGGAGTGAAGCAAGAGAGAGAGAGAGCATCTGTCGTTCCACCGGATTGGGCCAATCTGGCCCAAACCACGACAGTGACGTACCTGACTTTATGGCAAGGATTTTGCTTTCAGCACTGATCCATAATAGCAGAGCATCACTGCGTAGGAGTCTGATGGTAGAGCAATTCTTTCAAAAGCAGAGGACAGAAATATTTCTCAACATTAGGCTCTTGTTTACGTGAGACATTCAGTTCATGAAATACTTTCAGGTGACCTGTAACCTGTCCATCTGTCTCACACTCTGAAAATCCCCTTCCTCCCCCCCGCCTCCTGTTTCTGAGCTCAGACATGTCTGTAATCGGAGCCTGAAGTCACCAGGACACAAGTGTTTCCAGGCTGCATTGACCTTGGCAGTGGGTGGAAGCTGCATGTTTGGTTGTGCGATAGCTTTGCTTACCAGCTTTCAGATGCCACCTTCGTCCCGCATGGGGAAAGTGAGCCAAGATCCCCATTATTGGGAAGAGGCTCTGGCTATCTAGACAATGGCAGGCATGCCTACTTCTTGGAGTCCTGTTTCAAGGCAGCAGATGCCTTTTAGCTGCTCTCGGGCACGGTGCAGCTTGGTGACCGGAGTGCTCCACATGCTCCCGTGATGCTTTTTCTTTGCGCCGTATCCTGAGGCAATAAATCTGCCAGACAGGAGGTATGTGTTCATACTGCACCTGCTGCGATCCTTGCTGGACCGATACTGTCACAGCATACCACTGTACTGACGTAGCTATATGATGTTGCCCTTTCCTGTGCTACTGAGAAAAGTCCTGCCTAGAGTGTAACGGGCTGCAGTTCTGCTGCCGTTGGGCCATTTGCCATGGTTTACTTAATTACGGAACATCAAAGGAATGCTGAAATATTATCTGTTCTCTGCGAGCATCTCTCTGGCTGTCTCCTAGAGAAGTTACTCTGTGGATGAGTCTGAAGGGACACTAAGATGAGGTGGGCCTCAGATTAGGGGCTAGTAATGCCCTCTTTCCAGCCCAGGCCTTGGATTCCTCAAAAAGATTTTATGGTTTTTTTCTTCGGCTTTAGGTTGAACCTCTGTCGATAATGAAAGTGAGAGAAACCTGATCTGGCAAACTACTATTTTAATAAGTTAGATAATACAACATGAAAGAAGCAGTACGAGACAAAAGATTCCTTGTACTGCTCGATTATTGGGGGATCATCTGGGGCAAATTGTACATAAGCAAACATGTTTCAAAGTAGGTTTCTGCTGTCAAAAGTGCCATAACAGGCTCTTGGAATGGTCTGGGCCATGATTTGACATGTGCCCAGTGCCCTGAGGCACTGAATATCTTGTTTGCAATGTATTTCATCCCCTGACAAATCGCTAAACCCATAATATGGGAAATGAGGGATTATGGCTGCACTAACACTTTTCCTAGGAAAGTCTAGAGTATCCTGCAAGTCTTGTGTGTGTGTAGGAAACGGTCTCTGTGCAAGCAGAACTAAGGCTATTGGGAGGAAAGAGTAGATGACAAAGATGAAAAGAAACAGTTGTGGTTGAATGTCTTCAACAGTGCCAATAAAATCTCTCTGGAAATTGAGCTCAAAGACATGGTTTGATTAAAGTACCTTACTCTTGACATTTAGAGATGCGATGCTATAGACTAGATGGGAGTGGGTATATAATTGCACATTGATGTAGGGACTGAGTATCTACATATGTCTGCACATAAGGAAAGAGAGGAATGTAAATAAAAGACACAAGGAACTAAAATGATTGCTGGTCTTTATTTCTATTTCTGATAAGTTACTTAATGCCATGTTTTACATAGAGTATTCTTTTTAAGAAACACTTGCAGTTAATAATAATGGTAGACACAGGAGCTGTGGATATGCACCGCTATGTGCCTGTTATTCTATGATTTATAAGTTTGATGTTCTCTTAGCAAGAAACTTCTGTAGCTTATTTACTGGCATGGGATTAATTTGTGTTCCTCAGCAGTAGGGGAGCGTGACTACACGTTGGCTGCCTTTGTCTGAAACACGATTGACTCTTGTTTATCAGGAGCTGTGGTCCTGCTCTGGCTTTCTGCCTGACATACGCTGGATAGAGCTTGAAGCTGCCGGTCAGGATTGTGTTTTGCCTGCTGCATAATAGGCAGGCGCTGGCACGCTGCGCAACTCGTTTGCAGGGCGTCCCCGCTCCGTGCACTTTTGGTATTTGCATCCTCTCCATCTCAAGCGGCCAGGATTTCCACGAGCCCATGTACTCCAGGTTTCTGTCACCTTGCACAGCAGGTACAGGCTCCAAGCCCTCCCATCTTATATCCACAGAGAGATTCCCAAAATCTGCTCTGACATGAGCACTAATGAGTAGGAGGAAGTGGTTTAATACAGCCGGGTATGTGCAGTGGCAATTCTGCTCCCTGAAATGAGTAAAGGCTATAGTTTTCTTACCTTACCCCCAACACAGCATGCTGCTTTACCTGCGCATGTGGAGGACGTAACGGCACATCCATGAAGACCAATCAAAGATTAGCACGCACCCGTTTTTAACAGGTGCTTCATTTAGCTGCTCGGTGCCTTGAGCAAATTACTTGGCTCAGCATCCTACAGCTCTCTCCTTTCAAGTTTAATTTACCCTAACTGGATTTAGGTAAAGCATCATCTCAGTATCATCGTCACAGCATTGCTTGGGTTCCAATTTGGCAATGCTGAAGAAAGCAGCTCAACAGAAAGTCCCGTCCTAGGGGAAATTACACTCCGAGGTAAATGTGTTTCAAAGGGAAATTGTTGTCAGCCTTAGACTCTGCAAAACCTTTAACTCACATTGGAATCCCGGAGTTCACATATCTCAGAAATATGGTGAATGTTTGAAACCTAAATGTAAGCTAAAAAGCTAAAGGTGAGCTTGAGTGCTCAGAATCTTAAGAAATTTGTAACTTCAGCCTCTGCTTTTTCTAGCTCTGTGGTGTGGGTTTTTTTGTTTTTTTGTTTTTTTTTTTTTTTCCAAATGAACACTCCGATAATGGAGTCAATTTTATAAGCATCAGAGTATCAAAAAAGGGTAAAGTGTTAAAGCAATGTAAGATTATTTTCATCCCCTAGAAGGATACGTAAATTTAAGACCAAAGGATTTTGCTGCAATTAAAACATTTAAAGCTTTGGTGTCTGTTAGCTTTGTTCTAGTCACAAAAACATGCACTTGTCTACCAATGTGAAAGAGATTTTTTCTCTTTTTTTTTTTTTCTAATAATATTTATGAAAAACCCTGTGAGGAAATATTATCAGGCACAACAGGCATACTTTAAGCATTAGAGGATAAGCACTAAATATACACTTAGAAAATAATTTAGTGTCAAAACCTCATTATGGATTTGTAGGCACCATTATGTTTTTTAAAGTACTATGTTTATTCATTTTGGCAAATTAGTATGTGCTGGACAGAAGCTGCAGCTGTGCAGAGTTTGGCTGCGTTTCAGGTGCACGCGTTTGTCAGGGAGAAGGTGGCCCAATATATCCTGAGCTGGCATTCTGCATGGGTGGGTATTTCTAGACATAAGACAAAAGACATAAAGCTAATCATTTCCAACTGCTACCTGTTCTTGATAAGCACTAAGTATTTTGTGCTCTTACAGAACCCTCTACAAGGATTTTAAAAGATCTGCAAGCATTGCTGCAGAAAGCTGCTTATACTCACTCTGGGTTAGAGTGATGGTATCACAGTTGCATTCTGTGCTAGTCTCCAGTAAACGATAGAGCGTTACCTATTATCACATTACTCCACCAGTTTGTGTTCTGGAAGTCTCCAGTTACTTAACAGTAGACTTCCTTAAATTATTTATTGTTATTACATGTATTTCTATGATCATAGTGCCTAGGAACTTTAAACATTGAACAGGACCCCAAACCAGTATAAATACGCAACGGAGAGGAAGCCCCTGCCCCAAAATGCTTGCAAGGTGAGACGGCATGATATATATACCGAGAAACAAGACAGCACTGGCCAGCGTAGCAGGCAGGGGCTAAGCACATCGGTAGCCTACCTTCTGTTTTTGTAGGCATCACGAAAAAGAATATACCTAGTAGTAAATGGTGGCAGATACATCTTCAGTGAATGAAAGCTGATAGGCAAATAGAGGGTCCTTAGAAGTGGAAGCGAGTAGTTTAGGTTTGATGCAACGGCTGGAGGTAAGAGGAGTAGCCAGCACAGCCAACACAAAGGTGAAGCGGCATGGGCAGACGGGTCAGAAAAATTATCTTGGTAGAGCATTCAGGGTAGAGATCAGTGGAGCAAGGCTGCATTTGTCAGGGTAGGATGCTGCAATATTTAAGATGGCGAGAGTTTGGATAAAAGCTCTGGTTGTGTGAATAAAGCTCCAATTTCAGGGGTCTTATACAAAAAGAGAGCTATTAGGACATAATCTGGACATCAGAAGTTAGAATGAGGCTGCCTTTCCCTTGTCGGGGGGGAGAACCATTAACATGGTAGTTTGTTTTCTGATTTAGGTTTTTTGTTTTCCAGCCTCAGGCTGGAAAAGCATGACTCCACAGTGTTAACATATGCCAGCCGGGTTGACAAGAGTCAGTTTTATGGCAAATCTCAGGATACTTTTGTCTAAAATATGTGCCAGAATCAAGGAACTCTATAAGAATATCAGTTATAAACTTGGTTTTAAAGTTCTGGCACTCAAGGGTTCAGTAAGAGTTGAAAAACATTACTAAAATGTGCAGCAGATTATAATTAGATGGAACTGGGCATTTATTACTTGATAAAACTCTTGAATTTTCAAGTGATTTCTGTCATTTCTTTTGCCATCTGATTAGAGATTTCTGAATACTTGAGCCTAGCACTGTATCACATTGCGCAGATTTGTTTATACAGCCCTGTTAGTTGCATTTCTCTTGGTAAGTGTCGTAATGCCACAGTTTTTAGTTTTACATAGCTCAGCATACTCATCAGTGCTTTCTAGCCAAGCATTTCACCATTGCTTTATACTACTTGTAGATACAAATTCCCAAGAGAATGTTTGGCATCTTCATGGCTGTGCTAGATGGCTATAGATGGTAGTAGAAATGCCTTCCATCTCTATACTTACTAAATGCAAGATGTTTCCCAATAGATAGCATTTTTGCTACTTTATATCTGAAGAAATGGCTTTGCTGGGAGTTAGGGCACCTTAATCTCTAATGAAAAATCAAGCTGTAAATGACTTGACGATCTCTCACTGAACTGACAACAAAACCGAAAATAAAGCCTAGGTTTTTCCAGAGTTAGCCTTATGCAAAACTCATGTACTTGTGTGGGCACTTGTATCTGGTTAAGAATATCTGGTTCAATCTGCAGAATTTAAAGATGAGAACGATTAGTACCTGTACAGATCCCTGCAGAAGCTACTTCCTTGTCTTCCATGTGGAGCACTGCCTTCACTTTGAGAAAAGCTGTGGTTTTTAACTTCAGGTAGACAATGTACTGACAATGAAACATGACGTAATTTTTGTGTGATTTATCAGGCCAAGTCAAAACCTCGCAGCGTAGAAAACTTCGCTTCAGCCCGATGATTCACAGGGAAACTATGGACTGCCTTGTCTGCCGGGATATTTACTCAACTTAACTAACTCCAGTTAAGAGTTCACCTTTGTTGGACAGCATAGACATGACTGGAGCTCTGTAAACTAACTTCTTGACCTCTGGAAGCTACTTGTGATTGTTTCATGCCTTCAAAGCTTACAGGTTGACTATATTAAACACTAACCACTTTTATACACTTCAAGTCTCTTGCTCTTATCTCCTTCTAAACAGATATAATACAATCTTAATCCAGTACCATTTCCATCTTCGATACCGTGTCTCCGTCTGACTCTAGCTTCAGCCTGTGCTCCATAACCTCTCATGATGTGGACCAAAATTGCAGCCTATTGGTATAACGTTTAAATTGCATTATTGAACAACTTCACCATCGTGCTCATGGTGTTTGACACTCCAGAGTGCCAGTAATCGTACAGCTCCTCCTGCTGCACTGTCTTAACTGTGCTATCTATCAAAAGCTGTGTGAACGCAACCTTCCACCCAACAGCAAACCTACCTTTTGCATTGAGAAAGACCCCGCAGAGACCATTTCACTTAGCTTGGTTAGCAAATGAAGGGGTAGCAGAAGTGTAGGAATTTTCTCGTTTTCCAACAGGACTGAATAGGAACAATGTAGGTTTCATTGTGCTTGCTTTGGTTTTCGTCGGCCTTGCTCATATTTAATTATTTGTGCTCCTGTAATTCAAAATCAAATGAGAAAATTGACTATATATAAGCAAAAGCCTATGGAAGAGAGATTGGTTTAGTTGTTCAGACACTTCTCACCTGTAGACAACGGTGATTTATCTTTTGAACTAATGGAAACTAATTTAGCATTTCACCCTAAGACCAACAGAGAATGCCTTTGTGCTGAGCCTCATTCAGCACGTAAGCAATAAAACTGTTGTGCTTGTCCAGCACTCCTTGGCAGTAGAGATGCCAAGTTTTACAACCATTAAAATGAGAGGTTAATCAATTTCTTATTCATAAAGCAGAAATAAACTTGATCCCCTCACCCTGCTTCAGGTGGCTGACAGAGAGGTGACACACAGGTATGTTATGGGCTAAACTCTGATGCTTGAGGACTAGGAGTGAACTTCGGTGTCCTACTACGATTGGGAGTGGGGCAAATTCTGCCCTGGCAAGAATTAATATGTCTGTCACCAAGGAGACACTGGACCGGTAATTCTCACTACGCCTTTTTTTCTGGAAGATGCTTTAGCACAGTCCTTCTGAATGGTCTGACTAGGCTACCCGTGCTTGCCAATAAATGGGAGACTGACATTTCTCCATACTCCCAAGCCACCTATACGGGACTCTGCAAGAGGATGAAGTCCAGCAATCCGTGCTGATGTGTCTGGGAAGGTTTTCTTATGAAGACTGTGCCTCTTTGTTGGTGCTGGGGGTGAGCATGTGGGTTTGTAACCCAATTTGCTGGTTAGATATAGGAGCTTTTATAAAAATACAAGCCTTACTGGGTGATTATATGAAGAAAGAGCTGGGCTAAGTGTAGATGAGCAAAAGAGGAGGAATTGCAGGAGCAATATGACCAAACATAGAGCTTGTTCTCCTGTCTTATCCTCGTGGGTCAATAACAGTTATACTTTTCTCCACAAGAGAGAGTTTGAGCCTCTTGCCATAAAAGCCCATTGTTTTCTTTTGAGCATGTAGGCAGTAAAAGAGAGCTGCCTACATGTGAAAGTAAAAAGTAGATGTCGGTTTCATCCCTTTGTGTTGAGTGTCATTGAGCGGCAACTTGTTGGTAAAATGGGGAGAATGGGCTCCCAAGCTGCACTTGCACTAACAAGTACCAGTAGAAGTCCCTGTTCTATCCTGAGCCATGCATGGCCATTGTTTGAAAGAGTGCCACCTTCTTTTGGGTCAAAACCCTGCCAACCACTATGGTTTGGTAACAATTAGACAATATCAAACCCAAGACTATCCTGTGTTTGTTAGTATATAGTCTAAAACAATACTAATCTTAATAATGCACACTTCAAAGCTCATCTGAAGTGAGAAGTTCCTTTTTGATTATGGAATGATTAGGTAATTCGTCTCCTAGCGGTGACCTGTTGCAGTGTGTCGATTTTATGCTAAATTCCGTTACTACTGGATTTCTTTTTTTAATAATCCTTCCAGGTAAACCTTTTTCTGACAAGTCTCTGTCAGTGCAAATGAGGTAACAGGAGCCCTTGGTGATAATCCATACCCAGGGAGGGAGGGGAAGCTACTGCATCCAAAATAATTAATGTGTTAGGAATGGCAAACAGAGATGGAAAAAGCTGAATGTATCTTGTATAGTTTCTTCAGGTTCAGAAACCTAATTGTTTATACTATTGCCCTACCCCATGTAACACGTATCTGTCAGGAAATCTCTGTTGTGCAGAGTTGGAGTATGTTAGTATGTCATTTGGAAGACGGAGTTACAGGTGCAGGTACGTTAACCAAATCCACTGTATCTGCAGAAAAATGTTTAACATTTGGGTTTGTTCTGCATTAAGACAAATGTAATCTTCCAGCGTAAACATCCATTCTCTCTTTAACAAGGAAGATCCTGCTATCTATAAAACCGAAGGCTCCTCCTAGGAGGTTTTTCAAAGATGTTTTGTTATTACGAAAAATTTTAGTCTTGCTCTGTGGTTCAGCCATGCACTGGGAGGGAGCAAAATGCAAACAGTGTAGAAAGTGGACACAAGACTCTGAAAGGCAAAGGAAACCAGTCATTTAATGTTATCTTTATGTTTCCAAGTGTTGCCTTTGAATTTCCTGAATCTTAATTTAAGGAGTCTCTTCATATTATTTTGGCTGTAAATTATTTATATGTTTCCTCATCTTTTATGGTACTCCGTTTCTGGGCTTCCTGCGAGACCTCATCAGCTTCTAGCAACATGCTGAGGCACTGCTGTAATCCATCAAAAAGGAAGGGAGTTGAGGCTAACAAAGTGATGCTCCGGGATTTGTACCAGCATTAATTGTTAAAGATGAATAACTAATAGTTGTGTTTTCTCATTTCTTTAAAGCTGTGGAAAATCCCTGGTAATTTTGTTAGAATAATTCATTAACCAGCATTTTTACCCTTTATTGTTAAATCTTATGTATGTGTCTTTTTTTTTTTTTTTTTAATCAATCTTAGTGAAGAAATTTAGTATTTGCACATCTTCCTGCTCAAAGAAGGCTATTTTCCAGAGCATCTTTGCTGGTATTTTGTTCCATTCAATTTAAAATATCTCAAGTAAGAGAGATGCTTCTGCATCCTTCAGAGATGAGGATACAGTCCAGGACATCTCACTGTCAGGTATTTTTTCCCTGTGAAATTAACCAAAATAGTCCTCTCTTCTTTGCATCTGATTACTGCTAGGATTTTATATATCTTAATTCTTCTCCCTACACTGTATTTCTCCTTTCAGAGACAGAGGCACTTATTTGGCACCTGTAATTTTGCCAAATTGCGGCTAAAATCAGATTACGCAGCATCCTCATCAGCAAGCACGGGCTGAATGAAACTTCACGGGAACTGTAGTGTGCCCAAATGCTGTGTGGAGCCCATGATCCCCTGCGGTATACCTTGGTGGTGGTGAGTACAAGCATGGTTTCTCCATTCCCCTAGCCATGTATCGTCGTAAACTCCCATTTTGTTAGCTCTCCATGTTTATCTTGGGTTTGTTTCGGTATTACTGTTTTCCAGTTTCCCCCCATCATACTGAGAAGAATGTCAGCACTTTACTGTTCTGGACCCATTCATAGTCTTAAAATATGCTTAGGTTCTCCTTCAGTTTCTGGAGAAGATATTCATTTTTAAATTGAGATAACTAAGATAGAAGAACACTTTGTCTTTTCTAACCAAGAGGATATAAAATGTCATTGATGGCACTGGAAAGCCTTTTGTAGTGCTTAGGACAGTTGGGTTTTAGTTCCTCCTGCGCAAGACATATATCTAGAACCACACAGACATGAGCAACCATATGGAAGTGCTTGGGAGTGGTTACTTATTAAACGGAAATTGTTGTTCTCATGGACTTCTTGAGGCCCACAGCTGCAGTCTTCACTGCTGTGGGAGATCCCAAGCTGAGTCCTAAATTTTCTGTGGTTGACTTGCAATCAGATTTATCGACTAGGGTAGGCTGACTTTCAGAAAGTGTAAAAGACAAAACGGCAACTGTGGGAATAAAAAGAACATTTTTTTCATTACTGGCAACTTCCTTGCTCTGACTTTTTGACCTCATCCCAAGGTCAATTAAATGTCTCAGAGGAACTGAAGTGATTACAAATCAACTTTGTCATCGTCCATTAGGTGGATGGAGAACATTTCATAAAAATGAAAAAAGGTTTCCAGGGAGACCACCTCAGCAAGTGACCTGTCCATGAATTGAAGATCAGACCTTTTCACAGGGCAATTTACTGGTTTGCTCAAGTGTTCTCACACAGATTTGGTGCCCCTAGATGTTGTTCTTCTGGCACAGTGGTGTCAAGTCAACCATCAACACGCTCAGCTGGAGTCCTCCTCCTTCCTTAGTTTCCCATCCTCTGGTCCAGTACATTATCTGTTAAGTATCTTGCTTACTCTAGACTGGAGAGATAAGCCATTATCAGGGAATAATACTTTTTGACTGTGGTTGACAGGGAAAGGAAAAAGCAACAAAAAATGAGCACTAAAAGAAGATGATCCTGTTGACTGCAAGAACTATCTTTGAAGACTTCTAAACAATCAGAAACTTCAGTTTGTTTTCAGCATATGCTCCCAGGGGAAGGTCATCTGATTCATATCCGTCAAATGTTGAAGGGATGAGTCACAGTCAAACAAATCACACTTTTCTAACTTGTCTTTACACATACGGGAAGGAATAATCTCTCTTCATTTAAAAGGACTTTTTCTTTTTTTTAGTAGACAACACTCAATAACTTAGCCCCTTGTTATCTGTTTTCCTTGAATTATGAATATTTATTCCTCTCCATATCCATAAATAATACGTAATCTACAGTTGTCTCATTTTTCTCTTATGACCTTTATACACATCCTGTACTTTAAATCAAACTCTTTCATAGTTACAAAAAGCTCTAATTCCCAGTTGAAACTTAATTCAACACCCACAAAAAAAAATTTTGTCTTCAAATAATAGCTAGTATCAGATCTTATATTCTTTACTGCCAGTCAGCCAACATTGGACATGAGCAGAAATACACTACGCCAGAAGTCATCGGTTTATGCCCCACCATTTAAGATGTGATAAAATGTATATGTTCCCGTGCCCTGCGATACTAATCCCATAGCTGCAATATTAGTGTGGAGGTGTGAAAAGTGCCCGCTGTGCGCCATATTCCCATAAAGCTGACAGATGCCGTGCAGATGCAGCACCTGCTTTTTTGGTCGAGGAAAATCTCAGAAGGAGTTGTGATTTTTGCTCTTCCATGGGGGCCTTCTCCTTGCATGCAACCCACCGCAGGCTGCATGGCCCCCTGGGTGAGGTTTTACTTTGACATTCACGCTTGTTACGCTTTGTTAAGTTCAAGTGGTTGAATATGTTTCAAGAATGGCATTTGCTATGGCTCTGCGTTTTGTGGCAGTATTGCATATTTCAGCGCACAAAGGTGCTCATCCCTGTGCCACGCTACCTTCCAAAATACGTTGGCACAAGAGGTGGAATGGTTTCCCATTGGATCAGGGAGCTGTGTGAAAGGGAACCCAGTAAAATAGCTCCTACTCTTCAGCCCCATCCACTTTTGGCTGGGGTTTAGTTTGCAGCCACCTGCATGCTTGTATTCCCCCACAGGGATGGGGTGGCTTATCCTGGGGTACGCATGCAAGGGTGGAGGTCCAGGGGTGGATGCTGGACAGTGATGGCATGAGCCAGATGAAAAGCTCTTAAAGAAAAGCTTTCAGAAATGTGTGCTCTGAACTGTGACCTGAATGTAAAATAGGTGTGTTTGCAAGGCGTGTTCAGGAAATTAAATTAACATCTCTGTTTGCAGGGAACTGAAACTCTCCCCCCCGCCCCCAATGCATACTGAAATTCCTAAAGAGCAAATCTGAACGAGACGACTACTTTAATGACCATCACCTCCCACTATTTAAAAAATTCATTACTTTTGATATATCACCCCAAACAATGCTCAGTGAGTGTGTATTGTCTCAGTTACTAAACAGTAAGAATCTGAACTGCTGTCCAAAATCTAAACTTTTCAGAATTAGGTAAATATTCCCGTTTTAGAGAAAAAGAACCTTGATACACAGAGAATGCATCGAGGGCAATTAATCACAGGACAGATATAGGGCCAGATCCAGATCTTCTGACTCACTGTGCTTCCTTTTTGTTGAGAAAAAAGCATACTTATTTTTCATAATTATGTCATAGAAGTAGTGTTAAAAAACCCAAAAGTTTAAAAAATTAATACAAAATTTAGAGTAATCCTGTTTACTAATTTCATTATGACAAGCATGATTTCTAAAATATTAATTTTAATATCATGTATTTGTATATTAAACAATGTGCATTTCTAATCTTTTAGTTTGCACATCTATATGAAATATTTCAAAACTATCTAAAAAATATCTTTGAAAATTATCCTATGGGAAACACTGACATTTCATATTTTATTCTGAATTCTAAACTTCTATATTTCTAGAAGATTGGACCTGCCTGTGAAGGGATGCCAATCTCTTTCCAGCTTCTCTGATTTTAAATGGCCATTTGCCAAGAAAAAAAGTAACTGAAAAGAGATCCATTGAATACGGAAATGTAACTTATAGTAACATAAAATAGAAAGGGAAAAAAGGAACCCCTCAAAGCTGCAGTTGACCATGAGACTAACTTATCAGATATGCAAAAAAGTTTTTGGCCTTTTAATGCAAATGGCAGGGTGTATCTTTCCAAGGTAATTACAGAGCAGTTTTCCTGACTACTCTCATTTAGATCCGTCGGTCACTTCACATGAAATAAATGATGCCATTTAGACACATAACTGATTTTGAAAAGACATTTTTTTCTAGAAACAAATAATTGTTCTTTGCATATCTCAACACATTCTGTCTTATCTCTTATGTTTCTCTACTCTCCAAACAGCTATAATTTTGCATTTTCTCTGTCATAAAAATCCCCGTGCTTGCAGGTCTCAGACTTCATTTTGTCTCTTGCCCCATTTTTCCATCTTCAACCTCAGTCTTAAAATGTGCATTATTTCCTACTTGTAAATAATTAGCTAAACACAGCTTATTAACTCTGCTGTTGCCCCAAGTTTATCTTTTCCACAGTACGCAGGTCCAAATGTATTTGCTACTGGGCATTACGCTCTTGAGTATTCGGTATCCCAAATATATACCAAAAATCCAGTACCAAGGGCCAGGATTTTAAAACCTGTCTGAAAAAGGAGGGAGGGTAAAAAAGAAAGAGTAATCTATGCACCCAAAGGAAGAACTGTGTTATTTTGAGAATTTAACCCCAACTGTAGATGCCGTGCTCTTGACAATACAACAGTGTCTGTTATGTGATATATCCTAGTATTGGTTGCGATATACCATGTGAATGTAAACTTCTCTGAAGCAATCCTATTTATGTTTTAGAAAGACTTAAACAAATGATACTTCACCCAAAAAGGTAACAAAACCCATGCCAGTATCACTGTAAAATGTACCAGAGTGTACTATGAGAATGTACAGAGAATGTTGGAGATACAATACCTAGAATCCCAGTTGCTGGAACGGTGTCTATTCGAAGAAAAGGATCATGTCTCAAGTTTTCTATCTGACTGCATAAGTGATCTTGATGCAGTGAATCAATATCTTAGTATGTGAGAAAAGTCTCCAAGATAAATTCTGAAGCACGGAGAAATTAGCATTAAAAATAACATTTATTTCTTTTCCTTTTTTTTTTTTTTTTAGTTTCATATAGAGTTGTATGTTGAAACAACACAAGGTGATGTAATAAGCAGACTGAATAGGATGTCACATTGCTTTAAAACAATGGACGACTTGCCTTAAAATCTTAATACTGCTGTATCTGTAACGAACCCTTCTGGAGCCCCACTTGAGAGCTGCTTGAATATCAAGTTAATTCATGTCGATGGCTACTGCCTATTAGTCACCACTTCCAACAGGAATGACAGCGACTGGATACTTGAAAAGAAATACTGCGGTTGATGATTTGCATTATGAAAAATGTCAACATCAGATCTATTTTAGTGTCCTTGAGAATCTGAGCTTTGAGAATATGACATATAGGGTTCAGCACTGTGGGTGCATGGCTGGGCGCAGGGAGCCCAGGGTCTACTTGAAGGTCCCAGCAGCCCTCCTCTATTTCATAGAAGACAACCCTTGAGTGACAAAAGCCATATTTGAAAAGAAAGCCAAGAAGTCCCCCCTCTGACGTGGCTGGAGTTATGACACCACGTAGGTTTTTGCTCCATGCTGTTCTTACACCCCTCGTTTTCCAGGTAATCTTTGTTATTTAAGAGGGAGTTTCAGTGAAAGGGCTGGAGAGTGGATGCCTCTTTCAGGAGACGGATTTGTAGGAACAGATGGCAAGCCCCCACCCAGCTCCTCCTCGGCTGGTGCTGCTCAGCTCTAGACAGAAGCGGGTCTGGGGAAAGGCAGAAGCAGAGCTGTGTGTCACAAACGAGTTGAAAGGACAAAAGCTTAATGGTCAAGGACTGACAGGATAAAATGAGACTGTTGAGGATTTTCATCCCAGGTTTAGCAACTGCAACAATACTTCAGTAGAACTCAGATGTCCTAGTCAAGATGTCCTCTTTTTTTATTTTAATTATCACCCCTTGACATTATGACTGAATTATTGATCTTTGTGTATGGCCTAGACATAGGCAATGAATTATCCTAGGCAACTATTTTTCCTTGGGTACTAAAGCTTACTAAGGAGCCTAGATTACCAGTTCTTGTAATGTATATACACATGTAAAATATTTCAAAATATTAAATATCTATCAATGCCTTATTAATGTTAAAATATTAATTTCTTTCATCCTCTGGTCTTCAGATAAGGTTTCTGCTTGAATATGTTGAAACCTTTTCATATGACTTATTAGAAACAGTGTATTGAATTAATCTGTTTAAGAATTCTTACGTAGTGATTGAATAAGTTTTGTAGTGGAATGAGATGTGAAGATGACTTACTGCCCATGCATATGAGTACCATTTGATTAGGTGACACTTCAACAGAGAAGTTGAATGGAGAGATGTCAAGCAATACGTAGGGGTTAGTTTAGGAAGGTCCCCGGGAACTGGATTGGGGGAAAAAAACAAAAAACCTTTTGTATGAAGTTTAAGTAGTTAAAAACTTAGAACACTGTAGACTCAACAATTTGCTAAAAATAGAGTTTAAACTCATATTCATGCTATGATTCCTGAGAGGATCAATAAGGAAGGAAAATACCTTTCAGGAGATCAGTGCTTTTTCATGGAACTTTGGACGTTAAAAGGTTGTATAGGTTTCAGAGATTTCCCTTAAAATATGTTATAGAAGGAAATGAGTCATTCTCCTGTCTCAGGGGAATGGTTGCTTAGGCTGATAACATGGGAGGGTCAAGCAAAGGAATAAGGTCTGCAGAGGAAGAAGTCTGTAATAACCCTGGAAAACAATAAACAAAAATCGATCCCTTTTCCCCATCATCCTTTCATCCTCTCTCTCACCCACCTCCTTTGTAGCACACATGACAGCTGTAGAAATGGGATTTCAATATGCAAATTTCATTTTGTTGAGACAAATGGAAGTGTTTTAGAACCTGATTGTGGTATTAGTGCATAGACTTGCAAAGAGCATCGTGCTATTTTAAGCATAGCACTTTCAGATAAAGAACTTGAGCCGATCTTGCAAGATGCTCTCTACAACTACCTGAGAGAAGGTTGAAGAGAGGTGGGGGTCAATCTCTTCTCCCAAATAACAAGCGCTAGGACAAGAAGAAACGACCTCAAGTTGCACCAGGGGAGGTTTAGATTGGATATTAGGAAAAATTTCTTCACTGAAAGGGTCATCAAACATTGGAACAGGCTGCCCAGGGAAGTGGTGGAGTCACCATGCCTGGAGGTCTTTAAAAGACAGGTAGATGTGGTGCTGAGGGACATGGTTTAGTGGTGGTTTTGGCAGTGTTAGGTTGATGGTTGGACTTGATGATCTTAAAGGTCTCTTCCAACTTAGGTGATTCTATGATTCTATGCTGAGTGCTGCTGAGGAGGTCCTGAGCAAACTCTCTTCCTCCGTCCCTCCCCGCAGCCATGCAGAATGCTGTGTCTGTACAGTGGAGGCACATTGTGGATGTGCATTGACAAGGGAGCCTATAAGCCACTGTAACATAAACAACAGTGAGAGCAGCCTCTAATTAATTCTTTTCTGGCTTTCACACCGATAATGAGACGTAGTTACTTCTTTGTCGCTATTGTACTTTTTGTAACACTTTCTTAGAGAACTCCCTTAGAGAATTTCCCCCAGGAAAAAAAAATAGTGTTTTGCTTCTGCCCTCTGTACATCAGTTGTCAAATTCAAGGATGCCTGCCAACGCAGCTCAGCCTTTTGTAGTCAGATATTCATTTTCAAACAATGCTTTCCAATTCCTAGCTAATCTGTTTTATGTTGTTCAAACCTCCAATGTATGTAATTTCGCAAGGATCGACGTAGCCAAGTACACAGAAGCCTTGAGCTGGCATGTTAAACAAAACGTTCTCTGTTGGAAGTGAACATGATTTCATAGTGATTGAATAATTAGTGTTTTGAGTGTTCGCGTCTGAGGTTTTGCAGTGTATTCCAAAGCCTAATTTTATAAGTGCGTCCTAACGCTTCCTGATTATGACTATAGAACAGCTGTTTTGTGTAAATTAACAACAAGTGTAAAAGTCTAGCCCTGGTTTAAGTCAGCTGCACAAATCTCTTGAGTTTCTTTGGTTTGGGAATTTCTCGCCTCTCCTTCAGGATATGGCATGACTTTCATTCCCATCGATTCCAATAACAAATTAGGTTTTAAACTTGCAGTGAGGTTGGTGGCTATGCAGGGCCTCTTGACATTTTCTTCTTTGCTAAGCCTGGGCCAGGGTCACACAGACATTACGTGGTCTGCCAATTTCTTGTAACATCAGTGAAATCCAGCAGTCTTTCAAGAAAATCTAAAAAAAGCTCATGACAGAGTTGGCTGGGGAGCCGGTAGCCTTCCTCTTTTACAGTAGCTGGTGAGTCAAAACAAGATCAGAGAAGTCATAGTGTTATTCATTACCTGGTCTTGGAGCTTAAATTCACAACTGCCTACTTGTCACCCAGACGTTTTGTTTCGGGAGGCTTAGCTGCTCTGGGTACAAGGCTAACACGACTAAACCCCTTACGTGCTGGACAGTCAAAGGTTTCCTAGTCAAAGAAATCATAAAACCGAGTAAGAGCAGGCTGTTGTCCCAAACTCTGCTTCCTTTGCGCTGTAAAGTATTACTATGCTGTAAGACCGGGTTCCTATGCAAATCTTCCTCAGCCTTCCTTCTTCACCCAGCCCTCTCTTTTGCGAAAGAGCAAACGGAGGCTACGTCTCTCCCTTTCTGTCTTGGGGAAGGGCAGGCATGAGGGAAGCAGAGAAGGACAGGACTCCGTTAACAACCTTTAGTATCGATATTTTATCCTCACTGCATTTTAGCCATTAATCTGCAAAAGCGTCATTCCCTCATCAAGCTAAGCTGGTATGTGTGGTGCCCAGGTTCGTCTCATTTCAGCCAGTGGGGCTTCTCAGATGATGCAGGGAAGCAGGATTTGGCATAGAGTTTATGATCATTATAAATGGATTATGCACCTTAGACTAGTCTGATGAAAATTCATAAAAAGGATTTAGAAGCTCCTATTATATACCAAGCACTTCTTTTCCTTTGCCTCTTTAAAGAAATGAGTATTTTGTTAATATGTATACTGATAAACAAGTTGCTGTCAAAAGTATAGTTTTCTCCATCAGTAATAAGACAAATTTCTAGTGAAACAATCGAAATGGCTTGTGCAGTGAAAAAACTGGTCCTAGATCACCTGAAAGAAACTTTCCAGCCCTTTTTCCAGATGTATGACATTTTAATAAATACTTGTTAAATACTACGGTTCACGCAATCAAGTTTCAAGGCTTTGAAACGTGCGCTCTACATTGGAGTTGATAAAGTCCGGCGTTTTCGTTACATCAGGAGAAAAACCTATGCGTTAAACTCGGTAGGTCTCACATCCCGGCAGAGACCTTCCTCGCTGGAGCGCACCGAGGTTTGGTCCCTAGCGCTCCACGCTGATGCTGCAGCCAACCAGCCTTGCTGCCGTCGGGGCTGAGTGGAGCCCCATCTCTGCCCAGACACGTCCCTCCCAGGCCTGCTGCGAGACGAGGCTCCCCGCCGCTCTCCGGATGCATCCTCAGGGTGACAGAACTCAATTTCTCTTGCTGTCACGACGGCCCTCTCCTCTGATTATTTGTGTTACAGTAGCACCTAGAGGAATTGGGCGTAGAGGGGCCCCATTAGCCAACCTCGCGCTTCCTATGGCTGAGCTATAATGCAACGCAATCTCTTGGGCACGAGAACCATTTTTTAATTAAGCAGTTAGAATACTGCATTATTTGAGGATCATTCAGCTTCTTCTAATCCTTATTTGATTTAGCTTTATTTTGCTAATGTACATTTTGCTGCTTGTTGTTATCTTTCTCTTTGAATCTGCTTAGAAATCCATTTAGTCTGGGTAATTGCTCCTTCACAAGGCACTTCTCAGTAATGTTCCGCACAATGATCTCATGTCAAAGGATGATGTTAAAATCAAGCGACTGTCATGATAAAGTCTTTTTTTTTAAAAAAAAAAAAAAGACTAAAATCTACTATTTGTTCCTGTTTCTGATTATCCTCCATTACAGGTAATAAAATAATGTGAATAAAAGTTATAAGTATCATACTAAAGGGAACTCAGACGCTCATCAATAATATCAGAAATGACAAACATAATCTTATTTAGTTGCACATATTGCTGCAGTCGGAACTCAGTTGTCTGATTACAAGAAAGAGAAGGAAGCATCAATATTGTTACTGAAGTCTGAAAGTCATTTTATAACCAAATTAACAACATTGCTGATGTACCTGCCTGCATATATTGAGTGTGTGCATCCTTTCTCAAAATAATTCCTCTGCAGTGAACAGAAGGAATTTGAAGGTACTGCCTCAGACTTTTTATATCTGAATGCCTCTTATTTTGTTTAAAAAAAAAAAAAAAATTTAAAAATACTCTTATTAGACTACTGGTTTCAACACTTCTCATTTGGGTCCAAAAACTGGAGCCTTGCTTTGCAGACTTCTGTGTCAACGGCCAGTAAAAGCAGCGGCAGGTACTGCAGGATGATTTCCACTCAGGCTAAATGAACGGGCAGCTCCTGACTCAGCTGAACTCTCAGATTCAGGGTTGAGAATACCAGCCTGCATCGCACTTTCGTCAACGCCTTAACCTCTAATTTTAGAGGGGAGACGCTGGTCTTGAACAAAGGTGTGTGGAAAAGGGCGCACAATCGTTTTTTTATATGGTTTGTTTTGTCTGGCATTTCACCCTATGTCTCTGCACAGATGTAGAAGTATATGTTGGGAAAAAAAATTTAAGGCCGTTAGCAATATGATTTGCTTTGCAAGATTTTTGTTAACTAGTAGCTTAAACAAACTACATTTGAACAAAATATCTTAGTCCTGATTTACAAGATAGTATCATCTTTAAGCTCATCCATAGATCCAGGTTTCTGTGATTGAGGTAGGAAGGTCTTACTCTGAACTAAAATGTTATTTTAAAGGAATCTGGGTAGATTGAGACTAGCAGACTAATATATTATGTCACTTGCTGAATGTCCCTAGTTTGAAGATGTTTGTCATTTCTTTACAGTAAACGTGACAACGCAGTATGTCGTAGGAAACCTCCAGGAGTGACAGCGAGGATGAATGGTAGAGATGGGTGCCTGTTATCGAAGGTGGCAGCTCGCCGAGTTCAACTCCTATCGGTTGCATCTGTGATACCGTACGTGTGTGTTGCTTTTAAAAATCTGTTAGCTGCCACTGTGGGTCCATAAAGATTTGCAGTATTTCAGGTTGGCCACAGAGACCTGACAGGTTGACTTTATAGGGAGGGCTCAGGAGGGGAATAACGGCACGTTCCACAACCAACCACCTGGAAAACTCCTTTTCTTGTCGCTGCACTCAAGACGTAACTCTGCTTCTGCTCTGGTACACAAAGGGTAAATAAAACCAACATTCATGGTCTCCAAAAATTTAGTATTAAACAGTACAGGCACAGCTTCTGGCCTATGCTTGTGACAGCATAACATGGAGTAGGGAGGATTGTTTTTTCTGTTTCCCCCTTTTTGTTTGTTTTTGTTTGTTTAATTGCTTTTTACTAAGGTATTACTCATGCCTCGTTCTGGGAGGAGAAGCAGCCAGCTACCCTTAAAGAAGAGAGATTTGTTAATATAGCCATCACCTGATGCTAACAAGCCTGTCAGGATCCTGTTTTTTGTAAGTGCTCCTAGCTAGGAAAAATGATGGTGAAGGAGTTATGATTCAGACCTCGACTGAATTTCTTAGGTCGTTATCGGCTTAGTTTCAGGCCATTTTACAATACAGAGCAAGGTAGATATTAATGCCTGTGGTCAATGATCTGCTTGTAATAGACAAAGTGCTACATGATAGTTTCATGGGAAGATTGATGCTGCCGTCTCTGAGATGTTGCTGACTCATCCATGGCATCTAATGGATGCACTTCCCTGAATTAATTCCTGCTTCCAGTTCCATAAATATGGCTAAGCTAAAAGATACCTCTTAGGAAACATCCTGTCTTCATCTTAATGTCACTTACTCCAATGGTTAATTACTCTTACTGTTAAACATTTGCATCTTATTTCTAGCTCAAGACTGTCTAGCGTCAGATTCCAGTTATAGCTTATTATCCTTGTGTTGTTTTTTCAAAAAGTTGTTTTTCACTTTAGAGGCTTTGAAATTAAACAAGCTTTCATTTTTTCGGTAAGATTTTCATACTAACATCACCAATCTTTTCACCACAACATTTTTTTTTCCAGTTCAGCATGTTTCTTTTTACAATAAGGAAGCATTTTGGAATTGTTAAAGCATTTTTAAATTAGTGTATTTTTTAAAATAGTGGTAATGCTTTAGCTTTGATGTTCCAAAGGTGTAAGGGAGACAAGGATTGCAGGGTATGGTCGTACATTTTATTAGACCAACTGATACAGATTGGGGCTGAGATGCCAAGAGGACCAACAACGTCCCTCTTTATTCAGTCAGTTTAATAAGCAATATTACTTCTTACAAGTCTTCCTTTTTTGCAATACTTCACAAAACAAGGTCAGAAAATGTTATATAAAGAACATTTAAGTATCTTCTAGCAAAAAGAAAGTTCATTGAGAAGAAAAAATCTGCATAAATGTTATGAACCGTGTTGATCAGCTCAAAAATAAATAAATCAAAAAGGTGATATATTTTCTGTCAGGCTAAAAGTGTTGAGCTAGACAAACTTCCGTTATAGTTGTCTCTCTTGACTTTTATCACCTCAAGGTTTATTAAAGGAAATAAATACCACTAAATGTATTCAGCAATAAAGTATTATATAAAGGCATATAAAAATTCAATGACGGGGGGGGGGGGAAATTAGTAGCCAATCACTATAGTGTTCTCTAATCATTTTGAAAAGTACTTTGGCCCCTTCCCCTGTCGCCACCTCTGTCAATGTTGGAAGAGGCAGGAAATTGCACTGGGTGATCAAATAACGTAATTACTCTAAAAAAAATACTGTTTTTGTTTAAAATAGGGCAAAGAGGTGTTGATTCTTTCTCATTCACAACATTTACTACATATTTGACATTTGAGCTGTTATAACTGGGAAGAGATGACTCCATCCTGAGGGGAAGGATGTTATTTCTACAGCTAATTGGCTGGCTGATACCTTAATTCATAAATCCATGCGCCTGTTCTCATTTACCATGGCAAAAGATCCCAGCCATTTATAGCCAGCAGTGAGGACAAGAATACTTATTTTTCCTGCTTTCTTTGAAGTCCATTCTTAAAAATCACTGAGATGTAAAATTCCTTTTCAATAGAATTTTTTTAAAAAAAAAACCATGCACCATTAAAAAAATATGTATAATATCAAACCTTCCCTAAGAAATCTGTCACACGGTGACTGAGAACAACTTCAATTAAATCTTCTTATTAAGTGAAGAAGTAATTTACACTCAGATTTCACCAGATGAGGTTAATGTAATTATACAAGGGATGTTCCAACAATTGACAGCTCCCCGTAGCCTTATAATCACCTGCAAATTAGAAGAGGAAGAGCTCTGAGTTCCCATTTCTCCTGTGCATGATGCATACAGAAAGCTAAATAGGGACATTTCCAGAGGAGGCCACGCCTTCTTTCTGGATGGTTTTTTTCCTTGAAATTTTTTTCATGGTAATAGCTGTCCTCATTTTTATTTTTCCAAATGCACCTTCTCTGCTCAGTTTGACCTTATTGATTGTTAATGTTTAATGTTAAGGCTTCAAGGGGGATTGAAATTATAAAAAAAAAAAAAAAATTCAAATGGCAGGCACTGAACTATAAATTACAAAACAATAGATGATTACATTACCTATGCACTGTGAGATTTAACTCGGAGCGCATATTTCTTCTAGGTAAAAGATCCTTTAATTTCTTTTAATTAGAAGATCCTTTCAGGACTCTTCCTTCCACATCTGATACAGTAATTTTATGTTTCAAATTTACACAAAGACATTCTGAGATCTACATATAAGAAGCCGAAGGAAACTTCAAAAAATTATTGGCTTATGATTATTGAAAAAGCCTCTCTCTAGTGGAAAAAAAGTTTGATATGAGCAATTCACAGTTTAGATATCTAAAATGAGGAAATTGTCATACCCTTTAGTGGTTAGAGCAAAGCTGCTGTATCCAAGACTGTCTCAAAGAGTAAACTATACGGAAAAAAAAAAAGTCTGGTCCATTCAAGGAATTCCCTTTAAAACTCTGCACACTGCACTGTAAAACGTTCTGGGACGTATATGCACTAATAATGCTCATACAGACAAGATAATTGTGTGTTAAAAGAGGCAGGCAAGTGTACAACTGACCAAATATTCTCTTCAGTCAATCCGCTGGCAATGGTGCATGAACGTTTTTAATATTGCATATTGCATTCATGAAGGTGGAAGAGAGAGAAATGTAAGAAAGTGTTTTGAAGTCTTCAGGTATGAATCTTGGGGTAACTAAACATTATTTTTATATTTACATTTTATACTAAAAGTCATTTACTTCTAATCTACGGGTTACTGCATATATATTTGCTGCATAAGGAAAAATCTAGGCTGAAAAAGAGGTCTTTGAGGTACTGATTTTCTCCTTGATTTCCCTGATGCACCACAGCAGGACTTTTCTTAGTGATATTTTATTCATTTTTCTCCTTCTAATTATCTTTGATTTTTCTTTTCCCGTCCTTCCTTCCGTGTTACGCCACAGAAAGTGCCTTTGTGGCGAGCAGAGGGGAATTCCTTCAACATATTTCAGGGAGCATGAAACAACCTGGGATTTTGCTGCGAAGGCTAGAGATGAAAAGTGCTAACTAACAAAATCTGCTCGAGGGGAAAGCGTTTTCTCACTTTCATAATGAAATATTCATAGCGTAACACTTTTCCTCCCTATGACAATCACAGGTGATTCCCAGACTGAACTTTTGTGATCTCTAGAAACGGGACCTTGGCAATATCCCTTCTGCCAGGCTTCTTCGTCTCGGCGCTGGATGCAAAACCTACTGAACCAGTTGCATGGCTACGAACTCCTACACGTACGCTTTCTGTATTTTGTGACTCAGAGCGACACGCTACGATCCCTCTGCCACAGGCCTAATTGTCTAGGAACATCCCCTGGAAGAGATCCAACCAGCAGCTCTTTAGCCCCTGCGTGCCTTCGTAGCGCTGAGAACGTGGGCTGAGCATCACTGAGCGGTGCGGAGAGCTGCGTGCTGAGCGCTGCTCTTGCTGCATTTTTACAGTCACCCAGTGAGGCCTGATTCAAAAGACAATCTCCCTGCAAAGGTAGATGACTAGAACATCTAAGTGGGGTTTTGTTTATTTTTTCATTTGTTTGTTTGCTTTGGCTTTGTTTTGTAAAGGCAGCTGGGGGCGAAAAACAACTTTTCTTTTGAACCAATGCCAGCACGGAAGAAAACCATCAAAAATTAATCTCACCTTTTCATACCATTATGCCACAACAAAAAGCTTAAAGAACATTTTTAGTTATGGTTTTGGGGTTTTTTTTGTAAAGCCTGTATTATTCTGTCACATGCATTAATCATTTTATTAACTTTATATAATCCACATGTGGGGTGTATGGACGTCCCGTACAGCACGTCATCTAGGTGCCGCAGCCCAGCAGAGCAGAAGGTAAGCCTACAGTACTGCAAAACCTGCCTTAATCTAATTTTCTCCAATTGAGAGATACTGAAATAAAGCTACAGGGTTGGAAAACATACACATTAGCAAAAAGAGACAAATGATATTCTGAATGTTAAAAAATGATTTATTGGTCTCATATAGTATTAGACTATGTGGTTTATTGGACTGTTATGCAGTGTATAACGTGTGACACACTTATATTTCATGCAATTAACAAATGGTCGG
The DNA here is from genome assembly GCA_013397275.1 of Burhinus bistriatus. Classification (NCBI taxonomy): domain Eukaryota; kingdom Metazoa; phylum Chordata; class Aves; order Charadriiformes; family Burhinidae; genus Burhinus; species Burhinus bistriatus. The sequence goes on along the minus strand of VYXH01006860.1, from coordinate 212,395 downwards.
AATTTCAAAGCTATCCCAAAGGGGCAACATGAATATATTCATTAGCAACCATCAAATACATAATAAATATATTCATCATCAAAAATAATTTGTTCCATTTATAAACTACATTTTGTATACATTTGTGTATATGTGTGCAATAAAGGTGAACACACAAAATGTTTTCAATTTCCTAGGTGATATAAGACAGTCCTGTATTTCTGAGTGGAAAATTATCCTGCGTGGATAATCTCAGGCTTTGAACAAGAAATGGGAATATATATATAACTGAATGCTTAGTCTGATACATGGTTCATTGAATTCCACTTAAGCAATGAAAATTAAATGCTCCACACTGCACTTTGAAAGACTCTTCCTATCTGACCTCAAGGAAACAAGTCAACTAATTTTTTGTGGCTTAATTTACGTGAGTGAAATTCCACCTCTATTGAAATCAATGACAAAGCCCCTGTGCTTTCAGTGGGGCTGTAATTCCACATCCATGTGTAGCCTGTGACTGATGGTCTCTGCCACATGTAGCTCCAGGAAATGTCATTTATATATATTTGTGCAGTGCCCTGCACAGTAAAGTTTGGGCTTGGTTGAAGTGAGCCAATGAGTTGGTAACATAATATAAGTAATAAATGACACCTGCTAAACAACTTTGTATAGGGGGTTGCGTTTATGTGGAGAGGAGATTTATGCACTCTTAAAAAATATTATTTAATGACTTTCCTGTTCATTTTTTCAGCCTGCTTGCAGATTAGATTGACAGTTCAACATACAACATGAGTAATTTTCTTGATTGCTCAAGGAACTTACAAGAGCTAAGCATAAATTATTTTGGTTTGGATGTTCTCAATTTAACCAATCAAAAAAAATGGACTTAAACATTCCAAACTGTTTTTTTCCTGAAAATGCTGCTATGGTCTTGGTTTGGGTTTGCTTCTTGCTCCTGTAGATGTGTCGCTATTCATCTTTCCTAGGAGTGGCAGGTAAAATAAACCATCTTTAGAAAACATAATGACCTGGCCGAAGGCAGGGGTAAAATGTCTTAGTCTTATCTCTCAACCTTTTCACCTGTCAATGGAAAAGAAACCCAAACACAGCTGGTGCATGACCGCCAAAGGAAACAGTTAAATACTCTGGAAGTATTAAAAGACATAGATGTGGCACTTAGGGACATGGTTTAGTGGTGGACTCGGCAGCGTTAGGTTTATGGTTGGACTCGATGAACTTAAACATCTATTTCCACCTAAGTGAGTCTATGATTCTTTGGGTGACTATCACAGCTGCACAGCCCAGCAAGAAAGAGCCCCCTCTCCTCAGCTTTGCTCTTTGGATCAAGATGCCAAAGTTGAAAACAAATTGTAGAAATAAGAAAAACGACGAGTAAGTATAAAAAAACCCAACCAAAGGAACAAACCAAACCAAAAAAGCCTATAGCTATTTCTCTGTCCAATCCAGACAGGCTATATTCAAGGGCAAAGGTCCAGTGTGTTCAATTCTAGATCGTTTAATGGTTTTTTTCCCCCCTAAGATTTAAATACTTAATGGTAAGTTAGATGGAAATGGAGGATGACAAGAAAAGAGCCCCACATTCCAACATAATAAAATCATTATTTGGAATTCGGGTAGCCAAAACAGAAGGAGGCATTGCAGAGAGCGTCTTCTTGTTGGTCGGTTATAAAGTGAGATAACATTTGAGTATACTCTCTTTGGTTTATAGGGAAATTAATTTACCTGCAGAAATTTATCCCTAAAATGTTTATTTTTTTTAGTCTAGCTGGAACACTGTTGTGTAAGCTTGCAGAAATAGACACAGAGGCTGACTCTGGGAGCTCCCTATGCCTTGTAAAGAAATAAAATGCTTGTTACCATTCATTGCTTTTGACTAATATAAGGAAAAGTGTTCTCTGAGCAGACTTGAGTGCTTAATGTTGTGATCAGAGAGGAGGATACACATTGTTGTTGATTTTCTGCAGTACTAGCTACGTGCCACAAGCGTCTTATCCTCCGTAGCAGCTACGTGTGAGATAGAAACTTCTCTTGGCACAGTGATTTCCATCAGGGGATAAGAATCTGGGAACTTTTTTGTACAAACAAGAAGCTGCGTATGCCAAACCAACATAATAATGATGATTATAAAGAATACTATAAAAAATCCTGTTTTGAGAGCTCTTGCCTTCCTACCTTGTTTTACCTTGGGATTTGCCTTTGAGAAAATGAAGAAACCTCTCTTTGGTGCTATGAACTGTATGTACACTTTAATATTTGGTGCTATAGGTACCATAAATTAACATGTTCTGCAGCAGGTGAAGTCCATATTTCATTGGTGCTAATCAAATGCAGTGCGTTACCTTCAAAATCCCAAGTAGAAATAGGAAACTATATGTGTGTAGGTAAAAGGAGTTCCGGTGCCTTTCTCCTCTGCAGACAGAAGATTTGACATTGGCATTTGCAAAAGGATGTTACGGCCTCAGGAGCATGACTTGGAAATTAGATGAGAACAACACAAGCTGGGAGGGAGAACTTTAGACACTTGAAAAAAAGTTACTAGCAGTATATTAATGTCCTTCCTCAAGGTACACTGTTGTTTTATCAAGTACGCCTGTTAGCTGTTTCCAGCCTCTCGTCGTCACCTGTGGCAGCTTTAACCTTATTCTCTAAAATGATAATACGCTGAAATCAAACTGCCTATTAATGGGGCTAAAAACCTACACTGCATTTTTTCTATCCCATTTGGTTACATTTAAAGATTTGTCAGTTAAAACAGCATCTCGAAAAGATAGTATTTGGTTCCCGAAATTTAATATTGTAAGTGTGTGGAGAGCCATTAGTGGCTGACTTGTGGCACCCTTCATCGCTCATTCCCATCAAACTGTGTTTTCCATCTGCACTTTCCCTCGGTGTTTGGCTGGGAATATTACTATTACTAGAGCAGCAGATTGCAGCTGCTGTTTCCCCGCAGTCGAGAGCATCCTCCAGACCGCTCTAACCAGACAATAATGAAGAATAAATGCCTAATGCCCCAATCTGGTAAATTAGATTAAACAATTGAGCATATCCAAAGAAATTAAACGTAGCCCAATAACTCTGAATGGCTTGGAAAACTGTAGAGGGAGGGAAAACTATAGGTCCCAGGGTAAAATTTTGAAATATTCTTTCAGAAATGAGTACTACCTAAACCTGCTGACCTTAAGAGGAATTTTAAAAAATAGGAATGTCAGAATATGACAGAGTATCATCTACCTCTCCGTTTGTCTGAGTGTTGCCTGTGTTGACATCGGTCACCTCTAGCTGTTCCCAAGACGTTCATCCCCACCCCACACTGTTTATGAAAGCTTGCTCGATGTTCACAGCAGACAGAACCAGCTCAGAGGAAAAAAAAAAGACACAGTTACAGGGCATCGACAGAGGGGGTCACCACCAGTTTTTGACTCAGCTTTGTACCCAAGCCTCATAAATGCAAGTCTGAGCCCCAACGCGCTGTCGTGGGTTCAGGTCACCCCTGTGGCATCCCATGGCTTTGGTGGGAAAGGGAAGGAGAAGGGGTGGTCACTGGCTGGGTGTATGTGCATGTGCGTTGGGTGGGTGGGGGGTGACTATGGTCTGTTTCAAAACCACTAAGCCTCTCCGTGCTTGGGTTTACAAGAAGCCATTTGGAGCTGAAAAGTGCTCTCCTTCTTAACTTCCTTCTTTCCATGCTTACTGGAGGCTTTTGGATGGTGTTTGCATATCTTTCATCCCCTCTGCTCCTGAGGGGTTATTTAGTTCTAACTGCCTGACATTTACTTGGCTTCAGGTCTTTGAACGAACACAAAGCCAGGCAGAGAAAAATCTTCTGACATGATTTCATCATAGACGTAGTGAAGTTATAGATTATCTTATTTATTTTCTTTTTCATGTGAGTAATAGAGCAGCAAGGGTTTAGAAAAACAGTCCTGGCAAGAAAACTCTCTTTATGCTGAATATTTTTTTAAAATTAAAATACAAACAAACAAAAAACCCCTCACCACCAAACCCCAACAATTTTAGAAGCAGGGTTGAAAATGTTGTTCGTTTACCAGTTGTCGTGTCTCCTACGTCAGCTGCTAAGCAACTAGGTAGTAAGCAGAAATAGCCAACTCCTCAGGAATGGAAGCACCTAGCAAAACCACGAGGATCTTTCACCATTTTGAGAATGAAAAGAAATAGCAGTTGATATTCTGTAACATTACAGTTTTTCTCTTACTTCCTCTCAGCTGGCTGGGTACGTTCACAGCTAATCCACAAGGATTCTAGGAATTTACTACAATGACGGAATATAAAGCTATTCCTCAACCTGCTATGTTACAGGGGGTCTGTAATGAAGACAGTGGGTTTTGAGCTGCTTTAATGGTAAGTTTTCCATGGCCATTACTGGATATGCACATTACAAATGCTTGAAATACTTGAGTCTGGGCTCTCCTGGGGAACATCTACTTGGCCCACTATGGCTTAGTGTAGAAGTTCCCCAAATTAGCTCCAAGTGCATATAAAGTCTCGTTCATATCCTGGACACTAAGTGCACAGGGTATTAAGTACTTCGTCCAGACTAATTCTCATTCCAGTGTTACTTTATGGATCTATATTCTGATTTCCACTGGCTGATGCAGATACATAGTTGATTTCTGCCCAGAAATAGAAGGTACTGGAAATTTCAGAATAGTCTTGTTTTGTTTGAAAAAAAATGTAGCCTACAGTTGTGAGTGTAAATATTTTTATTTACTTTTCTAGGTGCTGCTAATCTCACTGACGTTTTGCATGTTTAACTCTATTAGCCCAACCTCGTTGTTTTTTAGAGTTTGTCCATTTGACTTGTATGGGAACACATAGATGTGCAAAGAACTTTTATAAATACATTTTACTGCTAAAAATGTTGCTTTAGCTATTTTGCCTGCAACCAGATATCCCAGACCTGTCTCACCAGCACATCTGGCTCTGTTTCTTTTGTGCAAATCTAATGGCGACATATGAGTGTCAGTAAGTTTCTTTGACATACCACTAATGAAATCAAGAATGCGGTGATTGTAATTACTTTTTTGGAAACAAATAAATCATAAATACTGATGGATCTAAGTGTTATTAACCACAGATTCTTCCTTTTTAAAAAATTTCTTGATCGCTTGGCTAACCTAAGAAGGTAGAAGTCTGTACAGCCACTGGACTGATACGCTGTCTAAAACAGGTATCTCCTGGTAAGTTGCACTAATCAATGGTATAATCAGCATTTTAAAGTTCGTAGTAGGCTACCATGACTGAAACTTCATTTTTTTGTTAGTGCTTCCATTGTATTATTTTAGGCATGAAGCTAAAAGCTTACTAATTTTAAAATTCTGTAAGTTTTCATTCTTCAGAAACATTAGGAATCTGTTTCTTCAAGAACTCAGCTGGTCAAGTGATTGTCTGATTTTGGAGTAATTGTCTTTAGTTAACAGCTCACAGTTTACAGGCTTCCACCTCTGGAAATATGAAAGAGTGTTGTTTGGGAGCACACGGTAAAAGAGCAGGGACTTCAGAGCCCGGAGTGAACTAAATCCTCAAATAGGTCAGAGGCATTTATGGCTTATTATATAAACAGTGACAAGGATCAAATAATTTGCACTGTGGGCTTTCACACGCTCTAGGGAAATTGCTGAAATTATTAAAAAATATGGGAAATCCTAGCAAGTAATCCGTCACTTTCACAAATATTTTTCTCTTTGTATCTAATTCCATGCAGATGTGGGAGAGATGTGGCAAAGACGCTTACATTTGAATCTCTGCTAAAAGGTGAGTTCAATTTTTTTTTTTCTTTTTTAATATTCTGCCACCTATTGGTAGCTGTGGGTGCTTTAGGTGCTGTACACGTCACGATGATATACACAACACCAAACATAATTCATGTCCTTGTCTCTCTTAATTAAGACAATCATTTACTCTTTTTCCCATGCAATTTACTCTGCGAAAGTTCCTATGGATCAAATTATGTCAGGGGAAACCACCAAAACATTAAAACTATTCCACTGGTTTTTGGTTGGCCTGATGACAAAACAAACTTTTAGATTTTGGACTGTCTTTCACCCTAGCAGTACATCTTACATTCTGCGGCCTCTCTTACTGGGTCTAATATGAACACTTTCTACAAACCCTGTATGGTAAAAACATTTAGGAAACCAACAGCATTTCTGTCCATGTGTAACTCAAGGCATTAATTTCTTTTGTTTATGGTGTCCATTGAATAGAATTGGAATTGGATACCCATTATGCCTGGAACGTATTTTGAGAACTCCCTAATTCTTTGAAAATCATATCAATCTTGATTAGCTCTCTATGATCAGAATCACAGAAAGTTTTACTTAACCTTGCGGGAACTCTGGATGAGCTTAGTATTTGCTTTTGTTTTTTGCAGATGAATGGGAAAACCTCAGTGATTTTGATTTTTGTGTAATATACCCCATATGTCTGCTCTTTGTTCGAAATCCACTCAAACAAGCCATACACAACATTATCTTTCTCTCATTTTTAACTCCTAATGTGTAAGGCTCGCATCACTTTAAAGATTTCATTTCTATGGAGGAGGGAGGGATCAAAGACTGGGACTGGTCTGTTCCTCAGAGTTTGTTATTTGGGGTTAATCTCCCTTTCAAGATTTTTATCTGTGGATGTGAAACTTGAATCTCTAAGACAGCAGATGTGGAAGCGTTTGAACTACCTGGTGTATGTTGGATGTTGAGTATCTTTGGAAAAAGGGAAGAGAAGAATCAATGTGAGAAGAAACAGAGTATTGGGGCAGGTAATAACAGGTGAAATTTTCTATTTTTGGGTGTGAACCAGGAATTCCAGTCTAGGAAGAAGTTGAAGATGCCAGAAATAGAGTTGCAAATAATGGGAAAGATGAAAAACTATCAGAAAAAGTGGGAGAGTAAAGCAGAGTGGCCAGCACCAAGTTTTACCCCCTAATTGACCCTCAAATGTATTTGGGCACATAAAAAAGAAAGGAAGAAAAGCTTCCCAGTGGTTAAATCACACAGGTACTTCAGCCAGACCATGGAGTCAAAAAAAAAAAAGTCCAAACTCCGACTGATAAGGGCAAATGTGGAAAGTAGGAGGCCAAAGTGTGAAAACAAACAAGAAACTCTTTAAGCATCTTGGAGAAGAAAAATTAAGGTTATAGTGTAATAAGTGGGTTACCAGAAAATAAAGGCGAGAGGTAATTAAGGAATACTGCTGAAGAGCTCACGGATGTACTTCTGTCAGCCTTCTCTGGGGAGGCTGCTGGGAGGCACCAATTTTCCTTGGGCAGCAAAGATGACACGGTCTGGGACTGAGGAGCTGCTTTAATACAGTTTACAAGAAATAGATCAGCTGAGGGATAACAGGACACCAAAGCTAGACGGTGAAAAAGCTGAGGGATTGGGTTTTGACTCTAGAGGAGCTTAGGTACAAAGCTTTAAAACATTCCCATGTAAGTAGCCAATATGTACCAGATACAGTGCCTATAGCAGGTACAGTAATAATGGAAGTTAAAGTGGTGGTTTTCAGTATCCTCCAAAAGGAACGATGATCCCAGTGAAGTACAAGTTAGTGTTCATTACTTCTAGGAAAACCTGTAAAAACAATCATTATAAGTGGATGTTCAAAACTCTTGGCAGAGGACCCGAACTGAAAGAGGAAAACCAGCCTCTCTCTGTAGGAAAGATGTACCTCTCTAATCTCTTGGGTTTTTGTATTCACAAATGACTGTTAATGAAGTAGAGAAAGCATGAAATGAGAGGTAAAGTGCTATTAAGTTTAAAGAGGTTAGTGGCCAGAAAATAGAAGCTGCTCTAAATCTAAACCTGGCAAGCCATCCGCAGTGGAATGACCCTTGAAGTGATTGACAGGGAGATCTGGGGGGGGCTCCTGGCTGTGTCCGGCTTTTCTGAGCAAACCAGTGAGTCAGCACAGGCACAGCTCCCCTGGGAGGGCAAGCATCATGATGTCTTCATCTCCCGGGCTACGTTCCTCATTGACCCTTCCAGCTAGCTACCCTTGCAATGAGGACTTTATTTCCATGGAAAGGCTTTATTTCCCTACCGTGCAAGGGCCTTTGGCTTAAATGGCCAAACCAGACTTTCCACAGAAACAATAAATTCCCAGTTATTGGGTAGAAAACAGCAGTGGGAAGGTCTTGTTGGTAAATGCACATCCCTGTGCACAGGAGGTGTCTTCTTAATTAATGAGTCGCTACTACTCCAAAGGAAGACTCTTGTGTCAGTGTTATATCAATTCATGTCTCAACGTAGTCTCAGTTCAGTGAAATGCTGTTTGGTATTGAACAGCAACCAAAAGGGGTGAGAAAAATAGGGGATATAAATCATGTGGGGAAAAAGTATAAATATACGTTTCCATTTTAGATATTAGTCATTCCCTTTTTTTGAAAGTGCTATTTTCATTCCTTGTCACCAAACGTGAAAGGAGACAGCCGAGGTAGAAGTGATTTAGGGATGAAGGAGGAAAATGATGGACTTCCACACAGAAACAAATTCATCTAGAACTGACATAGCAACAGCTTTGGGTACTTTGTAATGCATTTAGAAAGGCAACTGGTGCAGCGCTGGGCTACCTTGGTGGTATGCAGTTCTGAAGTTGGAAGAGAAGAAGAGGTGACTAACAAAAAAAGGTGTAGCAAGTTTCTAACCAACTTTCCACGAAATAGAAGCTGAAAAGCTAGAGGAAAAGAATGACATGAGGAAAATGTGCCCTTCCACAGCATACATGTTGACAGATAAACAGAGCACAGACAAACAAAATAGGCTCTGCCTGCACTGCCTGTGAAAAAGTGGTGTATGGGTTTCTAGATTTTAATCCTAGTCAGCCCATGTGGGTTTATGTATTTGTAATAAAGTGGTGAATGATGTCATCAGCTGGCATTTATTCGATCAGCTGCTGTTGTTCTCTTCGGTTGCTTCATTATATCTTTTAAGCAGCGACTAGACAAATTCCAGTTAAACACGCCAGCCTGTGAGCAAGTTATCTGTGATACTCTGAAAATCACTAAAGACCAGGTCTTGGCTTTGTACATGGATGACACTTGCAGGACCTACAAAACTCTCGAGCTGCTGGCTATTGGCAACTGAAAATACAACTGCAGTGATGGTTTTGACACCGGTATTGAGTCTGCTGTGACAGAAGTTCACTTGCTGCTGTTAGTTTGAGTACTATAAGTGCACTAGTTTGTGAATTCACTTAAAAAGTGTAGATTCACATCCACATGCGGTAAATTTGAACTCATTTTATGCATAAAACTTGTTTTATGCAAAACTTCCACGGCAGAAAGTGCCTCGGCTGACCCATCTGCCGAACAGACCACACAGCAACTCGTTTATTTCGCTAGGGAGGGAGAGAGGGATCTTGGAAACTAAAGACTGCAGCACATGTTTTCCTTTTCTCTGCTTTGCTTTTATCTGTTTTCTCCTGTAATTCAAAAGAGTTTGTCTTGGGAGTAATTGATATAGCCTCTGACACAGATTAACAGGGGCAGTACGGCTTTTATTTAGTGACGGTGGAGGGGCTGATGATAAACTTATGTATTAGGATTTTGGTGGAGAGACTGCAAGTAATACTAAGAAAAACATCTTTTCCTTATAGAAAAAGTTGCATGGGAATTGATGTGTTTAATGGGGCGTGAGGTTATTGGGTCGGACCCTTGATACAGCAGGGCCAGGCTGTGGCTATAACTCACCAGCCAAGACCTGCTTGGGGAGGAGCTGCCAAAAAAGCCCAGGTTGGCTGCCGTGCCAGTCACTCCTAGCCACGGGTATAGGTGGAGAGCTGGGAGAATAAAAGCCTATGTGGAAGCAAACACGCTCAGGGACGGCGCTCAGCAGACATAAAGCAGACTCCAAACAGCTCTGATTGCAGGAGGGGCCAAGGAAACTGACGAAAAGGATTGGGCAAATCTCTCCTCACAGAATTTCTAATCCTTCCATGAAAGGAGGCATAAAGGGAGAAGAAAATCAAATAGTCTCTCTATTGAATTTCAAAGCCAGCCTATGCAATTGGGTTGCACAGAGAGTGACTAATTGCCCGCTCCTGAGTGAACTGGATGTGCTTGTGAAAGCCTGTGGCCAAGTCCCTCGCCACACCAGCTGGTTCTTCTACACGCTGTGCCACACACAACCTTCTGCGGGTCATCGTGGGCTGTGGGCCACCGCTACACCAGCAAACCAGATGGCGGTGGGCACAGGGGTGAACTCTAGTGCTTGTAAACACGCCTCCTAGCGTCCCTTCTTGTGCCTTGCCCAGATGTGCCAGGCCGTGGTTGGAGGGACAGCAAGAGCCAAAGCCCACCTCTGACTGGCAGTATGGCCAGGCCCTCTCTTTTGGGCTATGAGTTAGCGCCTTAATGTGCGGGTGCAAACTGCACCCTGCCACTTTCTCTTAGCGTCCCCAAATGACCTCTTTTATTGCTGAACATAGGTGCTGCTCCGGTGACCGAGCAGGAGGCGCATTACTGCTGACGTCAAGTGATGAAGGCAAACCTCTTCTCACCTTCCGTCCACACAGCTGCGGGAAAGATGTGCCTTTGTGGTTCAGCTGCAGGAAAATGTCACATAGTTTGGGTTTTGAGTGAAATTTGTTTTTATGAGCAAGTTCCTCGGCGTTGCGCTTTGCTGTGGTGTGTGTGCTGATGGGGAATCTGTCACCAAAGCCCACAGGTTTCTGCTGCTCCCAAACCAAGCGCTCATAGCACATGGATTGGACTTCTGAAATTGTATTTTTCTTATGTAATAATCCACCAGACCTTAACTCTGTGACTGCCTTTGTACAAATTAGCTGAAATTACCATGTACAGCACTTCAAAAGATCTTGGTTAGGAACAGAAATAGTTTGTGTACAAAGCAGTCGCCCATTTTCAGTTAGACAAGGTGGGCAGCATGGGCATGGTAGCCACTTACAAATACCTGTATCACAAAAGACTCCAAGAGTGACGCTTTAAACCGCATTCATTCCAGAGAAGTTAGCTCATAAGAAGAAGCATATGTGGATTAGAAAAAAAAAAAAAAGAACAGAAAGGTATGATTATACCAAACATCATTCACCTCACACCTTACTTTTCAGAGCCAAAGCTCTTTGCAATCCTTTCTTGTTCAAATCTCACCTCCAGGCCTGTCTCAGATACATTTCTCCTGCTTGTTGTCCCTCTTATGCTGTTTAAACGTACAAATATTTTTGGCTCAGCTTGGAGCACCACCATGACAGCTGCCTGGCATGGCCCAGTAAAGACCATCTTTATCTAGTTTCTAACTTTGGCAGAGTTTTGTTCCTGGGAATGACGTTTTCCCTGCTGAAGACTGCATCAAGCTGATCGGTGTATGTGTGTGAAAGAACCACGTTATAACCTGTGGAGTAAAGCTAGTGAGAAAGATATTGTTTTAGTACTTTATTTTTGTTCTAGGAAAACTTGTTTCATTTATGCTGTCCTCATGCTTGAGAACAGGAATTCAAAAATTGGCTAAGCGTTATTTGCGTGAAGCAAGTAGGTCTGTCAGCCTGATGTTGGCGATGTGCTTTTAGCCATCCTCACGAAAATCTGCTGAAACTTGGCCAATTTGTAAATCCCAGGAAAAAAAAAATCTGTTTGCCTGCACTCAGTAACGTGTGTGAGCAGTGGCAAGGTTCTCCGCAGCGCCTGTCAGCGCCGGGCAGGAGGGGCTGGGGTGGGCTCTCCTCCTGTTGTCCCTACTGGCTGCTGGGCAATAGGCCACTATCAAGTTCTCCTCCTCCTGGTGCTTCTTCTATTGTAGGTTCAGAATGAGAGAGCTGTGGTCACCTTTTATGCATCCTGTACTGCACTTCCCACAATGGTGTCTGAACTTGATGACAGGCTGTGAGTTACTATGCAATAATAATAATTTTTTTTTTTTTTTTGAGCTAGGCTTTGACAGTGTGACAGTTGAAACACGGTCAGGAGACCATGGCTATCATAAGCCCTTGGTGAACGTGTGGTACAAGTCCTTGCCCGAGCCGGTTTGACTTGCTACAGGTAGAATGAGATAAGTTCTGGATTTTGAGCTCTCATCTTCTTTTTGTCCACAAGACAATATCCTAAATTTTTGTTTCTTTCTCACTGCTTACCACGCAGGTGATTTTTGTAAGGTAGTTGAATACGCCAATGGATGGTTTTTACAGGGAAGAGAAGTTTAAGATTTATTGCCTTTACTATAACTTTTGACTGGGACTAATTTTTTTAATAGACTTGAGGAATTAAAGTCAAAAGTCATCACCAATAACTAAATATTGCACTAATATCTTATTTATATTAACTGTTAATGTGAAAAGTCAACACTGCGATCAGTTCAAATGGATGAGAGGCCATACTCACCATGAAAAAGTCTGAAAAATCACTGAATAGAAGAGATCTTATTCTTTTAGTGTCCCTTACTAACCGCTAGTGCAATTTGCAGGAGTTTGTGGTTAAGGCGAAGTGTGCAGTTTGCAAGACAGCCAAATATTACAGGGCTTCTAATTGATTTGAAAAGTGTCACCACAGATGTTCTCTGCTCTATATTTTACCTATGAATAGTTTATATCAGTGCACCATTGTAGGAGAGGAAAATTTGAAAGTGAGTACCAGAAAAAGAGCAGAATAATAGCACTCGTTCTGTAATACCTTGCAATAATTTGCAAGTATTTGATATAAATATAATCATACATAAAATACAAACAAAGCCTGGCTAGATTTTTCACCTGCATAGTAAGAGACAGAGCGCCAAGACCAAGCTCTGGACCTTAGATCCAGCCTTCCAAGTAAGCCTGAGTTAAAGCACCGACATCCCAGTTACCACTAAATAGCGCTTTTCTTTTGTGGACACAATAAAGTGCACTGAAGAGGCTTGGGGAGCGTAATCCCGAGTTAAACCAGGCGGGTTGTTTTTTGAGGGGGAGCCATTGATTTTTACAGTTCTAGCTGTGATGCCGCTTAGATGCAGAGGTGACAGTTCCAGCTTTCCGTCATGTCCCTTGCACTAGTGTTTCCACCGGTACCAACTGCGACTGGTGCTCTGTTGGGCGTAATCTCCCCATGCTGCAATTATCCCCTGCACAATAGGGACGAGAACAATCGTTGCCTGCTGTCACCTCTGTGTCTCTATCTGTACCAGCCCTCGCCGTAGGATCCCAAGCCTGGCTGAGCTTCTAAGCAATTTGGTAATACAAATAAACATAGATGCAGCCGTTATTACACTAAAGATGACAGGGGCACAGCCACCTCACAGACATTTTAAATCCTCTTAATATTTGCATTTATTTGTTTTTAATCCTCAGTGCCACGGAGTTCATGAAATGGATGTGGAGTGTAAAAGGCGGCGAGTTTCGGTCCTTCTGACTGGACAGGAGAAACCCAGAAAACCAGATTTACCACTCGGATTCCTAAACGCTTCCCTATTGCTGTACAATTTCAAAGCGCATACGTTCTCTCTTAAATCAAGGCTACCGTTTGCTTGCTGAGCAGTGCCCGATAACACGTCAATATGGAGAAAACTAGGGAGGTCTTCTGCGGCTCATATATCTTCTTGCCATCCTTCAAATTTGAGAAATGGCAGAAAGGGAGCTGATGGTTGAGTCAGTGGGATAAATCAGAATTTTGCAGTCTGGTCCTTTCCTTATCGAATGGCCGTTGCTGTCAGCTTTGGGAGTTTTCTATTTGTTTCAGTTGATCCTGGAAGCTTTGGGGTCCTCTCCGAGTCATTTACTTTCAGGCATCTCTGCTGAAAAACAAGAGTTTCTTTTTATTTTTAGCTTCTCAATTCTTTACAGAGAGTCCTGTCAAAAGGAGGTATTACCTTTTTTGATATAAAATACAGAATATGAAATGAAACTGACCTGGTATCTTGAATGAATGGATAACTGTGCAGTACCTGGAAGTGTGAAGATTCCCAAGCCCCAAGGAATGGGTGCTATTATGCTATTTCTTATATAGGGCTACATCCTGCCTTCCTCATTAATTGAACACAACTGCTAAAACATCCTTTACAATAAGCACTTCTTCATACCAGACATATTTCCTGGATCTATAAAACAGCTTTTAGAAAGGGAGAACTGTATTTAAGGAAGACATTAATATAGTTCCACCAAATGATGCTTGCTGACATAAGGAGCACTTTTTGAATAATTCACTTTGAAATTAACACTATAATACCATTTACCTTTTAAGTCCTATTTACTGGAGCTGCAAAGAATTGTTCTCTGGAGATGAGGATAACGGCAAACACCAGACTTTCAGACCTTCTTTGGTTTAATAAAAATGGTCAGTCAGATGATTTCATGCGAAGAAAACCAGTAAGCAGTGAAAATGGTAAAAATTAGAGAGGATGAGTGTCAACCTCTCCTTCGCCATTCGGCCATGCACGTCCAGGTAGCTGGTTTTGGCAGCAGAGGAGGCTTGTGGAGGTCCTGCCCTCAGACGCTCCCATGCCAGTGTTTGCTCCCCCTTTGGCTGTGGTGACACGACCACGCAGGGGACTGACCCATAAACCAGCTCACTGGAGTGATCTGGGTTAAGTTTAATCCTTAGGAAAATAGGGATAATTTCCAATGCAGATAAGTTGCATGCTGTGATTTGCAGGGCCACCCTGCAGACAGCTGGCCAAGCCCTCCTGCAGCTTGGAGGTGGCCACCAGGCACCCTGGACCTAGTGCGGCTCAGCAGGCATCCACTGCTCCCACCACGAATACTGCAGCGAGGAGCATCCCAGACCTCATCTGTCAAGCCCAAGAAAACATACTCAGTTTAAAAGTTTGGGTTTATCTTTCTTTTCGCTCTTTCCCTCCCACCTTTCTGCCATGGCTGGAGCTGGTGACGTGGCTTAGGCAGAAGGAAACAAGGGGCTGCTGGAACTTCTGCCCATTAAAATCAGTTACAAATGTCTTAGTCAAATGTACACGGCAATGTGTGCTCTTAATATCGTAGCTGCAACTTGATTTTCACGCAGTTCATTATTTACTTGCTCTTTAGTCAATTTTAGGTGTAAATAATGAGGGAAAAATGAGATCTTGGTGGAGTGCTTTTCTACTGATTTCAAAATGACCTTTAATATGAGTTTCTCTGGTTGACAACAGTTACTATGGATGTTGACTTTTGGAGGTAGAGTGCTAAATTTTTCATTCGTTCAACACCTGTTTAGCACTACTAGCAAAAATGTTTTCAGTACAGTCATTTGATGTTCTTTGACTGAGATGTCTCTGTCAATGAGGATAGCCCAAGCTGCAGCTGATATTTTGCTGAGATAACAGGACAGAGCAGAAATGTATACCCATTTCCCGTCATAGTTCGTACTGACATTTTTTTCTTTCCCATTTTGGTTAGCTTCAGTACTGCAAACCTCAGACATTCAAAAGCTTGTGAGTCAGCTTATAAAAATATTGAGATTGGTTTCACTTTATGTACCTGTGGGGTTTATTTTCTTTAGTAAACCCTAAGATATAAAAGCATAAGATGTAAAAGTTATTTAGAAGCCTGTAGGCTGAGCTATTTGCCTAGTCAGAAGATTGCAGGAACTGGGACCTTACCACTCCCTGCCACTGTCATCCAAGGCTGCTGATAATCTGTGAAAGGTGGCACAGCTGCCACACTCAGCCCAGAATAACCTGTACAGAGTATCTTATACTTTCATTTAGCTGAAACGTAAACCCACTTATCTGTGCTCCGTTTCAGGTATACCAGTCACCGAGTACCTTGGCAAGAGTAAGAAATTGTCTGGTTCAGACCCCTGATGGATTTTCTTTTAGAAACTCTGTCTTCAGTGGGAATCACAAATTCTGCATCCCTGATGAGTGGAGAAATGGGTAATAACATCTAGATTTGTCTGAATTCTATGTATTCCAGAGGGATCAAGTTTGATTCCCTCCCTTATTTACACTGATACAAGGAAAGCATTTCAATTCTCCAAATGCTCCCTCATGTGGCTTCTTAGTACTAATACTGAAACATTTATGTGTTCTCGGAGATTACAACTCTATGCCAGGAAATAGGCTGAGACAACATAAGAGGTATTTCATGTGACCTTTGACATTAGAAAATGATGGTTCCGGATCCTACATGTAAAATGTTTTGCTTTTATGTTGCTAAATTAGCTTGAATGCAGTTATATGTGCTTGTGCCCCCATGTTGGGGGAAGGAAAAAACCTGTGCTTTGGTCAGGTTTGCCCAATAGATTATCTCATCAGATGTCATGGCGATAGGTAAGGGAAAAAAAATCTGAAAATAATTGAACTACCGTGGTGCAAAAATTCAAAAAAGTGGAAGTCTGGCGTACGCAGCATCCAAGGAGAAATGTATTTGCTTAATGCACAGCCTCACTTCCACAACATTTGCAAGGAAATAAATACAGAAGGTGAAGAGAGAAAAGGAGATGGAGGGAGGCAAATGTGCTGTTGCTTTGAAACTGCAGTGGAGAGAAGGACGTCTTTCTCCTTCACCACGGTCTGGGAGATGCTCCATTGAGCTCTGGCACTTCCCATTTGGTTACAATGGGGGAAGCCACTGCCGAACCTCGGTAAGCAGGTGGCAAAGCAACTTCTATAAGAAATACGCTTATTTCCATTCATCTTAAAGGCCTAGTCATCTAATGACCTGGGACATGGTGGCTTCTTTTCTTTTCTTTAATGACAGCTCTGTGTCAGCGCTAGTCCTGGCTCTGCCTTTTCTGGTCTTACTGCTGGTGCTGGGGGATGAGTGGGGACTCCTCTGGGCAGCTTCACCTTGGGATGTGGGAATGGACACCACGTGGCCTGGGAGCTTCTCCCCTGTGCTGCTATTCCCGTGCTGAACTGTAGCGTCAATGAGCAAAGGGAGACTAAGGCTTGACAGTCTTCTATTATATGAAAATCTCTGGAATAAGAAACTAATTTTTCCCCTTATACTTGAACACTGGAGGGACACGATAATGTATCTCCTAAATTTAATCAGAGATCAGATTGCCCAAGAGGACTCTAGGTTCAGTAAGACTGTGCCAAAGAGAACACATGCTTAGGGAAAACGTTTCAGTGTCCATCTTCAGAGCCCTCCCCTGACCCCAAAGCATTTGCGTGGTATGCAAAGGCACATACGCAGGTGTTCTGGTGTGTATTTTTGCCTGAGGTAAAGAAAAATAATATTGCTTTTAGGTCACTTAGACAATCTGGGAACATTTGCTTTACATCTTCTCTGCCTTGCATGTCCCCTTGGAAAAGACAAGTTTTACCTTGAGGAGGTTGATTCCGGAGTTGCTGGCTCCCTAAAAATAAAAAGATTAAAAATCAAAGGACTGCAAAGTTAATATGTTTCATACTGGACAACAAGAAACTTTTCATTTTTATTTTGAGCTTTTTAAAGCCTCTACAAATAAAATTCTCTGACCCTGGAATGATTTCTTTTGAACTTGGATGAAAAATCTGGCAAAAGTGAGAGTTATCCGTGAGCATTTTGGGAACACAGCTCTGCAGTTTTCACTGCTAGAAGTTTTAACCAGAAATGTCACCCAGCCTTTCTCAGAAGGGTGTGGTAGGTGGCCATGTGGTCCATATCCAGATGCTGTCATTGAAAATGTTGCAGAAACATACAGTGTTGAAACCTCCCCAGCAAAACTCTTCACAAGATGATGCTGTGCCTGTAGGCACCCGGAAAAACGTGTTCAACGCACGCTCACACTGTTCGGTATCACTTCTAGCTCCTTGGGAAAGCAAGCCAACGCCAAAAGAAATGCAACTGTTTGGGGGGGAGAAAAAGTTTTGCATGTTGGGGGGGAAAAATCAGTTACTAACCAGAATCTCCATGTTATTTAAAATACCCTTCATCAAAATATTTCGGTTTTCATCAAAACAAGAAAATATCACAGGATTGTTTCTTCAGGAAATCTCGATCTCTTTGTTTTCTTCCAGTTTTCTGACCTGTTCTCCAGTTAGCTGAAGTTTTGTACTCATTGTTGAGGCAGATACCCAGCATATTTGGGGGAATCTATAAACCAGGGAAGGCCGTTTTCTTTGACAGGAGTATGTCAGACTTCAGGAGTTATTGTTGAACATAGAGAACGGAGCTTTTCTGAAAGAACAAAGTATGACGTTGTTACATCTTTATTTGCAGATACGTCCTACTCATTGTGACAAAATGTTGCTAATACTTTGAAGCTGAGAAAAAGTGTTGAGCCTGCCCCATCTTACGGGAAATTGCAGACAAAGACCCAGCAGAGCATCTACTCCTAAAACCACAAGGCAAAAGGTTTCAGGCCCCACCTCGCGTCATGTGATGCTTCTCAGTTTTGGACGGTAACATATAAACAGGTCAGTTATTAATAACTGGGACTGACCTTTTCCAGAGGTAGTGTCAGACTGATTTATTATGGCAACTACTAGCCTTTTTGGGTGGAAAACACAGTAATGTATGAGGGATCCAGAGCAAAAGACTGAAGTTAGTCTGATAGACGTTTCAGACCTCTGCCAAGCAAAATGTGAGGGAAATGGAAGTTAAACGCTCAAAATCAGTAAAACTCTTCCACTTGTGCTAATTAACAATGATATCTAATTTGGACTTGGTGTTATATATAGCTGGACATGTATACATGAAGTTTTTGTTCCTCCTTTTTTCTTGCCTGTTCAAATATCCTATTTTCAGTAACGTTATGAGGTTTTGTTGTTATATCAGTTTGAAATCTGGAATTATTATTAAATGCAAGTGTCCAGCATAGTTATCGCTGAGCCATGAACACCAAGGCTCTTACCTAGATCAGCGGAGAATCAGGAGCAACACCACATCACAGCCTTGCTCATGGATTGCATGGACAGTTTGTTGCATGAAGAGTTTAGCAAGGTGAGAAGGTAGAAGAACCATATGCCAAATATGTTGGTATATTATACATTATTCAGTATATATACATATATATACATTATTCACCTCTTCAATTAGTCATTTCACTTATGACCTTACCCAGCTTTCAGAGGCTGCAATAGTCGCCGCCTGCAGGTACCACTTGGCAGTGGAGCAAGTGCCGGGGTCAGCCCGTTGCCATCTCTTTGGCAATACTGAATCTTGCCCTTTTTAAAGGAATGGTCTTTTCCTTCTGCTTGTCACAGCCGCAGCAATATGGCAGTGCGAAAATGCAAATGGCAGGGACCAGCTCGTGAGAACACGCGTCTGACTGAAACTCGCTGGGAGCTCCTGGTAAACAAAATGCAAATGAAATATTCAAAGTTTTTTTTGCAAAACAGCTAAAGCAATCTACTTTACTTTTTTGTTTAATTGGTCTTACAAGCCTGTACAGCATCCTCATAAATTCACTGCGCTCCATGACCTGAATTCGTACTACTTGCATACGAAGTATCCAGAAATTATATGATTCACTGTTTTGCGTTTATTTGGGTATTATTCACATAAGGTCCTTAAAGCAATGTGAAAAATCTATTTACATTGCAAGAATATTAAAAATAGGCAACAGGGATTCTAACACTGGGAATTAAGAGGGCTCAGGGACTCCTAATAAAGACACCAAGTACAATAGAAATTTTAATTAGTAAAAAGGCATATATAATTCTCCATTTCTGTAATCTCACATCCAGTGATGCCAGCATGTGTATACATGATTTAGACTACTTAGGCACCAGTCCAAAGAAGCAAATACCACCAAATCTACCATTATTCACTGACCTACCCATGTTTTGCATGTCACTTACACACAGAAGAAAACAATGTGATTTTTAAAAAAGAAAAACAAACTAACAAAAAATCCTCAAACAAAACTACTTTTAAATTATATCTATTGTAAAAAAATCCCAAAGTCTGTGCCTTTTGGAAAGCTTTCATCTGAATGTTTATTCACAGTAAACCTCATTTCACCTCTTTCACAAAGTAAAGGGGCTTTACAGTAGCCATAATTTCTATTTATAGCTACCTGAAAACCTCTGGAAACAGCTGGGGCTGTGTGAAAGGATGTTGGTTTAAATGACAACTCAGACCCACAGGGCTGTGGCTGATAAGCGGGGATGACTTTATCTGTGATGAACAGTGATTTCTCAGGCAGAGGTCCATGCTGCCCTTCTTCCCACCCGCGCCAGGGTGATGTCTCATCTCTCCATGCGGCAGCTGCTGACAGTCTGGAGTTTACACGGAGGTAAACCGGTACCAAGTACGGGTTTCTTTCGTACACTGAATTGCGAACTGGCGACTCAGCAGCTTCGTTGCGAATAGCCGAGGCATCTCTGCAGAGAGACGCTTGAAGGACAACTGAAGGCAGCAGCCACAAGAAGCATCACAAGATAAATCGTTCCCTCTTGTCATTCCGACCCCTAAGCATATTTTAGGGAATATTTGTTGCGTGGACAAACACGGCCACAAATACATTACAGTGCTTTAAGTACTAGCCCAAACATGTGAAAAGGGGTTTTGTTACGTAAGGCCATTAAAATGGGGAGAAGTTACGTGGCTGAAATCCTGCGTATAGAAAAACTTTAAAAAGCAGCAACCACCGCCTGTTACTTTGTGATTTTTCTTTCTCTTTTTTTACCAGCCTGCTGGATGGTCATCACCGAAAAGCCAGTGCAATGCTGCACGATTTACTCTAGTATCATCCAAACACAGCAAAAATACTTCAAATTAAGCATCTATGAAAAAAGCCAGATGGATGAAATTATAGAGCATTCAAATATTATAATGGTTGTTGGGATTGATCTGAAGCCATCCCGAGTCAGATAAAGAGTATTTATTCAAATTCTAGGTTTTTTAAAGTGTTGGAAGTGTGAAACCAGTAGCAGTAAAACAGTCCGTGTTTCAATTTAATTTAGCTCATTATTAATGGTTAGTTTTGAGTACCTGTGGAGAGGCCTCGCTCAAAAGAATTCTGTCACGCTCCACGATAAAAGGAAGCTCCCCACGGGAGTTCTCCATCCTGATAAACCCTGCTAGAAACACAGACTGGCCCCTCTCGCCCACGGAAGTTTGTAGTCTCCTTTCCCCAGGAGAGCGGCCAGCTGGTAGTTTTGCTCAAACCAGTCAGATTAAGTGAAGAAGCAAAAACAGACATTCTTCTTACTAAGAAAGTAAATAAAACGGGGCTTGTGAAGCAGAAGAAGTGGGGCCTTGGCCAGAGCGCTAGCTGGTGTAAATCACACCACGCTCCGGGAGTCGGTGGGGCGCTGTGCTTGCAAGCCCTCCAAAACCTTTTGTTTTTCTGATTTAATTTTTTTTGCGGAGGAATTTCAGATAGGGCTAGGACCATAACCCGGGGATCACAGCTCCTCGTTCCTTGCTGCAATCGTTAGACCGGTTCTTCTAAAGATGAAGTGCTGTGGTGGGATCAGTCCTGCACATGGTGTACGTGCAGAACGATGAAGCAGCCAGCAGTTGATCTGAGGCCTACCAAGCTGAGCGTTTTCTGCTCTGTTGGGTTTAATTTCAAGATAAACAGAAACTTGTGGGTGTGTTTTGCGTTCCCTCTGGTGCGTGATGCTCCGTGACTCCTGAGCCCCTGGCTGGGCCGCAGTGCCGCCGGAGGGTCCTGCCTCTCGCTTGGCCACTGATCTTCTGCAAAAGTGGAACAATCAGAAACTGCTGGGTCTAAAAATGCTGCAGCGCAATTTGCTTTTATGTTAGCTGTGGCCCTTATTTTCTCCTTATGTGCATTTTATGGGTCTGTGGAAGAAAAAGCTGACTCTGAGGTTAGAGGCCACTGTGTAAATCAGAGACACGTGTTTTTTACTGGGGACACCATAGTACATGCAAATAACAATAAAATCAGTGGCACAGACATCACTCTGGGGCTTTGAGTCCAGATTTTTGTCTGTTACTGTGATATAAATCTGGAAGAGTTGAGAGCTACTTGGTGCATTTCAATGTTTAATCTTATACTGAACTTCAGGACAGAAGAATGTTAAACATGAGAGAAACTGAGTCCCCAGAAGAGGTAAAGTAAAAAGGTAGTGAAATAGTAGTTTAAAGGTAAAACTTAAAAATGGGAATAGAAAACCTAGATTCTTCATCTAATTTGGACAGAAATGCTGAGCGAGCTTGAAAAAATGCTTATCTTTAATCCTGGAGTTACTCTGCTGATTGGATGGAGGGGAGGAAGGGGTGGGGAATGGGTAAGAGGAGGGAAAGAGGTATTTTTAAAGGTAAACCATTGCTGCAGGCTGAGTTGGGCTCTTCAAAAGGAACATGATATGGGAGGAAAAAAGAGCTGTTACGTGGATGGTGCAGAGAGAAAAGATATTGGAATCCCACCATTGGCTACGAAAACAGAGAGGGTGGGTGACTCAGGTCAGTTCAAGAGAGGATTTGAATCAAGAAAGAAACTGGTATGCTCTTAAGGAAAAAACATTATTATAACTAAGTGACGGAAGAATGGAAGAAAGTTTGTTAGGAACGTCTCCTTTTGGCAAGGGTGAACTTGTGCTGCAAAAATTGGTCCTGAGTATGGATCCTCAAGAAAGTGATGCTGCCGGAAGTTCACTGACAGCTTCTGATTATTACTACGGGGAACTGCAGCTGAAAGGGTGACACGGAGATGAGAGAGTGTGTATTTTACAGCCAGCCTTCTGAACTGCCTGCAATATGTACTTGTAGGAGTTAATCGAAAACTAGCCAATCTGGAAGAGATCTTTTTATTTCAGATTCCTCTGAAGTTCACTCCTGAAACTCGTTAGTCACCAAGAGAGAAAGAAAGCGGGAGGGAGAGAGTGGCTAAGACAAGTCTGAGGAAGGAGAAATTATGACTAAGAAGAAAAAAAGGAGGAGAATATTTTCAAGATGGAAAAGTTAACAGTTTTCAGTAAGAGATTTTTTTTCTTCTAAAAGATTCTATTTCATTTCCAATTACAAAAAAAAAAAAGTTAGTATAAGTCAGTGTGTGCATATGCGGGTGTGTATAGCGATGATAACAACATGCTCTTAAATATTCTGAATTATTTGTGGTTTCCACTTGCTGCAGTCATGGATCTGGATCCCTACAGGTCCTGGCCCCTGCCTTTAATCGGTGACTCCCTTTTCGAACAGAAGATAGATACATATAACTTCACAAAATTTATAGTATATGCA
Organism: Burhinus bistriatus; assembly: GCA_013397275.1. Classification (NCBI taxonomy): domain Eukaryota; kingdom Metazoa; phylum Chordata; class Aves; order Charadriiformes; family Burhinidae; genus Burhinus; species Burhinus bistriatus. Next base: position 189,373 of record VYXH01006860.1, on the reverse strand, counting down.
TTTCATATTAACTTAATAGACAGGCACGTTTTGCTTGGTTTTGCCTTATAAGTGCCGTACCTTACACAGCTTGTAGTCATATCAGCAATCAGTTTCCACCGAGCTCAACTATCAATTGTTCCCAATACCAGCAACAGAGATCAATATTATTTTTCACCATCCTTCTCTTATAAAGTCATTTATAAGGAATGTTCTCATTCATAGTGGTATTCTGGAAAGCACCTTTCCAAGGCTTCCCACAACGTGAGTTAAGCATGCTCCAGTTTATACCACACTTCATATATCTGCGCTGATTGGGGAAGGAGATTAAAGTGGTCTTTCATGTGCCTGTCAGTCTCTTCTGTCTGGAGATGTTTGTTTTTAAGCAGGATAAATAGAAACACATTAAAACTTGAACGTGGGTCTGTATATGAATGGCTGGATTGCTGGATGGTTCACTGGAAAACCTTACCCAGTAAATCCCCGGTGATGAAATTGCTGTTGTTTGTTATGGAAGCTAATTTGGAATAATAGCGTATTAGTATATGAATACATAAATATATATCTAAAGAAATCTGTCCCACTATGCAAAATACAAGCCACACAAGATAACTAGGAAAAAAGTAGTCTGAAAACATGAGAAGGGTTTTTTCTGGTTTTTAATATACTGTATTAATGTACTTTATCTTTTCTATAATGACACAAGGTTAGAGAGACAAACAAGCAGTAGCCCAAACAAGAAAACAAATATGTAATTACTGCATCCAGATGTATATGCTTTCTTTTTTAAAACGTGTGGTTTTATTTATTATCTTCCCATTCCAGACCAAAATAGACCTGCCACTACATTTCATATCAGAAGGTCCGAGATGTACACAGGTGATTTAAAGTACAATGAATTCTGTTACACTCTCTGTTAGATTATCAAAAGCCTAGCATAATTCACCAGTGCAGTGATTTTAGTTCAAACCCTTTCATGTATAGAGGTAACATCCACTTTTTCAGTTATGCTTAAAATTCTATTAGATATTATCCTTTAAAAATATGATAATTACTTTAATATGACAAGCTTATTTATTTTGATAAATGGGGTATAAATTATCATTAGATAGTATGTTGGCTCGTTTGACAGCATCCAGATTCACTCTACATGTATTGCAGAGTTCAAGGCCGGACATGGGAAGGATACAGCATTTTTTCGTTTTTCTGTTCCAGCAACAGTAAATGGTAAAGTCATTCGATTAGTGGCTTTTATTTTGAAGAACTATTTTATTTTGTTCATATCATGTTTTATAGGTATGTTGTTTGATATGCATGTTTGGCTTCTCTTAAATAGAGTTTTATCAATTTTTATTTAAAAAAAAATCAATTTTTAAGCGGTTCCTTCCATCAAAGTTTGTAGATGTTTGCTGTGTATTTTACTGTCAGCGCATCAAAATCATTACACTCTACCTTCAAAGAAACAAAGCTTCTAATCAGGATTAGGATTTGGGGGTCTTTTTAGCACAGTTCATGATATTTACTTTCTCCCCCAGCAAGTTTCTGTAAGTCATGTCACCTGAAGCTTTAGTCTCTCTCCTATATATATATATATCTCAAAACCACCAGGCAGGGGGTTGCATTGCTCCTCAAACAGCGGCAGTGGCCAGCAATAACCAGAAAAGCAGCAAACCAAAGATCTGTCCCTTTTTCTTCATATAAAACCAGGTAAGGATCCTGAAGGCTGATGGGACCGGGAATGCTGCTTGACCGCAAGTGCCAGATCAGGCCATAAAAATATTACGTAGCAAAAAGCTTTTAAATAAAAGCAAATTACACCAACTTTACCTCTGGCAAGACTTGTGTGTGTTAGTAGCAGCCATAGCATGACCACTGTCATCCATCAGCACCTTGATTAATTAGAAAATCCTTGGAAAAAACATATGACAAAGAGCAAAAGTACTCTACTAAGAATGTTTCCCTAGCGAAGAAATGTGCTGCTGAACACCACAATCTGTTTCAGTTTTGACAGAAAGATGTTTCTTGAGAGTTTGCATCTGTAGAATGAAAAAAAAAAAGTGTTTTACCGCTATTTTTATAGCAATCTTTTTTATGCATTTCCCTTGCAATTTAATAATATATTTGTAGGTCTCCATATATTTCAACTGCTGTGCAAAGATTTCCGGTGAAATGCGGGGTGGGGGTGTGTGGGAGGGGGAAATTCCTGGTTTGAGTTTTGGTTTCCATTGCTTCTTAAAAGAGAAGGGAGGCCTGAAAACTTTTCAGAAAGGATATTTTTAAGGGTGTATTAAACATTTGGCATTCAGGTTGTCTAGTCATTTTTTTTTTTCCTGGAAGACTCTATGGATCACCAGAGAGCTATTAAGCTTATGACATCAAAGGTGCCATGGAAACAAAACCTGATTAAAAGTGATTTTGGTTAGACTGTTTTAAGCTCTTTTTTTTTTTTTTTTTTTATGCTAACTCAAATGTTTGAATGAACATCTGGAAGAAAAAAAACCTATGAGGGTTTCCTCCTCTTATTATAGATTCAGTTCTGTTTGTCTTCCTCGTCAAAGGCTGCAAGTTCCATCCCTCCACATTTTACGAGGAATGCCTCCAGAAACCAAATGACATCAAGCTTCCCCAGTACTTCTCAAGTAGGGAGAACAAGCATACAAAAGAGCACCATTCCTGTAGCCTAAAACTGGCACTTTTTTTCCAGTGCCAGTTTTCAACCGGGAAGAAGGCCAGTTTTGTTCTCTGACTCCCTAGAACGGGTGGGCTAAATTAGCTCTAGGAAGAGATTCCCCGTTCATCACTCCCTGACGCAAAACCCAAGTCCTGCTTCTTACGTGGAGTCTCAGGCTAAGACAAATAGCCTGAATTCCTACTCCACTGAAACCAGTGGGTGCTCTGCAAGTACCTTGGGAAAAATACAGATTTAACTTGTAATGAAGTCTTCTTTTGCCTTCTCATAGCTTTTGATTTCCTACACATTTTTCTAATATTTTTATGCTTCATGCATACTCAATTGGAAGATTTATTATTCTTTTTGGTCTGAAAACCAGCATCAAGTGGCTTGGTGTTTAACAGCTATTCTTCCTTCCTTGTGCCTTAGTTCTAGTCACTCCCCGGCTTTGTCCAAACCCTCCTTATGGAGCCATTATAACCACATCTCTTCTCAAGCCAGAGATCTCTTTCCCATATACCCGAAACTCATTTTTCTCTGAGCTTCAGGTGGTTCATAGCTCCCTCTTTCCATTGTGAATATCCTTGTTTGTTTATTTTCTCACCTTTCCTTTGGAATGTTCTATATCACCCTGATGCCAGCTTCAGCTATCCTTCATGCCCTTCCTTTTGAACAAAACACTGAGTTGGTTAAATTCCAGTTTGTTGTTCAAATATTTACTTTAAGCGTACACTCACCAAATACAGTGCCCTCATCCATGTGCTCTGCTGGTGTCTGTTGTGGTTTGGGCCAGATTGGTCAATGAAAATGAATGACAGATGCTCTCCCCCACCTCTTTTTTCAAGGAGAGGAGGGATTAAGAGAGAGAGACTTATGAGTTTAGAAGGAACTAAACTACTTTAATGAAATATTAATAATAGAATAAAAAGAAAATAATGACATATATACAAAGCCGTATCAAGCTCCGAGGATGACAATGATGTCACCAGCAGGCACTGCGGAAGTCCCAGACTGGACTCAGTGATGCACAGGAACTGGATTCTGAATCTAGATTCAGGATCGAGATCAAAGGCAGACCAACAGGCAGAGTCCTCCTTGGACACCGGCCATTGAAGAAAGAGACCTGACCCTTTGATCCCTCAGCTTTTATACTGAGCATGAGGCACATGGGATGGAATACCCTGTTGGTCAGTTTTGGGTCACCTGTCCTGTCTGCTCCTCCCCGCAGGTGTGACCCCTCTACGCTTTTCTGCTTCCGACCCTCCAACAGGGCGAGTAACAAAGTTGGCTGCCCTTGGCTGTTACAGCAAGAGCCTCTCTGCATCCCGTTCCTTGGCACCAGCTATAAACATTGGTCTTATCACTCTGAGAGTGAACAGTTTCTGCACAACATGGTGGTAATTTCAGCAGTTAGAAGAGGCCTAGCTAAAAAGTAAAGTTACTAAACCAAATTTGTCCTCTTTTACCTCAAATGAGGACAGTGTCCTATAACCTCTCAGTAATGCTCCTCCAGGTTGTTTAAATGGGTGGTTGAGTAGTTGCACTTCTGCACGCATTTCTGAATTGCATGACATGAGACAGGCGCGTTGAAGGGGCTCTGTCGCACGTTCTTGTTCTGTTAGGAAGAGACAGCGCTGTTCAGAGCCTTGCCCAGAGCACTGACCAAAGCCAGTAAACAGTCATGAAGACCCAGTCCCAGGTCAGGTTTCACCGTCACTAAGGGTATAAGTCAGGAGTGGTCACGCTGAGATGAGAAGCGTTATGTCTGTACAAATTCTGTATTTGCCAGTATTTCACTCTGTTCTCCTGTGGCAGACAGAAGGGCTTGCTCTATAGGCCAAGAGCAGCTCTGGAAATGCACCCTCCAAGAAAGAGTCACCAAAGATCTGGCCTGAGAAACATGTGTGATGCAAAGACTGAAAATTCGGACAAATTTGTTCTCCCATGAATGTACCTTAAAGCATTGTCCCATCCTACCATTACAGTAGTTACATTTTAGCCTTTTTGCTCTCAAATGTGTGAGAAAAGTTTCCTTCATTAGTTTTGTCAACTTGTCCATGCTTATCCCTGAGCTTTGCCTCACCTACACCGCTTCTCCTATAGTATCTAGCAAAGAGCAGACAGGTTTATTTGGACGCACAGTTACAATTAATCTTCTTCTCTCCACTCTCAGCCAAAAAAAGTTGTGTTGCTTTATTATTATTTTTTTATGATGAAGGGAAGGGCTTGTATGACTCCAACCCTGACAGCAACCACGGGGCTGGGGCCTGGAGCGGGCAGCTGGCCCTGAAGAGGTGGAAAGGCGAGTGAGGTGATGGTGTTAACGTGCTACTCGTTTCCCTCTCACACTGTTAGAAGAGCACTGGCGAGTAGGAGTGACGTCTGAAGCATAACAGGTGAGGTACTGAGGACACAAGGACTACTCCTAGGTATGGGTCATACAGGGCCAGCTGATCGCTAACCTACTTGACAACAGGAGATGCGAGTGAGCACAGCCACCAGCTGTGCAGGAAGCAGGTGTAAGTGCTTGCAGGGAAAAGGCTCAAGTGTGCGCTGTTGACAAGAGTAAATGAGTGCTGGTGGTGGGAGCGTTCACAGGTATAAGCAGATGGAGCAATACTCTACCAGGAATGCTCTTTTCTGCAGGAGATGAACCTTCAGGCTTTTCGTGTAGCCACCAGCAGGTATGTTGAGTGTTTCCCTACCTCATCATCTTTGTCAGTGCTAGGCTTGCTTTCTTAAGTATTGGTTTAAGGAATGAACCAAAACTGCAACTTTCCTTTTGCTTCTGGAAGCCTTTCACTTGACTCCATTCTATTTTACCCCCTCTATTTTATACCTGTCATGGTTCTCTTTTACCTCAAACCAGGACAATATCCTTGGGATTATCTTTTTTTTAAAAAAAAAACCACCACCTTATTTTCCTCTGCATTTCTGTGTTCAGCCGTTGCTTACGTGTGCTTCCCTCAGCTCAGCATTGCAAACCAGTCCTGGCTCTTTTGAAAGCTGTCACTTCTGAGGTGGCAGCAGCAGCGTGAGCTGAGTGGTTGGACTAGCCTGTACGGAGGAAGGATGAGAGGATATTTTTCTCTCTAAATTTCATTCAAGCTAATCTTTCCTCTATCTATATTCTAACAAAGCCTGACTGTCCTATCATTTTACTGTGTTGTTTTTTGAGGTTTTAGCTGTTAAGTAGTGCTTTGAGTGGAAGAGAAAAAACAAATAACTCCACCTTTTTCTATGTCTAGCACCTTTTCACTGAACACAATGAGAAATTAAGGTGTTACCCGTCTTCCACATTCTTCTCCATTCACAGGTCTAAAGTACATATTGGTTGTGACCCTAGTATGCGGTACAGGACTTCAAAAGAAAGGAGGCAGAAAAAGGAAACCTCTGCAGCCTATTGCTTAGCTTTCCTTGCTCTGGTCCCTGAAGAAAATTAATGTAGGGGAAGGTGCAAAGTGACCGAGGCAGCACGTGCTGAATTGGTGGTTCAGCTCTGGAGAGTTTAGAGATAAGACGTCTATAATGACAACTTCTGCTTCTGTGTTTGTTTTTGTGAAACCTCTTCACCTTTTGCCTGTGCACTTTTGTGATGGTCTTTACAATTCATGAGAAACAGTGAAGCCACAGAATCACAGGGGCTGGAAGGGACCTCTGGAGATCATGTAGTCCAACCCCCCTGCCAGAGCAGGGTCACCTACAGCAGGTTGCACAGGATGGCGTCCAGGTGAGTTTGGAATGTCTCCAGAGTGGGAGACTCCACCACCTCTCTGGGCAGCCTCTTCCAGTGCTCTGTCACCCTCAAAGGAAAGAAGTTCCTCCTCATGTTTAGATGGAACTTCCTATGTTCAAGTTTGTGCCTGTTACTTCTTGTTCTATCACTGGGCACCACTGAAAAACGCTGTTACATGTTCCTAAAAAATGTCTCCCTGAGACTGGACTATCAAAGGATGTGAGCAGAAAAGGGAAGGAGAAGCAGCAGTTACAGAATTAAGCCCAGCTCCCAACCACAGGTAGTTTAAGTCAATAGCACTGCTTGTGATTCAAGGGCATAGGGGCTGTTTTTCTTGATTCCTCTGGTTCAGCTTTGAAGAAGGCTTCCTGTGATGTTAGAGAGGTGTGGCCAGACTCTTTCGTGTATAAGCCGCTTGCGTAATCCACACGCAAAGCCTGTGTGAGGCTTTCTTGGGTAAAGCAGGAGTTGCTTTAAATGGCACTTAAACCCATCTGTTTCACTGGAAGGGCCTTTCTTTTATAGGGTACAAGATACGCAAGTACATCTGTTTCTACTACCTTTAGCTAATTCATTTCCCTCCCTTCTCTAAGATGAAGCACAGAAGACCCCTACTTTCTGGTGCCCTTATGCCCACGTCTTCTGCCCTGCTGCCTGCACAGGGCTATCCAAGTGCCAACGTCCCCGAGCGTTTGGCTGGTTGCACGTGGTCCCGATGCTTGGTGTGCCTAGTCCAGGTTGCTCTTGTGAAGCCAGGCAGGTTGTAAGTGGCAGAAGGGCTTTGCCAGTGTGTGCATCTCAAACACGTGCACCGGGGCTTGCCTTAATTTTGACCACACGCAAGCAAGCGCTCGGGTGAGCTGCGTGCCAGCAGAGCCCTTCCCACACTAGCCAGCACCGGAGGAGGAGCTCCTGCAGACATGCAGTGCAGCTGAGATATTTGGCTTCGTGATTTGTGGTGGGAGAAAGAGCCTCAGCACAGTCGCCTACTCATTTGGAGGCTCTAAAAACTGCCAGTTCTGATGCCCAAAAAACGTCTGCCCCCACACCCTCTGCTGCTGGTGTGACTCTTCATTTTCTGCTGGGGGGACAAACAGCCCACTCTGGGGAGTCACATATCAAGGGGGGGGGGGGGGGG